>VZRW01012351.1:40748-76508 GCA_013398125.1 Aegotheles bennettii | reverse complement strand
AGCGGGCGATGCTCCCCCGGCAGCCTCCGGCGCGGTGCCGCCCCGCGCTCGGCGCCCCGGCATCTCCGCGGTGACCGGCGCACCTCGCCAGGTAAGCGGGAGCCCCCCGGGCGCCGGGGATTTGGGAGGTGGGGGCGAGCGCCGCGGATGCGGGGGTGACCTTGTGGTGCCGCGGGTGCCCAGCGCAGGGCGCTGGGAGGGGTGTCCTGCCCCGCCACCGGCAGCCGGGTCCCCAAACTTCACCCGTGCTCCGCGCCCGAACCGGCTCCGCGGTTCCCTGCACCACCGACACCACCCCCCTCCGAGCCGGGCACGTTCCAGAGCAGCAACATCTCGCTCCCAGGCTGGAATTTTCCAGCTGTGGGGAGATGCTCCCGGTCCTGGTGCCTCGCCACAGCGGCCGCCGAGTCAGCGCCGGGGGGGTCTCCGAGCGGGTCACCCACACGCGGGTCCCGGGCACGCCGCTGCCCCCCGAGGGGTTTCATTGCGCCTCTCCGTGACAGAGACCGGGGAAGCCGGAGCGCAGAGCGGCGACGGGGTTTGTGCGCGGCCACAGGCAGAGCCGGGAGGAGCCGACCCCGAGCTGGCATCCCCGTGGGCAGCTCTGGAGAGTGGGTGCAGGGGGCAAGAGCTCTGCCCCTCTTCATCCCTGCCCGGCACACGGGGTCTGCCGAGGGATGCGCTTGCTGGTTTTATGGAGCAGAGTCTGGAGCAGAGTTTTGGGTGGATGTTCCTGGGTGATTTCGAAAGTACTTTTTTTTTTTTTTGCCCCCCTGCTCCTGCCACTCGCCCATCCAGCCCGGGGACAGGAGAGGAGGGGTCGGCTCAGCAACGTGAGAGGGAGGAACCCCCAGGGCCGGCAGATGTGGGGAGAAGCAGCTGATTCCTCAGTAACTCCGCAGGCAAACCTGCCAGGGGCCAATTTCTGTGCACACTTGGGAGAAGGGGTGCTCGGATCAGCGGGGCAGCACCGAGCAAAGCAGTAATGACAAGCAATAAACACCCACCCGGCAACTTGAAGCCTGCACAGCTTAGTGAGTGAGTGGGGGAGCATGAACGATGCAGCCTCTGGAGGTGCTTTCAGCTCCTTTCCTGGACTCAGAGAAGGCCTCCCTGTGCAAAGCACATATGTGGAGGGTAAAGCAGCTTCACTCATGAGCCTGATCGCCCACAGATGCTTGGGATCATCTGGTGCAGAAAGGAAAAGTATATGGTGATGTTCATGGCTTGCATCCCAGGACTGCCAAACAGCCTCGGACAGGGCTGGGAGTGGGGGCACGTCAGGAGTTGGGGGGCAGGCACACAGAGGCAGCAGGATGGGATGCTTGCAGAAGGGAGGCCATCGTTACTCCAAAATGAGATCTCTTGGTAGGGGATCCTGGGGACATCGGTCTCAGGTAACAGGGGGGCAGTGGCAAAGCTAAGTGTGACAGCCTGTGTCACATCTGCTTGCAGCCACACATGCTGCCTACCCCGATCTCCCTGTGCCTGGAAGCAAGATGTGGGGGCCGGGATCGCTTTCTGTCTTCATGATTTCCTGGAAGCTCTCTGTCAGCAGGCATGCCTGGGACACGCCTGGGACACAGACTGTACAAGAGCCAGTGGCCAAGTGCACACTATGCTGGCCTGGTGTGAGGCCAGCAGCCCGGTGGCTGTGATTCCTCCCCTTCCTCCCTCCCGGGAGCGACTTTCAGGGCACTTCAGTCTCCACTGAATTAAGGCTCCGTAGGGCAGTTAATGTATAGAGGTAGATGGGCTGAGCAGCTAAGCAGCAGTATCAGGTATTTTAGGAATTGGGTGAGAGCAAATCAAACCTTTTGGCTTCTTTGACATTTCCAGTGTAGTAGTAATCATAATTATTACAATAATTGATAAACCATTTAGGCAACCTTACATCAACTGGCTGACACAGAGCACAGCTGTGATGCAGCCACCTTTACAGCAAAGGGCCTCAGCCTGCCTTGCAAGACATTCAGCAGCCATGGAATAGAAAGGAAAGCAGCCAGGCTGAGGACACTTGCTCCCATGGCAAGGATTTTTAGTGAGCGAGGCTCCCACACCTTCAGGCTTTGTTACGGTGTCACTTGGGAAGACTGTTGCCTAGGGAGCTGTACAGAGCTATAGAGCAGCTAAATGTCTGCAAGAGAGAATATGCGTCCACAACGTACAGTCCTTAAATTCACATTATTTCCATGGTTTGGGAATGTTTTTGTGACTAGCATTTGTGTTATTTAATGGCATCTTCCCTGCGGAGTGTCTGAGGTGGTACTGGACAGCTCAAGGCTGTGTGTCCTGTATACCCAGCACCCTTTCTTCTTGCCTGTGAAGCATCGGTAGAGGTTCTTTCTGGCAGGAAACTTCCCTCTGCTTCAGCAGCAGGCCAGGAGATGTCCTTGGTGTCCAAGAGCAAATTCGTGCCAAGCAGGCAGCTTGCTGGTGGCAGCCTGGAGTAGATTCACTCCAGCCATACTCTTGGATGGCATTCCTCCCTTTTTCACCATGGCAATCACCTGCCAGCAGCACTGCCCTGCACTCCCCCCTGTTTCTCAGTACCTTCACAGCTCTAGACCCCACTGCCCCTCTCCCTTGGGGTGCCAGTGCTGCAGGCACAGTTACCAGCTTCCCACCGATGCCTCAGGAGGCAATGTTGCCATTCCAGCCATGATGAGCCACCCCATCTACCTGTTGGAGCTTCTTCCAAGGCCTCTTCTTCCTCCTCTTCAGTACTCTCAGTTGTCTTTCTTATTCCCAATATTTGGGAGCAATAAAGAGATCTCCTGATGTATGCTGCAAGCCTTCATATGTATGCCTATGAGGGATGAGATACTTGATAGGCTCCAAAGATGCCCTTTACTGAGCATGCAAAATTGCTCTGGGAGAGCTGTGCAATTATTCTGCAGGATGTACACAGGAAAGATGATATCTGTCCCCTTCCTCCTTGTATTTAATTGTTCCTAATAAAAGAAGAACTCTAAAAGGGTAGTAATAAGCCAGACTGGAAGCCAGACGTGGGTCCCATGCACCTGCAGGGCCCTGTAGCAGTCTAGAATCTTTTGCTCCTGGCCTTTCTGTCTAATAATAAGCATTATGCTTGTCCGCGCTGCTTCCCATCCTGAGATCTCCAAGTACCCGGCATACGTGATTAAGAGCGCTCCCTGCCCACGTACAGAGCTGTTTGTCAGGATGACTACCCCCACTTTACAAGGGAGACACTGCAGCTGATAGCGTCAGAGCTGAGACAGCCCCAGCTCGGCTGTCTCTCAGGCAAGGTCCCTGCATCTCTGAGAAGCACTTGCTGGGAAGCAGCTCAGCCTAACAGGACTGCGATTTAAAACCTACCAGTACTGCAAGAGACTAATAAATACAGCACACAGATAAGACCCGTGGCTGTCAGCACTCTCAGGTGCCTCCTCTCAGCCTGCATCCCACCGGGTGCCGGTCAGACCCCACCGATTCCTCCAGGCTGGGAGATGTCTCCAAACTGCACCCCGACCCGTGGTCAGCACACTTATAAAAACTTGGTCCTTCATCCTTTCATGCTGTTTTAATCTGTGCAGGCTCATAATTAAGAGCGTGAAGTCTCTTCTAGCTCACTCTCATGTGACATTAGTGCTCCCAAAGGCCTTTCCTTAAGAGCTTGAATTTATCTACTTTGCCAGTGTTCCCAAGTGTTCAATCAACTGCCTTGTTGGCTTCCTCTGCCACACAGTGCGGGGAGCTGTCTGAGATCCTTCTCCCTGAGTGAAAAACATTGCACTCTGCAAATTCCTCAGATTTATGAAATGAGAGCCAAGTTTCCTCAGGAGACACAGCTTCCCAGGGCTGTGACACTGCGCTGGGATCCGCAGCTCCAGCGCAGGGACCTTCAGGTTCTGCTTGCCGTTCATCCCTCCTCTGAGCAGGTAATCCCACTAATTCCTGATGCACATAGAGAGATTTGTTAAGATGGGGCTACTTAGCTCAAGGAGACAAACGAAGAAGGACATCAGGGTGTAAAACAAAGCAACCAGCAATGTGGAAGAGGGACAATGAATGCTTCACTACATCTTAGTAGAGGAACTGGGTTGCATTCAGGAAAAGGTGAAAGGTAGCGATTTGATGATAAAAGAAGTGACATATGGAACTCGCTGCTACAAGATGCTGCTGAGTGTAGGATTCAGGAAAAGAGACATTTTGATGGATAGTAGAGTATTCATCACTGGACAGGACAGTCCATTTGAAATAGATCTAAATCTTCAGGCTTCAAGCTCTCACAATTGTCTAGCATAGGATTTCTTGTACCTTCTGAAACCCACAACATTGATCAATGTAGGAGACAAAGGACAAAAGGAGATGGACATGCTTGAGTGAAGATCACTGGGGCTTATTTTCATTTCCACGCAGAAGCAGAAAATAGGTGCTTTCCAGCCTGTATGCTGACACTTAGCTCTCATAGGTTTGGGTTTTGTCAGCTGGAGCAGGTTCAGCTTGAATTCTGATGCAATTTGAGCTGGTCCAGTGGTGCTTAGGCTGGCACTTGCTGTGCCTGTGCTGTTGATTTTAATAGACCACCAGCATCCTGGCAACTTTGTGTGGTGCTGGTGTATGAATAATGCTGCATTACAAAAGGAAAGGTTACTGTCCTAGTCTTTGGATGTTGCCCCTTGGCAATGAGAGCAAGGGCATTTATTCCCACTACAGCCAAAGTGCTGGGATTACTTGGAGCTGAATAGGGTTAGCAGTCAGACAATCTTGGCTCTGGATAAAAGATTTTAGAGCAGCAGTGTTGTCTCGTTCTCTAAGTTCACGGTGGGTTTGTATGTGGGAGTACAGGGCACATGGGAACTGCGTTTTTGCTAGCAAAGCAGGATTGCTCCTCGGCAGTGCTTGTGTGGGAGAACTTGGAGGAAAAGCCAAGGACCGGGCAGGCAGCAGTAGCTTACAGACCTTGCTTCCCTGGACGTGACCACGCTCCCATGCAGTGTTGTTGCAAGGAAGCCTGGCCCTTGGAGACACTGTCTCCAGGGGCAGGGGTAGAATTCAGCTTTAGCAAGGTCCTCTGTGTCTGACAAAAATGTCCCAGTACCTCTTGCTAGAAACAGCACAATTGATCCTTGCCTGGCAGGAGTAGATGTTGCTGGCTTCTCTCCCCCTTCGTGCCCCAGTCATTAAAGTAGGATACTTAATATTCATCTCACCCTGAACCTTTCTTCTTCTGAAAGCATGCTAAAAGACAGCTGTGAAGGGATATTTCTCCTATGACTGGCAGATTTAATTTATTATTATGGTTATGTCCATTGGTACAGGTCAGGCAGCAGTGCTGGGCTTCCTGCAAGACAGAATTCTTGGCTCCCTGAAGCTGTGACCCAGCAATAGCAGTGCCGTTCACTGGGGCAAAACTGCACAAGGTGCCACCTCAGAGGCCAGTGCTGGGCGAGCCTGGGTGGCAGCAAGGGATCTTGGCCTCTGCAGTGCTGGGGTGGCTTCTTCACTGAAGGTGATCCAGCCTAGTGTGTTCTTTGGGCCTCCCCTCCACTTTCTCCAGCATGGATCGCCAGGGCTATCTTAGCTTTCTCCCTCCTGATACCCCATCCTCTGGATCCTTCCCTCCCACGGCCCTTCCCCCAGCCCAGATCCACACAAAGGTGAAAAGGAAGGAGGCACCGATGGCTTTCCTGTATCTGCCAGCTTCCCTCTCCACCTCTGACGTGAATGAGGCCCTTCATGTGCTTCTCTTGAGCAAACACAGATGCTTTTGTTTTATGGGCTGGTGGGACGGGATGGAATTAATAAATCAGAGCGCCAGTGCTGTGCTGCCACATTCCTGCAATTTTAAGGCAAGATCACACACAAAAAAAGGCAGAATCTAAATAGGCAATCTCTTCAGAGAGAGCTCAGATGCTTTGACTGTGCCTTCTGCTTGCTATCCCACTTGGTCTCCTGCTCCCTTGCCCTTTCTCCTGCTCTCTCATCCCCTTTAACTTCATCTGTTCTCCTGTTCCCTCTCTTCCTCTTAGGAACAAATTTCAGTCATACTTTAATATCTCAGCTACACCCATTTTTCTTCCCTCACCAGCCTTCCATCTGTGCTTCCCTTACCCCCACCCCACACTAAGGTCTGCCCAAGGCTTGTGCATTCAGGTGTGCCATTCAGTGTCCCCTGTTCAAGCCTAGGAGCCAGGAACACCTCGGCTCTTACACTGTGGACTAAAATGGCTCTTTTTATGCCTGCTTCCTCCTCCCTGTCTGTTCTCCTCGTAAGGAAAATGGTGCTCCCTGAGTGGTTCAATTAATGAATCTGGTGATAAAAAAAACACCAGGTATTTGTGTTCTCCTCTCAGACATGGCATTTAACAGTGTTCCTGTGAGCAAAATTAGATCCTGCCCCGGAACTTCCAGGCCCCCTTTCTCCTTGACGGGTAACCAGAAATACTTTGCCAGGTTTTGCCTAAAATTAATTCTTTTGAGCCAGATAACAAGGGTTTAACATCTCCACTTGGCTACCATCAGGTGGTAAGAGGCTAGAAGATCTTTTTTCTCCCCTGTAATTAGTGTGGTTAGTATAAGCTACTGTCAAGGGGCTGAGACACTTCACTCACTACAAGAGTTGGTTGGCTTTTTTTCTAATGAGCTTAGGCACTTGAAAGGTTTTCCCCAGAGTGCTTAATACATTGTTGTGCTTATCTTACCTGTGGGGGAACTGAGACACTGAAGCAGGTGAAATGATTTGCCCAGATCCACATACTTGTTCATAGTTGAAGTCAGAAAAAGAACCAAGAAATCTTGTTACACAGTTGAGTGCTTTATCCTCTGGCCTCGGAGGAGGCCAGCAAAGACCTTTATCCTGTTTAGATGAGTGGATAGTCATTCCTAGAGGATGCTGGGGCAAGGTTATCTTTCTGTGCTAATACGTGTCTTAATGAGTGCTGTTGCTAAGCACCTTCAATGATAGATCATGCATCTTCTTCACTAAGCATTGAAATAATTTTTAATCATTAAAGCTAATATAGAATCCTCAGAAACATCCAAACCTCACAGCAGGGGCTCAAATTAGCAAGCAAACAGAAACCAAATCCTGATTATCCTGGTGCACCTCTACAAAGCCCACAGGCAGCATCTGCCGAAGTCAAACACGAGCCTGGCTGAGCTGGATCTCAGGGCTGGGCTGGGCAGTCAGAGGCAAGCTGGCAAATCCTACTGCTCCAAGGCCCACAGCAAGTGTCTTTCCTCCCTTGGACATTCATGCCAGCTTCTCATCTCTGTGGAGCAATTAGAAAGAAGGTAGGGGTGTTAAACACTGACTCCAGGTAGTTGAGGTGTCCCCTGGCAGATCTTTAAAAAGGAGAAATTATTTGGCAAGTGCTATCAAGTGGCATATCTCAGCCTGGCCATCATTACTCTCCCATCCTTTTTGATTTTTCCCCTTGGAACCACCTCCTCCATCCAACTCCCATCAACCTATTTCAGCCTCTGTTTTGCCAACAACTAGATATTTCAGGTGTCCTCTCCAACCCAGCCCCCTGCTCTGCCTTCACTCACACATCTCCCCTCCACCCTGAGATACCAGCACTTCTTGCACTGGAGCAGCCCATAGGCTTCTCCATAGCTCCTCCAGTAATCCCAGTGTGTTTCCCATTCTGGTTAGCAACTCTTGTGTTGTTTCCTGTTTTCCTCAAACCTGCAGTTCTTGGCAGCATATATCAAATGATAACAGGAGCTTTCTTTACAGCAGAAGTGATGTTTCTAACCTCAATGTTAGAACAAGGCTCTTGGAGCATTAAGGAAAACACAAAAAAATCTTATGCTGATATGCATCAGCAGCTCCATTTCAAGGGCATGCACAGGACACTGCTAAGCACTTTGCTAAGATCCATCACACTGCTGGCCTCTATGCTAAGAAGATGACTTTTTGTTGGTGAATGTAGTTGACCCCAAAGGATTCTTTGGGAAAGGATAACTAAAAATTGCTCTTACCACCTCAAAGAGCCTTTGTCCATGGCAGTCCCTTCTCTTGTCACCCTCTTGAGAGCAAATCCCAAATGCTCATGTGTCATGATCAGTCTCTCCACATGTGCTCTCAGTCACATCAGCCTGCCAGACAAACTCTGCACGCTTCATCCCACCTAGGAGCCTCTTCTGAAGATACTGCAGAGGACCCTGTGGTCTCCTGTCAACACCTGCTCCCATTCAGCAGTAGATAAGCTGCCATCAGCAAGTTTTGTTCATAGTCCAGCAAACCAAGCCACGCTTGGATTGTAGCTCCCTGGAAGTCAAACCAAGTCCTGTAGCTGTTAAACACTGGTGCAAAATACTCACTAGGCATGATTTTGGCTCTTTTGTACTCCCTTCTGCGTCACACTTAACAGACAGATAAAATCTGACACTCATTGTTTCTCTCCTAACCCAAACATGGGTCCTGACCTGAGCATCAGGACAAACACAGGTGGCCTAGAAATTAGTTACAGCAGCAGAACCAGGAAGCCAGTTTTTTCCTCCTTCTTCCCCAAGAGGTTTTGAGATGCTTCTCTTGCCTAGGAACTGTTGCTAGCTCTTTGGGAATATTTTTTTGCAAAGATGGTAAGGGGTGGGAGTAGTTCACATGTGCATGTGGGAAGCTAGGAATGCCTCACCTGGCCTCTTGTCCTCCACAAATGTCCTCAAAGAGAACAGCTTTTGGCCTTGTCCTGCTGTAGCTCAGGAACACCAGTATCTGTAGCAATGAGGACATGCTTACAAGATGACCCCTGACAGAAGACTGGCATGGCCAAGCACCAGCCAGAGATGCATGGGGTGTGCACACCTGCAGGGATTTGGGAAGGAAAGGGGCTAGGCTCAACTTTAGTAACATCATCCTAAGGTTAGCCCAATTAGGGTAACACCCAGCATCCCTCTGCTGGGACAGAGTAAGTTGGAGAAAGAGCCTTTACTGCAGAAAGAGAGAAAAGACTGTTCGCCAGTCACATAACGTACAGAATCTGGTTAAGGACAAAGACTGAGAAAAGCAACCAGACACACACTCGGGGTGTGGGAGATCATTGTCATAGAATCACAGAATGGTTTGGGTTGGAAGGCACCCTAAAGATCATCTAGTTTCAACCCCCCCTGCCATGGACACCTCCCACCAGACTAGGGTGCTCAAAGCCCCATCCAACCTGGCCTTCAACACTGCCAGGGAGGGGCAGCCACAGCTTCTCTGGGCAACCTGGGCCAGTGTCTCACCACCCTCACAGCAAAGAATTTCCTCCTAATATCCCATCTAAATCTACCTTCCTTTAATTTGAAACCGTTCCCCCTTGTTCTATCACTACATGCCATTCCTCAGTTTCTAGAGATCCAGTTTCTAGTTCTGCAGCTGCCACTTTCACCAGCATCGCTGTCTGTGGGGAGCCTACATACTGACCCAATGCTCAGCAAGCTTTTAGATAACCAGAGGTTGCTTTTCTCCCCACAACACGTGGACAGAGCCAGATCCACCCCCAGAATCAGGAGAGATTCAGATCCACCTCTGAGATTTACAGCAGCAGCCCATTTCTTGTTTCAGTGAGAGACTACTCTTTGTCTGCCTTTGACGTGAGCTCCAAGGGCTCTCAAACTGCAGAGGGTTCAAAAAAAGCCGAGTTCATCTTTTCCCTCCAGCCAGAAGTAAATGATCCCCAGGTATTCTGCCCAAGGTCAACAGGCAGCCCTTGAATGTGGACAGGAGGTAGGGAGGACAGCACTCGCCAGCAGCCCTGAGAGCAGACACAAAGAGCTGGGGAGAGGCATCTCCCAGCATTTACTTGCTGGTATTTGTACAGAGATCACACTCCAAGCTCAAGGGACAGAGCAGGCAACTTACCAGCTTGGAGAGTAGCATCAACCCCTTATTGCACCCAGGTCCTGAGCAGCCTGAAGCACGCAAATTCACAGATAAGCCCATGAGTACAATACAGCATAGCCCGACCCCCCTCCCAAGAGAAGGTTTATAGACACCATATGCAAAGGCCACTTTCAGCATAGGTTACTTTGATGTGCAGTTAAGGAGCACAGCAATCCCTATACATGCACACCCTATAGCAAGCCCTATGCACGCTAAGAGAGAGAGAAAGCTTGTTTCTCGTGCTGTGATCTCATCTGCCCTCAACTCCTTCACAGCCTTCCTTGCCTTCTCAACAGACAAGCCTCTTCCATTTTAACAGTGCAAGGTGTGGAAAAACAGAAACCAAACCCTACGCCTTTTCCTCCCGATAGGACTGGATTGCTGTCAGAAAGGGGCACGTGGCTTTTGCTACTCCTCACCTCCATTTGCCCAAATGCCTCCACTGAGTACTTTTTCTGCAAAGAAAAGCTTATTTCTACCCTGACGCAGGGTTATCTTCTGGCAGCTCCTGCTGGTGCCTCAGTCAGATATTTCAACTGTTGCACTGACTGCTCCCCGGCATTCCCAGAAGGTGGGAGTCACATGCGGTGCTCTTGATCTCAGATGCCCTGGCAGCTAATCTGGATGTGGCCTGCCTGTGGTCTGGAGTCAACAGCTTCCCTCACAGGGCAGGGAAGGACAGCAGGACAGCCTCAGCAGGGCACTGGCCATCGTCTTCCTGCCCCTTCTTTCCTTCGCTCTCTTCCTCCCTTTTTATTTCAGATGCAGAGGGCAGGAAAATAAACACTGCAGTCTTCTAACTCTCTGATTTTCATTCTGCTGTTTCTTTTAATTGAGCTCAAGCTATACAGATCAGCTGTGGCATTTAAGGTACAAATCAAGCAGCGAACCATAACGTATATCTATTGCAGAAGACAATTCTCTAGGTGCCACTTAATTTCTCCATTCGACATTTGTTTTTAAAAGTGTCTGCATGACACTTGGATGCCACACAGCAAGTGGCAGATCTAATGAGTGCTGATGATTTATCCAAAGGAAGAGACCAGAATTAGCATTTGGGACCATCAGCTAGTTACTCAGCGAGCGTGTTTCACACAGCTCAGAGAGCTGCAACAGCAAAAATGTCCATCAAGGAGACCAAAGTGGTGTTTCTCCTCTTCCCACTTCTCACTTAACCAATGCCTGCACGATGCTGGCCAGCATCCACTCTGTGTTAATCTATGGAGCAGCCACCCATGAAAACATTCTGTCCCGATTTGCTGTTTGCATGATGCTTTTATTGATCACATAATTCAGGCAGCATTCCCAAATAAAAACTCCGGGGGATTGTTTTCCATACACTGCACACATCCTCTGCCCACAGTGTTTTCTATGCAATAATGGGTCTGAACTCTGATTCTTCAGGGTGCCAGCACACAAGTGTAACCACTAAAATGGCAGTATTTCCACGGGTTTTGGGAAGACAGTAGACATTTTTAGCTAGGTCTGTGTTTTAAATGGCATAGTTGCTGTTCCACTCGTTTGCAGTGTGATTTCATCCGAGCTGCTTCTCCTTCCTTTGCCCTCCGTAGGAGTAACTGGGAAGTCCAGCAGGGAAGAGCATTTCAACATTGCCTTTGAAAGCAGGAGGAAAACAAGCTGTCTAAATCAATCAAGAGTGTGCATTAGTGATAGTATGTTCCTCTGGTGCTCTGCATTTGATGTCATATTGACACATAGCTAAGATCAAAGCCCATCTCTGCATCCTGGCTGCTACCAGAGGAACAGCATTGGCCTTTGGGCCCCAGAGCTTCACAAGGAGCTTGTGATCAGTGTGGTATCTTTTTTTCCCCCAAACAAGCACCTGTGAAATGTAATTATCCATCAAATAATGCCTAATGCCTTTTTCTCTGAAAAAGTAATTCCTCTCTGTCTTTGAAAATGTTCTAGAAGCACATACCATGGGTTTTTCCTTTCTGCTTTTGTAAGAAACCTGTAAAATGACAGCTGACACTGAGTGACTGCTGAATGGGCATCAGCTGTTAAGTCAGTAAGGAAAGCTCTGGATGAAATGTACAGATACTTGGGAACAATCTGGTATTGGTTTTGCTTCCTTGGAATTATTTTGCCTTCTCAGAAAAAGAGAAAGCTTTTCATTTTTTGGATAATGCAGATATTGGGCTGATTCACACTGATATGTCTGGAATTATTATTCTCTAATAGTCATCAGCACCTAAAAAGGACCTTGGTTGTGCCAGAGCTCGGCAGCAGGGGAGAGAAGTCGATGTTTGAATAAGCCCCAGACTTCCCTTTCAAGAGAGGATAGCTCCAAGCAGAGAGGTCTTTAGGGAGAGAGCTGGCTTTCTCAGGAGACATCTGGTACCTCCTGCTTCTGTTTGGGCCTGAGCTGCCAACCCTTCTCTGGGTATTTCTGGCACCTCTGGATTACGGCGCTGCAGCGCCGGTGCAGAGAAACTGGGATGGGGTGGAGGGCTGTATCCCTCTGAGTCACAGCCCACCCTCACCAAAGCTCAGGGGGATGGGAAAGTGGTGATAGGTTGCATGGGTCAATCATGAAGGACGTTTGGGTCTGGGCTGATTAAAAATAGCCTGGTTTAGACCTCCTTTTGCAGGCTCCAGAAGGCTTCCTGCATAGCTGGGCTTTGCAGCCAAGTTCAAGGTCTGGTCTATATCTGAACTGGGTTATCTGTGTTCCTGCTGATAGCCCAGATAGTGCCTGGATACGTTTGATCTACCTGGGGATAGCAGGCTGAGCCACGCACTGTCTCAAAAGTATTGGCTCCCGTGGGACCTAGCCAGCAGATTTAATTAGCTTCAGCAACATTTCTTTTTGTTTTCAGTTGGGGCTTTTTTGCCTTTTTTTTTTTTAAAATGTGGGCACAAAGCCCTGCATAAAGCACCACCTTTCCCCACTCCATCCTGATCAGACATAAGCCACACATCTGGGATAAGGATGCTCTTGAGAAAGGCACTGTGCTGAACTGTTCATGGGCCAAGGTTGAAGGAAAATGCTTGACTCGGGTTCATGTGGGCAGTGGAGGGATGTGGGGGGTGCACAGCACATTCCCCAAGGATGAGCCTGGTTTCTGAGCTGAAGTAACTGCAGTCCCATATGGCAAAGGGATCGGAGCTGGCAGGGAGAGGATGAAGCCTTTCTTAACATCTGAGGAAGAAGTGTGGGGGCTTGGGAAGGGCAGCTGTTTCACTGGGAGTCACTCACTTCCCAGGGAAGTTGTCCCCGCAGGAGCCCATGCACCAAGTAGCAGAGCATAGATGGGGCTGAGCCTTGAAAGCCCACAGCTGTTGGTAGCTCTGCTCTTCCTGCCCTGGGGAAGGACTTGGCCATCCTTCCCTATTTTGCTTTGTTATTTGTAGTTCCCTGTTTTTTTTTCTCTCCAGGGGGCTCACTTAGTTTTGCCTCATCCTCCGTCCCCACGATGGCAGGGAAGTGCTCACCTCATTCAGATGGCAGGTGTCACTTGCCCGGAGCCATTCACGAGGTCTGCAGCAGAGGGACCATTAAAACCCCCAGTAGAAGAGCACCCTTCCACCTTGAGACAGGACTGCAGTGGCCTGCATTGCCTGTGCTACTGGGAGATCAAGATCCCAGTTCTGGGTTTAGGAAAGAGCCTTTCCCTTCCCTGTTCCATCATTAACATTTACCTTCCCAGAAAAAAATATTCTTCCTTCTTTTTTTTCCCTTTGCTCTTCAACCACCCACTTCTAGCAGGGTTTAGGGGAGAAATTGCTGCTTATTAAGCAGAAAATCAAATCTCCCTTTTCCTCCTCTGTTTCCCACCCCCACAAGAAATACAGCTGGACGTGAACCCCCAGGCACTCTCCTTTAGATCTAGCCTGTCCTTTCTGTCCTACATCAATGCCCTTCCTACAGACCTGTCTCGGGGTCAGATGAGTTCTGCTGCTGAGAAATGTCCTGTTGTGGCTGTGTTTGTGCAGTAATTACCCCTGCTTATCCCAGAGCCGTAACCCATTCCACCCACTTCTGTCTTGAATCTGTCCTCTCACTTTATCGCGCACATCTCGAGCAGGCAGGAGACTGCCCGGTGTGGGGAAGCACTGCAGCATCTTGGCTTGTCTCGTCTCAATTTTAAACAGTATTGAAGTTTCAGCTGAAGGCTCTGACGGGCCCAAGGGAATGGGGGGAGAGGGGACAGCAGCTTCCTGTGGATTTCAGCAAAGCAGAGACAGAGCCATTGCTGATCACCACAAATACCGGCGCTGCCATGAATTATGCATTCCTTGTTTAAAGAGAGGTCGCTCTCATCAATAATTGAAAGCTCCCTGCTCTGCCTTCAGCATCGCATCTCCCACACCGGGAGTTAGGGAACTCATGAAATCTGCATGGACTTCCTCAAGGTGGCTAGGGGCTGATGGAGAGAGGCAGCAAAATGCAGGCAAAACAAACCCAAAACCCAGCTGGGCAGTTTCGGTGCGTGAAATGAAGAGTCATTTGCACCTGCCGGCAGCTCTGCTCCAGTTCTGCCCCTCACACCCCTCTCTCCTCCCAGGGTATGCACAGAATGGTAGGCTTACAAACATGGTACAAACCAAGGTTAGGGGGTGTTTCTTGAAGCTTTTGGCTCCATTAGCTGAGACTGGTTTTCTTTGGGTGATTGCCTAGAAAAGTCTTTACACTGGATGGCGGGGACAGTTTGAACTCTGAAATTTGTCCCTCGGGGAAGATAATGATCCTTAGAGTCTGTGTCTCAGACTACAGCCACGCTGTCCTGGGGCTGGGGTTGGTCCAGCATTCAGGGTCGTGAAAGCCTGGCTCAGACAGGCTGGCTGCCCCGGACCAGAGGCTGCAAAATCATCTTTCTTGAGGAGCAAACGTTTTGGAAGGTATGATTCTTGTGCTGAATCAGACAGGTGGAGGGCAGAAACCTCAGAACAGAACTACTGTGTGATCCTAACCATTTATGAGTTACCAAGGAGGACGTAAATTGAACAGCTTTTCAACAGGGCTATAGGAAAATCGAAGGTACCTGAACTCACACATCAGCCTTACAAACCCCAGCAAGCTGGCCCCTTCCCTGGCTTTCATCTTTCTCTACCATTCACCCAACATGTCCTTTCAAACTATGCTGCAACTCAGGGAGAAAGTCACATATGTCACCTCTTAAAGTTGTATCTGAACAGTGGGGCTGCCTGGGTTGTTCCTGGGAATCCTTATCCCTCTCCCAGCATCTGAGCTGCCCTGCCCATAGCAAATTGTACCCTGTGTTGGTAATTAGTCAACAGCAGATAAAGGGATCAGTCTCACGCGATGCTCCAAGCCTCAGCCAGATCTTGCTTCTTCTCTTCAGCATCAGTCTGGGGCATCCGGGTGCAGGTTGGGCTCTTCCCCCTATGTGCTTCTCTGATTGTCTTCTGAATCCTTTCAGGTTAATGCCCCCTGTATCACCACATGAGCTTAAATGGAGACGGAATGCTGTTGTGTTGCACAAAGCAGTGTGCAGTGAGAGTAGTATGAGAAACATTTTGTCCCTATCATACTCAGCTTTGTGCTCTGTGTGTGTTTGTTTATTTTTTAATGGAGAACAGAAGATTGATGGATGAAATTAAGAAGAGGGATGTGTAATTGGAAAACAGCTCAAGAAGGCTACAGGCAGCATATTGAAGGCATCCATCAAACATCCAGCTAATGTTGTTAAGGGTGTGTAACACAAACAAGGGCTGCAAGAGACACTAGGAAAAAAATAAAAGGGAAAATAAAGAGGAATAGGCAGGACAGGGGAAATAGCAAGGGAGGAGAAGAGCCAGCAAGAGAGTACGATCAATAATATTTGTATTGCAATCGCTTCCAAAGGCTCCTGTTGGGATCAGTGCAGGACTGCACAAGCACATTAAGAGACAGTCCCTGCCCTCTACAGCTTAAACTCAGGAATTACGGGATGACTGCTGGAGATGGGTTTAGATGATCACAACATTTTGTTCTGATCTTGAATCTCATTTCATAAAATCTACTCTGAATGAGTTTAAAGGCAGAAGGAAGGTAGCTGGTTGTGCCAAGAATACACACAGTAATGCCTGCCAGCCAAGCATGCAATTAATCTGAGCCACTTAGGGGACTTTGGTTTTAATTATAAAAAGTAGGTAAAAAATTTGTGCAGTAAGCCTCTGTAAACCCCACTGGGGCCATCAGCAGGCTACCCAGAGACATTGCCGTGTGAGTGGGTTTTGATGCTGTGTTTTCAAAAGGATGAGCTGATGTTTTAGTGGACCACTTTGTGGGAAATATTCCATGCGGGGTGGACGTTAGGAAAATGCAAAACGCCTTTGTGTGGGGAAGGAGAGGAGACAAAGGCTAAAATTATTAGTAGGCCAAGGGATTCTTCTAGTCAGGGAAACAGGGAAGAAGACTCCTAAGGGCTGAGAAAATGTGAGTGGAAGGAACAAAGAAGAGCACAAGCATGGTGGATGCAGGGGGTGGCAGTGGGGGAGAGAAGGTAAGGTTTTAAACAGAGAACAAAGTATTCCGAGACAGATTTTCTGAAAGCAGCGTTAACCTCTTTGAGGTTCACAAGTGATCTGGTGCTTTATGCAGGGTTTGTCTTACTTGGAATTGCATGCTTTGGAAGAGCAATAGAGAGAAGGTGCATGTAGAAATAAACGAGCAGGGAGCACCAGGGGAATTGCACACACAGACTGCATCGCCACTTGTTTGCCGTGTTCGGGAAGCATGAACAGGGCTGGCTGTGAGGAGGAGGAGAAAACAGCTAGAAAGGGAATTCGTTAAAACTCTTCCAACTCTGATCCACTCTCCTCTGTGCTCTCTTGGTAACACAGCTGCCACTGCTGTCTCCTCCTCTCCTTCCCTCCAGAAGAGACCTGAGTTTGCAGCAGCGGCAGGCCCGCTGCATAGAAACTGTGCTTGTATAACTAAGGGCTTTTATTAAAGGGGATAAACACTGGCTGCCTGACTCTAGCACAGGGACTTTTGTAATTGCAAGCATCCCAGAGGAAGCAAGGAGCTGTGATCAGCCTGAGCCAGGGTGGACCTGGGTGTCTGCTGCCGTTACGAGGCAGTGCAGAGCCCTCCTTGGGTTTCTTTGGTGGGTCTGGCTGTTCTCATGGCCCCCGAGTGCTGGGAAGCTTTCCTCTGTGCTGCTACACTGGGTAAGGGAAATTTTTCCTGGAGGGAAAGCAGCCCCTGGTGCGGTAACACCATCCTGCCCCGTGTCCAGCCTAGATCTGCACCTTACCAAACGCCCATGCCTTCAGAACTAAGTCTCGAAGGAGACTCTTGTACCTGCCCTGGACCCAGCCATCAGAAAGCAATGAAATTATGCAGAGCCAGCGTGTTTGCTGCACAAGGCTCCTGCTGGCATCACTAAAATACTCCCGTGTGCCCATGTACACAGGCTCCTTGACCCACTTCTTATCAGTTTTCCATAGCTTGAAAGTAGAGGAATGACCATCATGGTGTTTTCTGAGTGAGGGGGTTAGAAGTATTAGAGATTATCACCACACATGGTTGGTTTGGGGAACAGTGGAGGTAGGTGCCCTAGAGGGATTGCTCCAGCATGGTACCATTGGTGTCTAACAAGGAATGAGCTCATCTTGCAGCAATTTCCTTAATAGGGCTTGTGAGTATCTGCTTGCCTGCTGGAAGACTTGCTGAGACACACTAGTCTTCTGTCAGATTTGGCTGAAATAGTTGATTGATAGTTATTGGTGGTAGGGCACTGGAGAGCCCTGTGATTGCATAATCCTTGTTTTTTCAGGACACCAAGGTAAAATGTCAGGGAAAAAAATAAAGACAGGTCCTAAGGAGGTCCCAGAGGATTAATTTAGAATAGCATCCCCTGATATTTTCCAGGAGTACCATGTGACTGCTGTCACTACAAAGCAGATGCCTCATCATGTTTCTTCTCTCCCACTGTACTCGGCCCTGGTGAGGCCACACCTCGAGTGCTGGGTTCAGTTTTGGCCCCCTCATTTCAAAAAGGACATTGAGGTGCTGGAGTGTGTCCAGAGAAGGGCAACAAAGCTGATGAAGGGCCTGGAGCATAGGTCTTACGGAGAATGACTGAGGGAGCTGGTGGGTCCAAATCCTGGGAAAGGAGTTTCCCTTGCACTCAATGTGCCTACATCTCTTTGAGAACCTTGGTTTTAAATGAATGGTCTTAAGTACACCTAGGAAATCTCTGCCAGAGCAGGAATTTAGAGCCAACCAATATGAACCTGCTTTCCATCCTTTGTATCAGTGTGATGCCATCGCCCTCTTCCCTCAACCTGCCTTTAGCCTAGGAGAGCGTGAGGGCCTGGTGGGGCTGTGCTGTTCAGCAGCTCTCTGGTTCCCAGGGCATCTGACTGTAGTTTCCCAACAGAAATCTCTCTGCAGGAATCTAATCAAAGTCTTATGCTCCCTTTAGCCTCCCAGTGAGCATCGCTGTGGTAGCAAGGAAGTCCACCGGGAGAAGCATTTGGCATTCAGAAAGGTAATCCCTCTGTGAGGGGGAGGAAGCAGATTACAGATGTTACCAGGAGGGAGAGGGGAATAAAATCCATCTATCAAACATCAGGCAGTCTGCACAGGTGACTCTGCTCTGTACCCTTCTGTGTTTCCATTGGGCTGTTTCCATTCTGCAGCAGCAGAAGTGGATCCCTCTTTCTGGAGCACTGCTTTGGTTGCTGGTATGTAATAAAAGTGTTGGGAGATTTCACACCCAGAGAGGGACCAAAACAGAAGCTAGGAGCTGGAGGAAAGTGCTCCTGACAGTGTGCCAGAGCCATACAGAAGGCAGCACATGTACTAGGCAAGCCCATTTGATGTTGGATTTCCAGAAGTCATCTCTGGGATCTCATGCTCACATGAGTTACTGTACACAGGCTGACAAGGGTCTTTCAAACAGCTGAGCCAGGACTGGGATCTTATGACTTCACACAGGGCTGAGTTATGTCCCTGAACAAGTGGTCTGCAATAGACATCCAAATACTTCAGTCTGGATTTTCCAAGCTGATCATTAATGTTGGATACTTTGTTGAAGGCATGGCTACCTTGGGAAGCCAAGGTCTGATTTCCAGACAGACAGACTGCTCATTAATCATATTAACTAGTGGGAGCTGAAGGTGCTCAACAATTGTGAAAAATCAATGGTGGAGGGAGGTGATTGATTCTCCCCCTCTACTCTGCTCTCGTAAGACCCCATGTGGAGTACTGTGTCCAGTTCTGGAGTCCCCAGCATAAGAAGGACATGGAGCTGTTGGAACGAGTCTAGAGGAGAGCCACAAAGATGATCAGAGGGCTGGAGCACCTCTCCTATGAAGACAGGCTGAGAGAGTTGGGGTTGTTCAGCCTGGAGAAGAGAAGGCTTCGGGGAGGCCTTATAGCAGCCTTGCAGTACCTGAAGGGGCTACAGGAAAGCTGGAGAGGGACTTTCTACAAGGGCATGGAGTGATGAGACAAGGGGGAATGGTTTTAAACTGAAAGAGGAGAAATTTAGATTGGATATTAGGGAGAAATTCTTTGCTGTGAGGGTGGTGAGACACTGGCCCAGGTTGCCCAGGGAGGCTGTGGCTGCCCCCTCTCTGGCAGTGTTCAAGGCCAGGTTGGATGGGCCTTGGAGCAACCTGGTCTGGTGGAAGGTGTCCCTGCCCATGGCAGGGGGGTTGGAACCAGATGATCTTTAGGGTGCCTTCCAACCCAAACCATTCTATGATTCTATAATCAAGCCCAGGACTACTGTATCTTGGGCCATCTGTAAATAAGCCACTTCTGTTGTCGATTATTCCTGGTGCTTTTGTCCTTTATTTCTCTTTATTTTCTTTCAGTCCCTCTCATTTTATAGAAGGATTTTCAAAAACAAAGTTTAACTGTTGTGATTCCTCAGATCTCATGATAATTTACATTACAGAAATACTAAGAGAGAATTTAAAATATTCTGAAATCTGTGATTTAAACTAAATACTGTGATTTAAACTAAATACTGCAGTGGCCAAACACTGCAAGACAGGAATAGAAAAGGATGTGGAATAATTAAACTTCCAGCAGGCATCACCAGCACTGTGGAATGACTGAGGTAGGTATTTTGTAGAAGACTTAGTAGGGGATAGTGTGCATCACTGATTGCCTCAGTGCATCCTCATAAGGAAGATAGATTGATTAAAACTGCAGGAGTGAAAGAGATGCTGGCTATCTTGAGTATGCCTGACATTTTCTGTTTTGTCCACATGCATATGCAGGAACACAAATTTGTACACAGTTTTAAAAAATTCTACAAAAGCAGCCAATTAAATGGTCACCACAAAGCTCAGGAATGAATACCACCCCCGGAGAGGGGGCAAGTAATGGTCCTCTCTGGCTTCAGAATCAGCAACGTGAATGACCCCAAGTCAAGGACAGTGGGTACATTGTCGGGCAGAGGGAGGTTCTTTATAGCAACATAAATAGATAAAAGCTTCTATTCAATAGCACAGGAATTGGCCAGGGCAGCTGGGTAATGGTTTGGACCTGAAACGTTATTGGGGATCCTTGTAAACTTATACTCAGGCAAACGCTTTTCTGGATAAGGGCCCAACATTTATCATGCCTCCCTCCAAGCAAGCCAAACTCAGTGTATTAGTTTGGCCTCTAGACTTACTTTCCTGGTGTTTGTGGTGACTGATATTTTGGAGGCCTTACTTTTTTTTCTGCTCTGAAAGGTAGAGAGATGCCTGGGCGTTGGAAGCTCTCTGCAGCATGCTGAGGAGACGTAACCTTCTTACCACGCTCCTGATCGCCTTGCCATGGGCTCTTCTCCTAACTTTGTGGCACCAGTACCCAACCACCCGCTACCTCAGCCTGCTGAGAAGTAAGTACAAGAGTTGCCATGTCAGTGTGCTGGTGGTTATGACGACTGCTGGTGCAAACACTTGATAGGAAATGCTCTCTCATGGGATGGGTTAAACAAAGACAAACTTGCCTGAAGGCCCCCTCAGGGTTTGCCTACAGCAGGCACACAAACTGTTCTTAAGAGCACGTTAAACATGCACCTTAGACTGGCTTTGGGGAGAGGATGCTGATGTGCTGAGCACTGACTCTGGACACTGTGTCCTCAGCACTCCCCAGAGAGGAGGCAGCCCAGTAGTGATTAGTTCTCTAACATCTTTCTTCTTCTTCCTTCCTTCCTTTTGTCCCAGAAGAGACAGATGAGAACGTGACCTCTAAAGCTCTCCTCAATGGTACATCTGCACTGAGAGAAGAAGGCCTCCCATCATGCATTCGGCAGCAACAAAGCATAGGGGCAACGCCTAAAGTCATCCAGAATTATGTGTACTCCAGGCCTCCCCCATGGTCAGACTCCCTGCCAACCATCTTCGTTATCACCCCTACCTACACCCGGCCAGTGCAAAAAGCTGAGCTGACCCGTCTGGCCAACACCTTCCTACACGTACAAAACCTGCACTGGGTGGTGGTGGAGGACTCGCCCCGGAGGACCAATCTGGTATCCAACCTGCTAGAGAAGGCAGGGCTCAACTTCACCCATCTCAATGTAGAGACACCCAAGAGTCTGAAGCTGGGGCTGTCCTGGATCCCATCCCATACCCCACGGGGGACACTACAGAGGAACCTGGGGCTGCACTGGCTCAGAGACAGCTTCAGCAACATCGCACCACCAGAAGGAGTAGTGTATTTTGCCGATGATGATAACACCTACAGCCTGGAGCTCTTTGAAGAGGTAAGAGCTGTAAAATTACATGGGACAGAAAAGCAGGATGTAGCAGCCAAGCCTCTTAAGGCCAGGTGCACTTCCAAAGACCTCTAAGATAGAGCTACCATGTGGACTTTTACCATCAACTGAGAGGCAAGAACTCTGGCACGCTGCCTAGAGCCCTTCTCACCCACCCTGCACTCAGTGGGAGCTGGATATAGTGCAAACAAACCTATAGTTATGCAAGCCCCAGTAGCCATGCTCTAAAGGGCTGAAAGAACGAAGAGAACATCCATCATGGTGTAGGTTGCAGATGGAGATAGCCACTCATACAATGTTGCACCAGCTAAAGTCCCTTTTGCCAGGGGCCAGAGGATATATACTGTAGAAGTTATACTTCTCCTCAGGGAGAGCTGACCTGATTTAAATAAGCACTGAAGACAAACTTCTGGCAAAGCATAAATCGGCACTGCTATAGGGGTGTGATGGGCAGGGGATGTTAGAAAAGTTGACTGACTTTCTAATCCACCTTTTCTCCTTGGCTACCCTTCTGTGTTCTGAGTTCGAGCCACAATAACAGGGCTGTGCCTCTGGTATCACAGAACCTTGCTCGGACTTCTGCTGGAAACCTGGCTTTTGTGAGATGCCAAGTCTATTGTAAACTTCCAAAAATTCAGTAAACTCCCTTGTCACCAATGTAAGCCAAACTGTACTACAGCACTTGAAATGCAGAGTTGTGCATCAGAACACATTTTCAGTTTTCAGAATTTTTTAGACCTCTGTTAAGCTCATCCTTTCTTATTTCTTTCCAGGCCCTTTCTGACAATTTCAATAAGGCCCCAATCTTTTAGGCAGTAGCGATGGATGGAAGAACAAGGATGGGGGGAATCTGCAATAAATGAGGACAAAGATGCATCAGTCAGGGAGGGAAATTACTTGCATGAGGGTGAGGTTGGAGTGAGTGGAGTTGATGTTCAAGATCTGGTAGAAGTTGTGTTTGGCGTTTATGAAAACGATAAAAAATTTACAAAACATTATAAAAATTCAGATCAGATCAGAAACCAAAGGTTTTCCTTCTTCTGGGGGACTGAATGTGGGCATGGGAAAGCAGTGAGTTTGATGCTCAGAGAAGAACATGCTAAAACAGCCTTGTGGCATTGCAAGATCATCAAGCTACAAGCACGGGTGAACAAGAGCTTGTGTTGCCTAGAGGTATGTGAGTGTGTGGGAAGTCAACGGGGGAGGATAGGTGCCGATGAAAGCAGAGGATGGCACACTGATGGGGTGGGACAAGCATTGCGTGGTTGAGTTGTCACAGCACTGTTTTGTTCTGGCACACAGATGCGCTACACAAGGAGGGTGTCGGTCTGGCCAGTGGCATTCGTTGGAGGGCTGCGATACGAATCTCCAAAAGTGAGCCCAGCAGGGAAGGTGGTGGGCTGGAAAACTGTCTTTGACCCTAACCGGCCCTTTGCCATTGACATGGCTGGATTTGCTATCAGCATCAAGCTGATTCTGGAGAAGCCTCAGGCTAGTTTCAAGCTGGAGGGAGTTAAAGGAGGCTACCAGGAAACCAGTCTGCTGAAGGATCTAGTGACTATGGACGGGCTGGAGCCCAAAGCAGCCAACTGCACAAAGGTGAGTAGGACAAGAGACCTTGAAGATACATTCTCCTTGCTGGATCCTGGCTGCTTTTGCAGCATCCTGCCATGCTCCTCCACATTCCAGGCGCCCTGTGCTGGCACACATCAGTGCCGAACGGTGCTGGGACAGATGGGCAGAGCCTGCCAAATGCTGCACAGATGCAAAGCTCAGAGGACACTGAGAAACAGTGCTATGCACTCTGTGTCAATAAAGAGCCTCAGACACACAATTCGTGCCCAGATTGCTTCTCCAAAATCCAGGAGGATTGGCAGAGGGTTAAGTCTGGGGTTTTGGTCCAGGATGATCTCTCCTCCCTGTCACTGTTCCATGTGCCCGTGACGTCTGTCCCAGGTTCAACCCCTTCAAATCACGTGCTTCAAAAAACTGCGAGCCCCAGGTTGCTGAGAATCCCACCACATGGATGCACTGCTCTCAGCGTTTCCATGGCATCCAGAGCCCCTGAATTCTTTGTGATTCTCTCTAGGTGTTGGTCTGGCACACAAGAACTGAGAGGCCCACTCTGGTTAACGAAGGCAAGCGTGGATTTACAGACCCCAGAGTAGAGGTGTAAGCAGAGAGACAGCTACAGGGTGTGAGTACCCTTGTCTTTATTGTTTTTGTCAAGACAAATAATCTATACCTGTTTCCTTATTTATGCGATTATTTCCTCAAAGAATGCACATATGATTGCCCCAGTAACTCCCTTACCATGCCACCTTTTGCACAAGCAGATGCAGTCTGCATTACATACTCATTCGAGCCTCCTTGCAGTCCACATGGAAGCTTTGCCTTTGTACAGACAGAGAGAGAAAAGTGGCAGAAGAATCCTGTAGTTTCACTCAGTAATAATGATGAGCCAAATTCCTTGCTTTCCAATTTCTGCCAGCTCCAAACTCTCTTTAATGTGTTTAACTCTTTTTAATGTCTCGTCCTGAAGACGAGCTTTTCCCCAGCAGCCTTGCCACTTCGGCAGTGCTCCATGCATCCACCTTCAGCTTTTATCCTGAATAAACTATGGTGTGGGTGCAGGGAAGGACTGATGGGACACTTAGATGACCTCAAAACAGGAACCAGCAAAGACAAACCTACACAGACTCTCACAGAGTTTGAGGGGCTTGGTACCAACATTACTACAGCTAGGAATACACCTGCTGCTGAGGAGAAATAGTGGTCCACAGAGTCAGGTTCAGCAGCAGGATTGGGGATTATGGCAGCCACCATAGGTGAGGGCAGGAATGATCAGTGGTAATGTTCTTAGCAGTAAAGATTGATGAAGAACAGGTTTCAGAGGAGTTATGACCTCCTCTGCCAGATGCCATGCCCTCTGATCCCAATGTCTGCCCTTGGCAGATTCCTAGACCAAAAGTCCCAAAAGAATTAGGGTATCCAGTTTGGGAGTACCCAGCTCTTTCTGGAATGACTCCTATCTGTGGCAAGATACAGGATGCTGAATCATTTACTTTTACTCTTACTTTGGAAGATATTCAGTCCTGACCCCAATATACACCTCAGCTCAGCTCTACCAGTGGAAATAAAACTGACAGCTTTTACACAGACAGTCACGAGTATTTCAGCTTCTGCACTGATCTGCTGTGTGCATTACTAGTAGCTGCATACAGCATTTCCACATAATCACCTCCGGGTGAGTGACAGCCATACGGAGTGCAAAGCAATCCCAGCACCTGCACAGCAAGCAGCAAATGGGAAAGACAGGGGTCAGTTGCCTAAACACAGACACCTGGTGCCACCATAGGGACCCTGGGGTAGCCTACCTGGCCCCTCTGCAGGGCACAAACTCTGTACCGTATCTGCCAGCTTTTCATTAATATCTCAGATATCCTAGCAATGCGTAAATGATGCCAGATGCCTATGCTTAGGCAGCAGCTCTCTTTTAACTCGTGCTTCTGTGGAATCCATTAGCAGTAATGAGCTCATTTTACATGCCCACCTATGCTGGGTCTGCCATTGGCTAAAGCTATGATTGCCCAAACTCAGCTCATTAAGGACTCAGAATCCAGTTAACTGGTCTGGAGGTAGGTACCACTTTGTATAGGATGAGCAGGCTTTTAAAAACTCAGATTAGACGTGCCTTGCTTACTTGTCAGAGGAGGGGTCAACTGCTCCACTACAGAAGCAGAGTGTGGATGTGATGTTCTCATAAATGTGTCATTTATGTATTGGCACTTTTTTCCTCCCCCTCTCTGCCCGGCCAAACGCTCAGCCATTCTCCATGGGGAATGCCATACAACCACTATGGATTCTCATGGGAATCACTCCCTGTGAGTCATTTGTTGTGAGAAAAGGAAGTGACCAGTCAGAGATCAAGACACTGCCACCCATTCACCAGGAGGACTTGCACCCTTATCCAAAACCATCCGCTCAGGGTGCTTTCAAACCAGAGTCTTGGCTAGGCCAGCTCTGTAGATTTTGAAGGAGCTTTCCACTTGCATTAGCAGAGAATTTGACCACTGCCCTCTGCCATGTGGAGCAGCTGCCCTGACCTGCCAAGTGGGCAGGTAGCACCCACTCCAGGAGACACCTGCAAGGTAAACTGCTTGACTGGGCATTCAAGCAAAATCATTAGATTTCCCCCCTTAAAGTTTTAAATTAAGATCTCTGCTGATGGGTACAGTGAGCTATGGAGGTCTCTACTATCACAGCTGCTGAACTTCAATGCCTTGACAGACATGATCTAGATAAGCCAGTACTGAAGAAAAAAAAAGAGGTGATATTGCTCCCCTGAGGATGTTCTATTCTTAGAAACCATAGGGAGAATATTCCTGTCTTTCCCTGCTGGCAATTAGTCCTTGTTGAGGATCAGATCGAGCCGGTCAAGTCCCAGACCTCCAAGAGGCCTCTTTCCCCTTTAACACCTGCAGATGTGAGCCAGGCAGACATTGCTTGCTGTGGGATTTGGTGCTCTGTAATCTCTAGTTAGGCCACTTGCATGGCTGCTGGGCATGCGTGCCTGCGTGGTGGATTGCCACAGACACAGTGTAAAGGAACCTGCTGCTGATCATGTGGTGGATGAAGACTGGGGTTCAGCGGGTGCTGCAGAAATTGCAGTTATTTTGTCCCAGCTGGAGTCCACTGTCCACTGGAGTCCACCCCGTATTCCCACCACCCTTAGCTGTGTCCAGCTGAACCACGGCAGTTGTTGTGAGTCTGTGAGAGAAAACTCTATGTGCCAAATGAGAGCAGATCTGCAAAGGGCTAGCAATGTGACACACCAGGGTTTTGCTGCTCATGAGAAACAACAAAAAAAAGAAAGAAGAGCTCAACATCAAAAAAAAGGGAAGTATTTTTCTTTTCTACGCTAGAAATTCTGGGGTTTTTGCTGCCCTGCACTAGGCAGGATCTGAGATGTGCTGGGATTAAGGATCAGGGCTGAGATCCTCAGCTACTTCCCAGCCTCTTCATGCGAAGTGGAGGAGCAGCAGGGACAAAAAGGGGATCTCCGAGCCCATTTTCATCTGGACAAAGGATTTCACTGGGGAGATAATGTGGGAAATGACCATAAGCCTGGTATCTGAGAAACACTGTGGGGACACGGAGAGTAGGAAAGGGAATGTGGAGGATAGGGGAAATCCTTGGGATTGTCTGTATTGCAACAGGGGCCACAGAGCAACCAAAAGCTATCACAGCATATGTCCCTGCCAACTGTATTGATACCCCCTCGAAACACAGGCTTTGGCTTCTGAGAGCAGGAGATGGATATTAATTTTGCTTCACATTTTTCTACATTAAAGCCCTGAAAAGTAGCACTCAAACTGGTGTTATAATAACTTACTGCTAACATCTATTTACAGGCATCTGAGAGTTTGCTTAGGTTAGCACAGGGCTCCTGCTGCCTTGTGCTATTTGGAAACCAGGGAAAGAAGTTCATCTGCATTTCAGAGCTTCCAGACAGACTGAACAGAGATCCTCAGATCTCATCCTCCTGCTTTTTCTTTTTTTCTAAAAAAAAAAAAAAAAAGATGTTAAAATAATGATTTTACTGGTGAAAAAAAATCCTTCAAAACCTTTTTCTAACTCATAAATAAAATATCCCAGTTAGGAGTCCACAGTGCAGATAGAACAAGCAGGTCTTCAGCCATATCGCAGCCCAAAGCTGTGCGTAGTGGTTGATGCCTGCCTAGCGTTTCCCTGCCTAGCGTTTCCCTATGCCAGGGGACAGCCCTGTTGGAAATGCATCTCCTGCCCTGTTATACTGGATGTGGTATTGACACCTCTATCTCCTTCTTACCTCATCTTGTGTTTGTTTTGACAGAAGCAGCGGGCAGTGGTTGTTCCCAAAGTTTGTCAGCAACCACAGCAACTGCGTGCGCTGCCTATTCCGTCTGGCTCTCGGCGCCACCGCTGGAGGATGATAAACGCCCCCAAACGTAGTCACACCGATCAGCTCCCACTGCCTGAAAGGTGGTAACAAGCAGGGGCAGAGCTGATGTGGTGCCCTGCGATCCTACAGCTCTTCATCTTGGACTTTGTGCACTGGTTCCCATCCCCCGCCTGGGAGAGGCGTCCTTCCCTTCCCCTGCAGGCTCTGTGTTTTTAACCATTCGTTAAAATCTGTTAGATGCGATCTCCATTCAGCATAGAGGCTGAAATCCAGGATGGGTGCAGGTGCCCCTGAAGATCCCTCCTAGCATATCATCAAACCTGAGCTTCAGTACAGCAGCTGCGAGCCGCTGTGGTTTAAGGACAGGAGTTGTCGCAAAAGCACAAAGGCAGACCTGTCAGCCTGAGGCTGGTGTTCTCTCAAAACAGCTTTAAAACAAAGCTAGCCTGAGAGAGGCTCTCCTTCTGAAGGATGCACTCAGACACCTACATGGATCAGTCTCCAGTGCTGGGGAGGGAGCTGTGCTGAAGCGCCTCATTTGGGGTTTGGGAGTTCAGAAGGGATCTGGTGCCTACGCCTAGGCTGAGAACTTGAACTGCTCTCACTTCAGGTTTTTCTGGAAAATGCCGTCCCAGGTCCCCAGGCCCAGAGCCCTCTGGATAAAGTTCCTTTCCCGCTCAGGGAGACCCGGCAGGTACTGTACCTCAAAGGCCATGCCTCCATGTCTCGCTGCAGAGACCAGAAAGCAGGGGCAAAGATGGGTGGACTTGAAAGTGCTGTTCCTAACTTGGAACCCTGCTGCAGCACCATCAGGTGCTTCAGTAGCCTCAGATCACACATACAGACTTGATTCCTAGACCTCCAGAGAGAAAGACACCTCTCTGAGGTGGAGGTGGGTTTGAAGTGCTCGGAGAAGAGGAACCCTCAGCCTGCACTCATTTCCTGTGAGAACATCGAGGAATGTGGAGAGACATCACCGGGAAACGTTCCTTGAGCACATAGATGGCAACTGAAATAGAAAATGTGACAAAGTTTTCCAGTTGAACTTTGAAAGGCGTGTGTGGTGCTGTGAAGAGAGAGGAGACAGTGTCATGCAGAAGGGTTTCCCTTTCCCTCAATAAAACAGGAAGACAGCCAGGTGGAAGGCAGCCCACAAAGGAGGAGGTGGCAAATGAGGACCAAAGGAAGGATGCACCAGATTAAAAGCACAAGTGTTGGTACCATGTGTGTGCGTGGGGAGTGGTGTCACTGTGACTTTTTCAGGAAGATTCCTTGAATAACCCAGAAACCCCTCTGAGCATATCTTAAAAACCATCTTCACTCAGGCCATGAGAAACAAGGCTTTAGGCATTCAAAACACATCGAGGATTTCACAGCTGGGGGAAAGTTACGAGCAATTGTATCATCCCCTGCCCAAGAAATTCTGGGCTGGCAGGGAACTTAGTTATTTGTTGATTTATTTATACTAGAATACTTCTCTGCCTATTCCTTGTTGAGTTTTGGTTCTTAGCTTAGATCACCTGACGTGTTCACAAAGAAAGAGTATTTGCCCCCTCACCCCAGAACAGCAGAGCTCGGCATTCACCAATTAATGTCATATGTTCTGTGCTCCCTGGGGTTTCTTTACAATGGTGTCTTAAACTGGCAAAATAATCAGAAACACAGCAAGGAGGGAAGCATAGCGAAGGGAATTGCAGTTTCTTTATGCAGGAGACGTGGGTGGCACTAAGTTTCTGGCTCCCGAGCAATCATAGCGAGGTAAAAACATGTGCAAAGGAGTGTCTCACTCAGCAGAGAGTCCCCATGGGACCTCAGGAAGCCTCCGTGAAGGGGGCTCTCTGAAGGGTATCTGAGAGAGGGAGACAGTCTGTGTTCCTTCCCATGGGGAATGAGCAGCCACGCATCCTGCTGTTGGAGGGGGGTAAAGTACAGGAGGGGACAAAGGGAGTGAGATGCCTCCTATCAGACAGGGAGGCAGGAGAAAGCAAAAAAAATAGGCAGCAAATAGAGAAAGGGAGACTGTGTTTAGTGAGGCTTAGGCCAGGTTGTTTGTGGATGAACACACCCAGCACTACAAGACAACCCTGACAGCCATCTCAGCATGGAGAAATACTGAATGGGCTGTGAAAACGGTGTCTTCTCTGAGACCTGCAAAGATCCTTACAGAGCAAGGGTCTGGCTTACTGGCACCAGATAGCATGAAGGAAGCCCAGCATCCACAAAACACCTTCCATTCTCCGTTTGTCAGAGCTTTGTGTCCTGTCCTCTGCAGGAGGTTACAGGCCTTGCACTCCAGTGGGCTTTGCCAACCCATCCCTACCACAAGGCAGGTGGGCTCGATGCTTTCTTCAGCATTAAACCAAGATTAAGTCCCCTTTGTGGTTTTAATGAATGAGCAAGAGCGAGGGAATAAAGGAGTTGATTTATGATCCTCCATTTTCCCCTCCGAGATGGGCAAAGTTTCTGCCCGTATGAACAGG
Source organism: Aegotheles bennettii (assembly GCA_013398125.1). Classification (NCBI taxonomy): domain Eukaryota; kingdom Metazoa; phylum Chordata; class Aves; order Caprimulgiformes; family Aegothelidae; genus Aegotheles; species Aegotheles bennettii. The sequence continues at coordinate 46,550 of VZRW01012351.1, read as the reverse complement.
AGGGGATATGGTGGTTAATTTCCTGGCCTTTAATCTCACACAGGTCCTACGCAGGGTTTTGGTCCTACTGGTGGCTGTTTGTAGCAAGGCTCCATTCCCATTGCAAAGGATACTCCCCACATACATGTCTAGAGTTGTTCTCTCTGCATCCCTATAAGAAAGCAAATTTATTATTCCTGGTTTTCCCACTGGGGACCCAGACTCCAGTGATGTGCACTACACTGCCAGTTCTGTGCTGGCCAGACCCTGCTCTCACAACCAGCCCTATTGCACCAGCCCCAGCCTGGCTCTGTGGGGGAGAGTTTCTGTGAATCACCAAATTCTCTCAGTCGCTAAACTGTGCAGGACTGAGACCTTGTATGGACAGCATGGATGTACACGGCTGATACTCCAGGCTAGCAGACATTTGGACCTGTTCAGCACAAATACTCTTCTTGCTGTAGAGCAGCCTAAGGACAGCAAGGACTGCTGGTGGCCAAGGTGTATCAGCTAAGGGTAGGTGAGTAACAGGCATCGCAAGTTAAGATGGCTGTTTGCTAGCAGAGCTGGGTGGGAGAGCCCAGGCATGGAGCAGCGGTCCAAGTTACAGGCTTCAGGGAAAGTGAATGCAGTCAACACAACAAGGAGGGAAGCTGCAGATCAGGCCTGAAGTGTTTAAAGAAGAGAAGGCATCCCAGCACCTGGTTTTTACTAACATATTAGTATCTGATATTCATGTTCTCTGAGATTCATCCAATTCACCAACCAACGAATATTACTAACATCTCCTGTTGCAGAAAATACTATTGACAAAGGAAAAAGAATGTCAAGAAAGTAATTTTTAATGGTTATTTATTTATACTGAATGGTACTAGAGCGTTATTAAATATGATGTGAATAGTACAAGATTGCACCATTGTCTTGTCTTGCAGCATAAGTGCTTCCTTCTTTTCCAGGAAAATACAGTGGACTCTCTGGTTGAGAATGTATCAGTTTTAGTTGATCTTATTTCAAGGGTACTCCCTTTGGTCTTCATCTGATCCAAATGCCACAAGAGAAATTCATGCAAAAACATTTCAGGTCTCTGGGACTGGTGCTTGCATTATGGAGATGAAGGAAAGAAACAGGAGACAGGAGAATATAGCCCAAACTCCACAGTCTCATGGCATCTCTAGCTGTCATTTTGGTGACATGGTGACCATCCCTACTAAGATAGCTCTGCAAAGGTGCTGACCACAACTCAGAAGGGATTGATGGTCAATACACAGGGTAAGTAGTCAATTCTCCATGACAGGTGAGAGGGGAAAGGTGCCACAAACTTAGCTCAATGGCAAGCTGTGTTGCATGGTCATGCCTAAACAAGGCTGTTGCTGGCAGTGAGTAAGCTGCCCAAGTTCTGTGGAGGTTTACTGGGTGACATTATGAGGTCTGCTCTGCAGGGCGCATGGCTTCCACTCCAGCTCTGTTGGGCCAGGCATCTCCTGCACACTGTCCTCCTCTGGGAACAGCCAGGACAAGCTCTCCCGGCAGCAGTATGGTAAGACACAAGGGATCTAGCGCACGGATGTGGGTACACATCACATCTCAGGTGTCAGCAAAAATTGATCCAAGATCATATATCCATTTTGCCTGTCTGCTCTGTGAAAAGTCTCTCCAAAGTAGCTCTGGAGGCCATGAAACCCCTCAAGAGATGTTTCTCAACTTCCTTCCTCCTGGAGGAGGACCAGTTGCAGAGGAAAAGGAAGAAGCAATGGGAAGCAGGAAAGGGCAGTAACTTTGTGGCCTTCTGCAGTAGGACCCCCTACATCTCCTGGGATGAGGGGGAGACACCCAGGAACAGCACCAAGATAGTAAGGAAGCTAAGGCATTACAAGGTCTAGTCTTCCTAACCAACTGCACACTGTTTCAGTCCCTGCTTCTGCCTGTCCCTGTAAGTTACAACCCCACTGGGAAAAATGCATAAACTCTCATTGGGGCAGTAGATGTCATCCAATAGGATCAGGTAGGGAAACAACTCATCTCTTGGTCCTTCCTTCTCTCTCCAGACCGGAGGAGAATGGATGGGCCTGTTTGACAGGAGCCCACTGTCAGGTAATCCATAAGACTGGGAGAAGCTAGCAGACCCAGGTCCTGTTTCTAATGCTCTCTCTGATTTACTCTGTCATTTGGCCAAGGTACATGACATCAGCTATCTGATTTTTTTCGCAACAACAAGGGACCTGCTTCCCAGAAACATGGAAGCTCCTTTAAGACTCTTTTGAGCAAGCATTGCTAAAAATTTAGCATGTTCTAGTACAAGCCAAAACCATGCCTGTGTAATAAAAAAAAATCCCATTCACAAGGATTGCTTAAAGCGCGTGTGAAGTTTACAAGCCAAGATCCTGCAAAAGGCTGAGAAAGAACTGCCATGACCAAAGGTACCTGAAATGTCCACGCCACTAGAAAACACTGTCACCACCAAAAAAAAGAGGGGCAGCTCTGCTTGGCTCTAGTGACTGAAAGCCTCTCCAATGCCTGTATAAGGACTATTGCTACTTCCCTTGATAGAAGCCCTGGGGATCGGGAGGGATAAGACACATTGACTGACACCACCTGAGCACCCTGACTGGTACCACTCCATTACACCAGTGCATCGTTCCTCCTCCTTGTGCCCTGCATTTTCAAGGCCAAGCTTCCCAGCCACTCTGCGGCATTTTCAACAAGGATCTAGTGCAGGCCTCAGGAGACAAGGCAGGGAGGAGAAGGGGAAAGAGAAAGAGCAAGCAAGAATGAATCTTATTAAATGGAGCAAGGTACTTCTCTCAGTCTCTCATCATGTTCAGGGCTGATTGGAGGTGAAATTACACTTGGAGGAGGGGAAGCCCCCTCCCCTGGGACAATCCAGAGGCTCTCACACAAACTTAATTTCAAGCTCTGCTGAAGATGGTGTTTGTCTTTTCTTTTTTTTTTTNTTTTTTTTAATGCATTCAATGTAATTTCTCAGGCAGACCTCTGAAAATGAGACAGGCAGACCTTTGGCTATGAAGACAGCCCGGTGCCTGCTTCTTACAGATCCTCTGGTCTCACATTGTTTTCCTCCATCACTGCCCTCAATAAATCTGTGCACAAGCGTTGCTAAAATGCCCGCCATCTCCCTTCCACGCTTCAGTGGAGGCAGTTAAATTATATTTTTTTGCATTTAAGCAAGCCGATTCATTTTTAATTCAAAACACACCCCAGCTTTCCACAGCTCTGTTTAAAACAGGAGCACTGTGACCTTGAAAAGGTTTGGACCTGCTGACACCATGAGGTTCTGATCTGCTCTCTGCTCTCCAGTCTGTATTTGCTTGCTCTCTTGTGAGAAAAAGGCTCGTGGTGGTTTCTGATCCACCAGTTTCGGTGACGATGACTGAAGGAGAAGGAGAGGAAGTGCCTTTGGTTTTGGAAAGCTCCGGAGAGAGATGTTCTTGGAGATTCAGCTCTCCCAGCCTGCACAGCATCACTGCTGTTCGGCTCCTCTGCAGACAATTGATCTGGCTGGTTGTATGTTAGTTTTCCAGTCTTAAGAGGATATATACACATGGGTAAAAATACGGAGTGGGGTAGGCTGCTGCCTTTCCAGATGACCTGCTTCTTCTGTCCAGCAACTGACACAGAGTGACAATTTTTATAACTAAGCCCTGACTGTGAGGAAGACAGCAGAGCCACTGGTGCGGGATAGTTCCAGTGGATCCAGCTTCTCCCTGTCTCCAAGACAGATGGAGGCAGACAGGCCTTGCCCAAGTTGTCCCTACATTGCAACCTCCTGCTGTGACCCAAGGGAGGATTGCATGCAAAGCATAAAACATAAAGTAGTACCAGGCTCTAAAGCAATTGCTATCTGCAACCCCAGGTCACAACGTGAAAATCTTGGTTCCTGTTTGTTTCATGGTTAACACGGAGATTAATCCTTTCCTGTCCGTGGCATTGTACTCGCTGGAGCTTTCAGCAGAACAGCGAGCGCTGCTTTGTTTCATGGAGGGGAACAAGGTGGGTTTGCTGTGCTCAGGGGGAAATGGCACAGGGAGAACATAAATGGTGGAGACTCACAGCAGTGCGCAAGGAAAGCCATCTGCAGCAGCAGCACTGGGTAGATCTAGGTAAAGCAAGACTTTGCCCAGGCATTTTTATTTTAAAACACAGTTAATTTAAAAGGAAATGTGAAACAACAACAATTTACATCCAGGCCTTAAGCAAAACACTTGGTGAGGAAGGGGTCGTGCGTGGCAGAATGACTGAGGCCAATGTCCCGCAGATGTGTCCCCGACACCTTAGCCCAGCTCTGCAGCAGGAGCACTCCCAGCCCCCTGTGTAGAACACCTGCCCCCCCCCCTCTGTCCCATGCCACCCCTTTGGGGCCATGCAGCAGCACACGCTGTGCCTGGCTGGGATTTTTTGTGGATTTTTTGAGGCCCTATTTTCAGGAAGGGTTTGTGACAGTGGGGACACACCATTGAAGTTCTAGATGTGTAAGCAAGCCCGGAGCCCCATCAGAGGTGGTGCTGTGGAAGCGGTTTCAATGGAAGATGAGGTCCAGCATGAGCTTTCGGGCCTCACTCTTTTGCCTTGGGCAGTAGGGCTGATCAGAAGCTGAGTGCCCAGCCAGGGGCTTCGCCCCGGAGCGGGACCAGAGGCTGAGCCAAGGGTGCCCACACCCTCTCGCAGGCACATATCCCACTTCATGAGCCTCCCTGGTGCAAACCCAGCTGCTGAATTCCCTTTGAGACCTGAGGGGAATTTGGTATCAGCCAGGCTTTCCCGCTGCCAGCCGTTACACACCGGCGGGCAGATGGACTGACAGCACCACCTCGTTCATCAGCACTCGGCCGCTGAAGAGATGGGTGCCAAGGCCACGCTTCCTACGGGCGGTGAGGCCGTGGCGGGCGATGCCGTAGCCCCGTCACTGGTCATTTCAGTTCACCTCTCTCCTCCCCCTCTATTCTGCCTTGGTGAGGCCACATCTGGAGTATTGTGTCCAGTTCTGGGTCCCACAGTTCAAGAAGGACATGGAACTGCTTGAGAGAGTCCAGCGCAGAGCCACTAAGATGATTAAGGGAGTGGAACATCTCCCTTATGAGGAAAGGCTGAGGGAGCTGGGTCTCTTTAGCTTGGAGAAAAGGAGACTGAGGGGTGACCTCATCCATGGTTACAAATATGTAAAGGGTGAGGGTCAGGACGATGGAGCAAAGCTTTTTACAGTGATGACCAATGATAGGACAAGGGGCAATGGATGCAAACTGGAGCACAGGAGGTTCCATGTGAATATCAGGAAAAACTTTTTCACTGTGCGAGTGCCAGAGCACTGGAACAGGCTGCCCAGAGAGGCTGTGGAGTCTCCTTGGCTGGAGACATTCAAACCGCGCCTGGATGCGTTCCTGTGTGATGGACTCTAGGTGACCCTGCTCTGGCAGGGGGGTTGGACTGGGTGATCCTGCGAGGTCCCTTCCAACCCCTAGGATTCTGGGATTCTGTGATTCTCCGCTCCGCTCAATAAGCAGCTGGGAGCCGGGACAGCGGCTGGGCTGCCAGAGGAAGAACCTCAGAGCAGAGCCGCGCCGCGGCTCCCCCCCAGCCCTTCCCGCTCCGCCCTACAGCGCCGTTCCCCGGCTGAGGGCCGCCACAGCCACGGGCGCTCCCGGAGCCGGGGGACTACATCTCCCAGCGTGCCGTGCGGCGGCGCGGTACGGCCGGGCTCCGCCCTGTCCCGCTGCGCATGCCGGGAGCTGTAGTCTCGCGGGCGGGCAGGCGGGGGTGCCGGCTGCGCCAGGGTTGGGCGGAGGCGGCCGCTCCGCCGCGGGGTGCGGG
>VZRW01012351.1:9424-40633 GCA_013398125.1 Aegotheles bennettii | reverse complement strand
GCTCCCGCTCCCGCTCCCTCAACCCCGTGGCCGGGAGGGCTGGTTCGGCGCCGGGCGCGCTGAGGAGGCCGTGCCGGGAGGCTGGAGAGGGCGGAGGCGGTCGCTGCAGAGCGGTGCAGCCCCGGGGCAGCTCCCGGCGGCAGGGACTCCTCCCCGGTGCGGTACCGGAGCATGGGCTGCGGCCATGTCCCTCCCGCGCGTCCAGAACCCCTGCTTCCTGCTGCTCCTGCTGCTCTTCCAAGCGGTGTTCATCCTGATACTGTACCGGGGGGGACCCTCGGGTGTGTTCCGTGGGCTTGCGGACTCGCCGCGGGTGCTGGACTACTCACGGACCCGCGATGTGTACACGAACCTCAGCCTGTTCGCCCGAGCGCCGCGGGGAGCGGCTCTGCCCCGCTGCCCGCCGCACTCCCCCATAGTCGGTGCGTATGGACCGGGCTGGGGGGGACCGGGGCCGCTTCGGTACCCGGCAGCGCCCAGCGCGTCCCGAGTGCGGGCTGTGTGCTCCCCAAACTGCCCCGCTTCAGAGCTCGGTCGGTGTCCACTGATTTTTGTTGGTTATATGAGGAAAAGCATTTTACTGAGCTAAAAACTTCCAATGTTTAGGATTTGGCTACACAGAGGCTGTAGAAGGAGTGAAAACTGCATGATGTGCATACCAAGGTAGTAGCACGTTCTTTTTTTTTCACTTGGCAGTTCCTTTTTTCTCACCGTATAAAATGTGCCAATGATTGTACTTTAGTAACTGCAGAATTTTGACTCATTGGAACTCCTGGGTCCTTTGCCTCAGACTTATCAAGCCTGTAGCTCAATATAAATGGATTAAGTTGGTTTTAAATACCATTTGTATGAGACTGTAGCTTGGCACCTTGCTCTTCATTGGTGATCTCTTTGGCTTGTGATTGTCACGCATCCTTTAGACTTAGAAACCTCTCCTTTAAGGTCTGGTCAGGGGTTTATTTGTTTATACCAGGACCAAATCAGAGCTGATACTACAGGGACATTAATCCAGCTTCTGCACTACTTTTTTAGTTGATGAACTTGAGTATATATGCAAAGCCAGTTCCACAAAGTGAGTTTGCTGGTAGTGGAGTGTTGTGTCTCTGTAATAGTGAATGGGTTCCACTCAGCTGGCCGAGAACAGATGAGTTCTGTGAGCACGAGCTTACGGCTGGTTTGGGGGTGCCTGGTTCTTGGGGGGCTGTGTAGTAAGTTACCCTTGTCTGGTTTTCCTGTACTGCACGGGTTTCTGCATATCCAAGTCTTGCGTATAACTGCTCTTGGAGCACTGCTTAGTAGTTGCCCTGCTGTTCTAGGAAAGCTGATCACCGCCCGTGGAGCACAGTAAGAGCAAGCAGCTGACCTTGGTTTGCAGGGGGAACCTGTTGCCCTTTGTTTTGCATGTGATGGGCACATGTGAATACATACATAAATACTTTATAAATGCCTTGATTGGTTGTTATCATCTTCTCTCATGGGACCGATCTCTCGTGGAAGTTTTATGTCCAAGAGCAACGTCTTTTAATATTGATTTCATAAACACCATTAGATGAGACTTCAAATTAATTCTTGAGGACTCAAGTCTCCAATTCAGAGCTGGTAATGAGTCACTGTGTCCACTCCACAGCGTGTTAAAGTAACTGGAAGAATGCCAAATGGCTTAACTGGTTTCTGCATCGGGGCTTTTATGAAGTGCAGCACTTTTTCCACTTATGTATGTAGCAGGTCGTTTGGATAACTGTTGGAATGTAAGATCAGCAGCAGCTCATCTGTCTTTTTCCTACTTTGTGAACCTACAGCATCTTGGTTCTTCCGGGGCTGTGTAGTAAGAATAAAAGTACCACGGCTAAACATCTCTGCCTTGGAGGAGCTAGACTCTTGATGTCTAATGTTACTTTTTTAACGCTCAGTGGGGTCCACTGAACCTTTTATGACTGACAACTTGAAAAGCATTGAACTAGGTATTCAGTATCTTTATTAATATTGTGAATAAATTACTCAAGTTCTCTTAAAGGTTAAAGTTTCTACACAAATAACCAGTTGCCTGTTTTTGGTTTTCCTCCTTTGTTTTTGGTAAAAGCAAAAATGTTCATGTGCTCCAGTTGTGCTTATTCAAACTTAACAAAGTAGTATTTCAATTCAAAATCTGCCTTTCTCACATCGCACACAAGATGTGTTGTTTCAGTTCATCTTTTTCTCTTACCAGGAAGGAGCTTGATGCTAGAAGACTCAGATTTTATGGGGGTTTTTTTATCTTTTTTTATAAAGAGGCACCTTACTTCATGCATGGTATGTGCTGAACAGGCTCAGGGAAGAGTAGCTGGAGCTGCTCAGCAGAAAGGAATTTTGGGGGTGCTGAGTGACAGCTGGCTGGATATGAGCCAGCAGTGGGCCCAGGTGGCCATGAAGGCCAATGGCATCCTGGCCTGCATCAAGCACAGTGTGGCCAGCAGGAGCAGGGCAGGGATTGTCCCACTGTGCTGGGCACTGGTGAGGCTGCACCTCGAGTGCTGGGTTCAGTTTTGGGCCCCTCACTTCAAAAAAGACATCGAGGTGCTGGAGCGTATCCAGAGAAGGACAACAGAGCTGGTGAAGGGCCTGGAGCACAGGGCTGATGGGGAACAGCTGAGGGAGCTGGGGTTGTTCAGTCTGGAGAAGAGGAGGCTCAGGAGGGACCTCATCACTCTCTACAACTCCCTGAGAGGAGGTTGGGGTGAGGCAGGGGTCGGTCTCTTCTGCCGTGCCCACAGTGAAAGGACGAGAGGAAACAGCTTTAAATTGCAGCAGGGGAGATTCAGATTGGACATCAGGAAAAATTTCTTCACTGTGAGGGTGATTGGGTGTTGGAATGGGTTGCCCAGGGAGGTGGTGGAGTCACCGTCCCTGGAGGTGTTCAAGAAGCACCTGGCTGAGGCACTGAGTGATATTGTTTATTGTTTTAGGGGTTATTACGGTGGTGCTGGGTAGATGGTTGGACTGGATTAGTTTGAAGGTCTCTTTCAGCCATAATGATTCTGTGATTCTGTGGCTTCAATAGTTGAAAGCTCTGTCTGTAATTGCTGTTTATAATTTGCTCGTGCTATGGAAGAATTTTTTTTCCAAGCTCTTCTTATAGTAGTTACACCCTTTCACTCCCAGCTGTCATAACCTTTTCATGAGTGTGACCATCTATGGTGGTAATGAGCAGCTCCTGCTGGATGTTCTCCTACTATAGCTTATTCTCTTGGATTTAAAGGGAAGTGAAAAGGTGATAATGCTGAGACTTATTTTCAGCTGCAATTGAGGCAGCCTTGTATTCTGTCATTAGAAACTGGTGCTTAAATTAAGGCTGTTGGTCTGCTTTTTTCCCCTGCCATTCATTCAGTGGTATAATTATACAAATCTGTAGTATGTGCTGCTGCACTTCCTCAGTGAGGAGTTCATCCATGCCACTGTTCCCATTTGTTTAGCTTGTGTAAGTTCTGCTTGTTCTGGCTGAACTCAGTAATTATAGCTGCTAACTCTAAATGTGTCGCAAGGAGTTGGGAAGTCATGCAGTTTCTTTCTTAGGGTGGAGTAGATCTGGTCAGAATCAATAGATCCTCCTGATAGCCAACTGTGTTGCCTAGAAAGCAAAGCAAGCAGGGAGTATGCTGTCACTGGCACCAGCTAGCAATTCAGAGCAACTGTGAGTTTTAACACTACCCACTGAAGTTTCATATTAATTAAACACTCTTTGTGTGATGGTACAGGCACAGAAAGAACTTAGGAACCAGGCTATGGAGAAATTGCTTGGACACGTCAGGGGCTTGATTCTGTACCGTATCTGAAGTGGGATCCTGTGCTTCCTAGCATGTCTGAGGTGGGCTTTTCCTCCTTTCCCTAGGCTGCGCTTTAGCAGTTTTATTCTTCCCTGTTTTGTCCAGCCAGCAACTGCTGTGTTCTCATCTGGGATTTAATTGGATTACAGTGCATTAGCCTTTTGTTAGCTGGGCAGGAAGGAGGCGGAAAGCCAGAATTTAGTTTCTAGCCAAGGAGTTTAGGGCAGCCAGAGGTTTTGTGGATATAAATAACAGACCAGACTGAGTCTCTGAGCTGTGCTGTTTGAGGTATGGAGCCAGGCAGCTCAGGAGAACATGACATCTTGAAAAACCTGAAAAATGCAGATATTGCCCTCATGAATAATATGCTGGGGTATGGAAGGAGACAAAAGGAATTAAACATTATCTTAATCATATCCTTATTTCCAAATTTAGATTTGATTTTTTTCGAATTTAAGGATTGTCGCTGTAAAATCTTACTCTGCTGTACAAAGAGCCCTGATTATATTCTAGAAATCAAACCCCTGCCTTTGTGGGAGGATAAAGGGATTCATTCCCTTTCTTGTATTTTCCTTGGAGCAATGATCCGGAGTTGAAACCCAATCTGAATAAAACATTTATTTAGCACGCTCCAGTTGTCATCAAATCGGTGATTAATGATGCTTTAGTTATAAGATCTGATAATCAGGGAATTCATAAATCTAAAAAGCAACATAAATTACAGGTGAAAAACAGCGTCTGAAATGTGGTGGTCTTAAAGGCAGACCAGGAAACTGTGTAGAAGTAGGTAACAACATCATAAAATCTTAACAATAAATGTGACCTAGATTCATGTGTCCGCAGCACAGTTCTCGGAACTACTCTTCCGTTTCGGGTACAGTGGTATGGCCATGTACTTCAGTTTCTACTGAGAGTAACACAATGAAAATCAAAATCCCCCTGTGTTTTAGACACTTAGGGAAGGATTGACAAGTGATGCTTAAGAGCTATTGCAAGATCTTGCTGACAAGCAAAATTCAAGTTTTCCTTTTAAAAAACAAAAAAAAAAACCCTCAACCAACCGACAAAATCAAACCATGAAGTGGGGTGGGAAGGGGCTGGACCTTCTTGGCAGCATGAGGAATGGGGTCAGTGGCTGATCGACCATTATGTGTGTTCCTGAAGGAGGAAAAGGAGACACCAAGTACAGGTTTGCCCATCAGAAACACGAGGTATAAAACTTCCACAAACTAGCAAAACGTTGCCCAGTTCTGAACAGACACCTTGACTCTTACACCAAATGTAGTCCCTGAGCCTTGCTAGGGCTCAAAAAAACCCCCAACCCAAACAAGTGGAGGGATGTTGCTTCCTCCTGTGTCGGTTAAACAGGGTGTAGGTGAACGTGAGCTCAGGGTTTTTTTCATTAGAATTGTAGCAGAGACTTGAATGTGTGATGAGCTGGATGAAGTATCTTCTGGACTCACCTGCTCAAATATTTAGACTTAAGACATACCCGTGCCTTTCCCTGCTCCCTGGCCTGCAGAGAATTGTTGGTCCTACTTAAAACTGGCATTTGAAATTGTCAGCTTTTATTTGTGATTAGGTGAAGGCTTCTTCACCGTTCATGTAAGTAATAGACTTTAATCTTGTTCTGTATATTCTCAGAAGTTGACAGTGATTGGAAACTATTAAGACACACTGATTTGTGAATTAATGTAACTCCTGCTGGTTGTGGAACATTTTCTCACTACCCAGAAGAATGGGCATTTAAATAACCATAGAATTTGTTTATTCATAGTTACAATGTGAGACTTGTGTTAAAATGGTGATTGACACTTCATATTGATTCTTTCCTACTTGAGACTTGTCAAGATTTTTCCATCTGAAGAATGGAAGAATTCAGATAAAAATGCAGAATTCATTTTTTCTTTAATTAGTAAAAACTGTTAAACAGTTTGGGGCTTATATATATATATATATGATGTGTTTTGCTTTTAAAATTGAGGTATCATGTCACTTCTTTTGTGACCCTGTGCCTGTTCCTGAAAATAAGTAACATCTCTCTTCTTCCTTCTGTCGTTTGCTTCTCCCAAAATTTTGAAGTGCTGCCTGCTTATCACTGTATATCATTAAATAATACAGCAAATGCAGCCCTTGTGGTGTGTCATTATAACATCAAATTTAACCTGAAACTTTTTTTACGATACAGCTGACATTTCCTGAAGTGTTTGTATTCATCTCCCACCCTGCTGAGTACCTTTTTGGACATCTTTGTCCTTGAATCTCCTCTGAGAGTGGCTTACAGACTTTTTCCATGTGGGTATCACAATCAGATACGTCTGCTCATCTTGATTCATTTCCAATGCTGTTCTTACCGTGAATACAGTTATCCAAAGATCCCATCTAAGCAACTCAAGGCAGAAGGTTTGCTTGTGTAGTAGGGAGCCACTACCAGGAAAAAGCAAGCTGTGCAGGAGCCCAGTGAGATTTGCTGGCTGTGCCGGGACTTGGGGTGTCACCAGCTGAGGCTGGCACCCCGCGGAGTGGAGCCGTGGGGAGGTGACCAGCAGGCAGTGGTGGAATTCATCATGTGGGCACCTCCACGTGGCAGTGTTAGCTGTGCTAGGGTGGGGCTGGTGTCCTTAGGTAGGAAACATAGGTAGCTAATCTGGTAGGCTCAAATGAAGGTTGAGAAACATCACTGATACTGCTTTTTTAAAAAAGTTCTTTTTTTCCTGTCTCTCCTTACAGTTGGTCCGTTAACCATCACCTTCAGGGTGCTCCCTAGTGAAAGAATGATCATAAAAAAAAATCCTTTTGTTCAGTCTGGTGGCCGCTACAGGCCACCTCACTGTTTGGCCCGCTACAAGTCAGCCATCCTCATTGCCTACAGGAACCAGAAGAAGTACCTTCACCATCTTCTCTACTACATTCATCCTTTCTTGCAGCGCCAGCAGCTCAGTTACAGTATCTACTTGATTCAGCAGGTAAACCCACATCAGATGTGCCTGGTGGTGTAGTCGGGGGTTAGGCTCTGACCAAGAAATGTGAATCTTCTAATGTGGGAGTATGGTTTTATGCATGGGTTCCTTGTATGCTGCCCCACCTCCATGGCTGCTAACGATTGAAATGTCATACCACTCATCAAGGTCATCATTCCACTGTTGATTTATTCCACTTTTGGTTTTCTTCTAAGGGGATAAAGTAGTAACTCGTAGTAGATTCAGTAGTAACTCGTATTTTCAGCTGTTCAAGAGTTGAATATGGCTTGTGGCTTGTCAGTGTGGCTGCTGAGCAAAACTGGGGAGACTAAATGCTAAAGTGAAGTTGGATAGTTTTAGTCTGTATCAAAATATCTGGCTTGACCCTGCTGCAAGCCAACCTGTGTAGGTCAAACAGCCATTTTTAACTAACACAGATGGGTGTTGCAAAAGATTAGCAGTGAGAGAGGAAGTTTTGGATTCATTAATTAAAACTGATAGTTGATGGGGAGGGAGAAGAAGCTTTTTTTGTTTGACCAAGACTTGTTTTCTCATTTCTAAGCTTTCATAAGCAGTAGCCAGGGCAAAATTGTTGATGTGCAGATGTACACCTGTGAGTTGACTTGCTGGTCTCCTAAAAGTCAGCCTTCTTCAGGTGCCCATGACACAGAAAGCTGAGAATGTTGTGAAGAGAGTGGGTGAATTGTTCAGAGGCTGGGGCATGAAACTTGCAGCCAGTATCAATCCATTCTAGTGTCATTCAACTGAAGGTGGCTTTTTTACTAACATAAAATTGAACTGAGTTATCCTCTTTGTTGCACTGGTGAAGGAATGTAGGCTTTCTTTTCCAGGTGGGGAATGGTACATTTAACCGAGCAAAGCTGCTTAATGTTGGTGTCCGGGAAGCCCTGAAGGATGAAGACTGGAACTGCCTTCTCCTGCACGATGTGGACCTAGTGCCCGAGAATGATTATAATCTCTATGTTTGTGATGAATACTATCCCAAGCATATGGCCAGTGCCATGGATAAGTTTCAATACACGTAAGTGCCTCTGCTTGCTTTGGATGTTTGAGGGAGCTGGGGTTGTTTAGTGTGGAGAAGAGGAGGCGGCTCAGGGGAGACCTTACCACTCTCTACAACTACCTGAAAGGGGGGTTGGAGCAAGGGGGTGGCTGGTCTCTTCTCCCAAGTGACAAACAATAGGACAAGAGGGAATGGCCTCAAGTTGCACCAGGGAAAGTTCAGGCTTGATATGAGGAAAAATTTTTTAATGGAAAGGGTAGTCAGACATTGGAACAGGCGGCCCAGAGAAGTGGTGGAGTCACCATCCCTGGAGGGGTTCAAAAAATGTTTTGATGTGGCCCTTGGGGACATGATTTAGTGGTGGACTTGGCAGTCCTGGATCAATGGTTGGACTTAATGATCTTGAAGGTCTTTTCCAACCTCAGTGATTCTATGTTTCTATCCTAATTGGTTCACCTTCTGCATAGAAAGTATGAATGGGGACACTGAAAGATAAAACCTTTAAGAAGTTTTTTGTTTGTTTTGCACTGGTGACTTCCCCAGAAAAGGGTATTCTTGACCTAAACTTGCAACCTTGAACAGTTCCTTGCCTGCAGTGCCCTGTTCCACTGTCAGCTCAGCTTGGCAAATGACTGGCAGATTCTGTTTGCCTTTCCTTCCAGAATAAAAGTATAGGGTGGGAATTACTGGATCATGTGGAAGATGTGTGATAGGATACAGATATTTTGAACTAACCCAAGATGATATGAATTTCAAAACCAGCTTTACTTTGGTCTACTGGGGGAGGGGGTTAGAACATGATGAGAATTACACTGATTTTGCAATTTTGAGTTTTGGCATTGTCATGAGAGCGTCTGCAAGGTATGTGAATAAGATATGTGTGACCTGGATCATGTTGTTAGTTTGTGGAGGACTGGTATTAGCCTCCAATATTGATGCTTTTTTTTTCCTTTTCCTCCTAGTCTGCCGTATAAGTCCTTTTTTGGGGGCGTATCTGCTCTGACTCCAGAACATTACATGAAGATGAATGGGTTTCCAAACACATACTGGGACAGTGGTGGTGAAAATGATGACATTGCTACAAGGTAGTAGTGTGCAGGACAGGCTTAAAGTAGAACCAGGCTGGCTAGTGAAACTTAGCACTACCCTACAAAAGGAACTCGATGTTGTTCCTAATGTGCTTGCAGTATCTTTATAGTCCAAAGTGCTGCTGACATTGGGAATGGCTAATGTCAGAAGATGCTCAGAATCTGTGAATCCAATCATTGTGCTGGGAAGGCAAACCTATCCTCAAACTCTGGAGGGTGGATTGTTGCTTTGTATCCTCGTGCCTTCAGTCACTCTGGAGTGCGTCCAAGGGGTTATAACCACCAGTAGCTGACAAGTGAGTCCACTGGCATGAACAGCCCCAAGGAACCTGCAAGTCTGATGAATATGAAAACTAAAGTGGTACTTGATCATTCTCAGACAGCTGGGAATTTAAGTTATGTTGGGCATCTAGGTTGCTCCAAATATTATCTAATCACCAGTACTTGGAATTAAGGAACTTAAGGAATTCCTTAACTTCTGTCTTTAGTGCTGGGTGATGGAGAAGCCTGTGTACTACTGGGAGTTGGTGACAGCAAGATCTGATGTTTTTTCTTGTGCTTCAGTTGCCATGGCAGCAGCATGCTATAGAAGTGAATACAATGAGTTTAGTTCCAGGTACTCTGCTAATGCAAATTCTTCAAGTATGAAATCATGGCTGTGGCTTCCTTATTCAGCGTTGTAGGTGCACTGTGCACCTTCATCATCCTGCACAGAGGCAAGCTCACAGGGAGTATATAAAAGTAAACTGACAATAAAAGCCTCGTGTGTTTCATGGTCTTTCGCAGTGTGACAAGATACACAGTTTCAGTGGAATGTTCTCTTAGAGGGCTGGAGGAATTTTTATAAAGCAGCTTTCTTCTGAGAATTGAAAGTCAGATTTTCTAACAGAAGTCATCCTTTTCCTTTCAGAGAAAGCTAACTAAAAGGGTGTATGATTGTTTAGAGTTTGAGAATTTACTAAAGGAATGGAATACTAGGAAAACAGACCTTTAAATCAAACACTGTGATGCTGCATCTATTGAGCTGTTCTTGGTACAGCTTAGGCATCTAATGTGGTTTTCAGTACCAGAGGTAGGGAGTCATGCCAGTCATGGATAAGAGCGCACTTCCTTACAGGAATCTCTTCAGGCAAGTAGGTTACTAGATCCCAAAATAACCCTTTCTTGAACTAAATCATTCATTGTTTCTCTGAAAACTTACACTAATGATTAGCAGTGTTCTGGCCTCAGGTACACAGAGGCCACGGACAGTGTCTGTTAATGATTTATTTACCTATGGAAGTCTCAATGTGCAGAAGTTAGGGATGAGCTGGCTATTTTTGAATAGCCAGCTTGATGCACCCACTGGGATTTGGGTTTTAGGAGGTGCTAAAGCACTTCTTACCATGTAGCAACACAATTAATTAGTATTTAGAATAGGACATTGACATGTCAATGTGGAAAAAAAAAAGGTCCTGTGTAAAGATTATTTTTTTTCTGGGATACTGCTTATTAAAGCAGAGTTAGTGAAAACACATGGGAGGTTCTTAACAGTAAATGACTGTATTAACTGTTTCATATTGTGTTTTTAATCTTGCAATGCAAAAACTGTCACAGTAACGCTAGTTTAGTGTTCTGCGTTCTCTTGTCTTTTTGAGTGAATGTGTAATAAGCTTATGTTCAGAAAACAAGAAATCTTGTATAAAACTCAGTCTGAAATAGCAGTATGCCATGCTGCCACATGTTGCAATCATGTGATGGCTCTAGACTAACAAATATTTCCAGTTCTGTAGCCTCTTTCAGCTTTATAACATTCCTGCTTCAGCATGGCTTGCTGCTGTACCAGACCTCAACAGAAGGCAATCAGATGTTGCAAACCTGCCAGTTAGATAATGTGAATTGAGCAAACGTTCATTCTTACATTCACAGGAATTCCTCTGTATAAAGCTGCCCTGTGATAATGGAGGTTTGCTGGTTACAGGCACTTTTTATTGGTAAACTAACATAGGAGCCATCAGCAACGGGCTGGAATTCTGTGTGGAATTGTGGAATTCTGAGCCTTCACTTTTTCCTTCACTTTTTTCTTATCTAACTGTCCTGCAGCTGAGCAGCTCATGTGTTTGTCTGGTGCCTGTATTTATCACCAGTTTTCTATGCAGCCAGTCCTCTAATCAGGCCATCTGAGTGAATGGCAGCTCTCAAAGAACAGAGAGAGGCTTAATCTGGAACTCGGGACTGGCTTCCTGTCAGCAGCTGCAGGGTTGGGTTTTGGGTTTGTTTTAAAGTCTAGGTGATGGACCTCTAGGCAGTAAGGGCTCTGCTCTTACATGGAAGTGAGAATAATGCGTAGTTGTCAGATTCACAGGAATTGCTCTTGAATGCTCTGTGTGTTGTTGCTCATTCCCTGCTTGCTGTAATCCTCTTTGTAGCCTATCAAAGCACAGTGCAGCTGGGAGCTTTCTAGCCCAAGCCTGGTTAGAAGCTGCCAGAGATGATGTGGCACTGTGGTGTTAAATTTGCTCCCTTCAGCTTCTGCATTTTGCTTTTATTGCATTAGCACTGAAAATCATCACTGACTTTGAACACCCCTATAACTAAGCCTAGAAATGGCATCTTTATGCCTAAGCAAATGTTTTGTTTGTTGTTTTAAAGGATTCGGTTGGCAGGAATGAAAATAGTCCGCACATCACCTCACCTTGGACGTTACAAAGTGATGGACTACAATGAAGAGACAGAGAAACAAGAGCCTTGGAGAAGGTAACTGTTCTGGGGGAGGGCACTTACCAGGCTACTCTGCCTTGTGGTAGATTGCCTGTTACCATCATCTTCCTCAGAACAAAGTACACCTATGGACACTGCTGCATTTTCTGCTTTAGAGGTGGCTCCCAGTCAGTTTCAACTGAGTAATTCTGCTTCTGTCTCTGTGTTTGGAGAGTTTCTCCAACTTTCCTACTTTTTTCTTATTGTTAAGGACAGGTGCTAGCTGCACAGCTAACACTTATCTAACTTAAGCATCAAGTTATTTAGGGAATAAACCTTTTTTTTCAAAGAATGCTGCTTGTCTTGTAAAGAGGGAGGGTTTGGTTTGAGGAGGCACTTTGTTACAACTTCCCTGTAACACAAACTTGCTCATCAAGCTGTGTGGATTTACAATGTGCCATTCAAATTGCGGAAGGCAGCACTCCAGTTTGAAGACGTGAGAAAGGTGCTATGAGACCTTAGCAAAGACTCAGTTTTATATAAAGAGCTGGAGGAGGGTGTTGGGTCAAGTGTGGTGGAGGTTTCACATACTGACAGCACAGACTTCCCTCCATCATCTCAAAACTCAGGTTTCCATACCAACCCACTTACAGCAGCCTATGTACAGCACTGCTGCAGGTGCCTCTCTTGCACTCCCAGGCCTCTCTAAGCCGCTGCCAGGTTCTTGGCTTTTTTTGCAGACTGTAGTTGCCACCTCACTGGTCTTCCTGTCTGATTAGGTTCCAGCCCAAATTGTCCTCTTTGTTTAGAATCCTCAGTGTGAATTTACTTGAATCTGTTTAGCCTTACAAAATGCCTTCTCCCTCTAGGCTGTATTATGTGAGAATTTTCTTGGGCCATTTCTGCTAGCACCTTTCATCTGCTATGCCCTTGCACCCTCTGGAAGACTGTTTGTTTCTTCTGCAGCTTCAGCTGCCACCTTCACCTTTGTTCTTCTAACTAACTGCAGGTATTCTTCCTTCTTCAGGCCTGCTTCCCGACATGACACCAGGAAAACATGGAAGGATGATGGAATGAATTCACTGGAGTTCAAGCTCCTTTCCAGGACAAAGCATCCTCTTTATACCAACATCACCGTGGACATTGGATACGTTCCCCCATTTTAACAGAATGAAAACAAAAGCAGAGTGGGCATCCAGCCTCCACTTCCTGGTTATGGCAAGGAGGCTGCAGCACCTGGGACTGATCCTGCCGTCTTTCATGCATTGCACTTCTAACTGTTTAAGATTTAGGAGAAAAGGCTTCATGAACAGGGTATGGTACCAAATGAACAGGCTCTGACTTACTGTAAACATTGTCAAAGCACTGTAAAATCTCACTGAGCCAGACCCAGCTCTCAGCCCTTGGGGATCAAGGTCTCCAGGCCAGTAAGCTAAGTTTCCAGGAACCTTTGTTCCACAGCTGGATATCTTGGTCCTGCTTTGTATTTAAGTGTTCATTGGGATGCAAGCCATTGTAAGCGTTGAGGCCAGGTACAGTTCTGTGAATTTAAGTAAAATAAATGGAGTTACGCATTTGGGTTAAGATTTTCTGGAATGTTTAATAAGAGTATAATAAAGGAGAAAGTTGCTCTGAAAGCAGACAGAAGCAGAGCTCAAGTCCTTGTTTTTTCTCGCTTGATCCATCAGTATTTAAATGTTTTTACTGTAGCTGTAAGTAATTTGGGCTAAATGGGACCTGAGGCTTTCACCTAGTCTAATTTCCCTATGCTGAGAAGGAGGTTAATAAAGTATTTTGGCTGTTGCTCAATATTTATTATCTTTTAAGGTTGATCTGTCTTCAACATAAAATGCTTCTGAGAAATGAAACACTAGAGAAAAATCTGAAAGTCAAACACTGTCAAAGGTGGAGCTGTGACCCTGGCAGGAATACATTTGTATCTACTTGACTGCCAGACTGACACAGCCTGCCCAAGATCCTGCCCTTCCTGTAACCCTCCTTTCTCTAGAACATCTGTCAGTAGCACTGCCTGCCAGGTCCAGTTATTTTTGCAAGCATGACACAGGGTACTAACCTGTTATGTGTAGATACTAAAAGCTGCATCTATCCTGCTAACACCTAAGTATTTATTGGAAGCTTCAGCCTTCTCTACACTTGGAAGACCACGTCCACCAGGTAGAGCGCCATTCTGTGATATTACAGTAAGCAGAAGTTGCTTTTTGTTGTGTAATTCTTAACATAGTGTGTCCTAAAAGAAACACTCCCACCCCTGGCTTCACAAATGTGGACAGCGGTTTCTTTCCATCTGACATAGTTGGCCACTGCATTTCCTTCCCCACCTCCCCAGAATAACTGCAGGCCTGAGACTTTCATTTTGCCACAGGACACCTCAGCAGTCCCACCCACAGCAGGGTAAGCCAAGTTCATGAAGGACAAGAGAAGCCTTTTGAGTTCAATGGAGTGTATTTATTGAGAGATTTTTAACATATCCTCACCTATTGCCCTTATTTGCCCATCCCTCAGACATGAGCAGTTTTTCCTCAGGCTGGAAAAAAACTAGCTTTTCTCAGCAAGTTTGTAGTTGGTGAAGAATTCTTGTGCTTTTACTGAAAAAAGACTGGCCTGTTTCCTTTTGAAGTCACAGCAGCAGTGGCAGCACTAGACTGCCTTCCCCCTACAACAAATAAATTTAGGAATAGTTGCAAGAACAATTATTTTTTTTCAGGAGACTTCATTGATGTCCTTTCACTGGACCAGCCCAAACAAGGACACTTTTGCCAATATCCCAGGAGAAAGTGCATAGAAGAACACGAGGACCTGTTCCTCACAAAAGGAAATAATTCTCAACCACTCAATTAGATGCTGTGAAGAAACTTTCTTCCCTGCTATTGGAGTACTCTCAAGCAGAGTGCCAAGAGTCAAACGCTGTAACAGCAACCACAAACACGACCTGTTGCCATGGCCTATGACCTGTGGTGCTCGCCCTTACGAGATCTCGGGCTGCATACTGAAATCCACTGTGATGTTGACATATAAAGGGTTGTGTTCCACTGAGAGCAGTTTATATGAACAAGAGTTCAGGCCATCTGTCTTCCACGTTTTAGATACCTGACGAAGCAGCTTCATCCTGAGGACAAAGAAGGGAATTGACATGCATAAGAGAGAAGTTTTGAGCTCTTTCCCACTACGAGTAAACTTGGAGGCAGAACTAACCATTCTGTATCTACTGGGAACGTAAAGTCATGCTTTCCCTGTCCGCAGCAAGGACAATCAGACATAGGGAAAAAGTCCTTTGGTTTGAGGAGGAGGAGATTTAAGGCATTTAATCTCTGAAACCATATAGTTACATGGATATGATTTGAGCATAACTTTGGAATTTTCTAAGGAACACCACCTGGTCAATTCTAGGCAGATCTCGCATATAGAACAGCTGTCAGCTGTGAACAGTGGTGTCACAGGGGTGTCCCCCAGAGTCTCTGGGTACCATAAAATGCCTGTTCAGCCTAGAGCAAAGAACTTGACCCTAGGGTACGTGTCTCCTCACCACATACCAAGACAACACAAGTTAGAACACTGTTCTTCACTCACCTCTCTGCATTCTCCTCATTACCGTGGTCTCGTTTGTGGAAGATCATCGTGTACCTGGCTACATCAGCAGATGGTCTCACCACTTTCATTTTCTGCATCTCAACCCTGGAAGAAGCAACAGTGCCATGATCAAGCTGTCACCTATAAACCTGCTCTTAAGGGAAAAAAAAACACATTTGGAGACTTCATCTCTTGTAGATGCCATGGAAGCAAGCAGAAAGAACTGTAATAAACTCATCTGCATCTCTTCTACAACCTGTTTTGTGAGAAAAATGGGACTCAGAGTTGTATTTCTGGAGAACAGGTCCAGTAAGGTGACAGATAGCCCTTTCCTCTGAACAGAAGCAGGTAGCTACTGCAGTAGAGGTTGTGTAGAGCTTTAAGCTCACATTATACAACAGAGCACATTTAAACAAGTATTGTCCGGTCTAGTTTGTACTGCCCTGTATTAAACCTAAGTCTGTAGCAAGATTCCACACGTTTTGCAACAAGTTCATCTCAGCTCCTGAAATAAAGCCCCTATACTTAATAGTTCTCTGTTAAAGGAAAAAAACCCTTGTTTTCTTTTTAATAGTTGGGAGACAGCTGCAAAATTGGTTTTTGTTGACACAAAGAAAACTTTGAGAACAGTGCCAGAAACACTAAGTCCATGCATGAATTTAAGTGTCTGCCATCAGGCATTTGATTGGAGCTTTTGGCCTTACACAATTTTGTAGAAAGGGTTAACATTCCTGACAATGGAATTAAGGGGTAGCCCAGGTCTTTGCTAGTCATATCAACAGCTGAAAGAGTGATAGGAAACCAAGAACTGAAGAAACTGGGCCCCTACAGCTTCCCAGTAACTGACTGCAGAAGTAAGTTATCAAATACAACAAACAGTCTGAAAAATCTCTTTGCGACGCACACCTGAGGAAGGGGTCCAAAACAGGAGGTCACATTTAGCAAAAAGGCAAAACAGCAACACCCAGGAGCACTCCAGCCCCGGGTTCCTGAAGATACTGAAGGGGATGCTGCCACCTGCTGTTTTGGCAGAGAAAGGCTGCAAGGATCTCCCCGTACAACCACCCATTACCTACCCACCGCACACCATTACCAGCCCAGCCCCAGAGCTACCCAAGAAGAAAGGCACGAGCCAAGCCCAGTTGCAGTGTGCACTCTGGTTCATACGATTTGATTTCCACACCAAGACCACAACAGCTGCAAAGTTCCAAGGTGCCACACGCAAGCAAGCACTTGCAAACATCCTGGAGACCCTGCATAAATCCTGCTGGTTCTCTGCTGCCCACAGCAACATTGGCAAGAACACCACCACCACCTCTGTTCACTCATTAGCTGTGACACTTCTTGGGAAGCTGGGGAATAAGATGGTACCAAGCCATCCTCTACCACTATAAAAGCCAGCTCCCAAGAGGTCACAGAGAAGCTGGTGTCTCTAGCCTGAGGTAGAGGAAAAAAAACCAAGTTGTGATTAAGAAGGGACAGAAATCCATGTCACCAGTGGACCTTTTAGATTTCATGAGACAGAGCTGACTGATGTGCTGAACTGACAGAGAAAAACTTCCATTGGGAAGTGCTTAACTTTAACACAGATGGTTTCACCAGTGTAACTATTTAACATCACCAGGGATATGACTTATGTCCCCAAATGCTTGTTTGCATATTTAAGCATTTGAAAGGAATAAGAATAATGAAGAATAATGAAGTATACCCAAGTTACAAAATGACAAGCTCTGCCAGCAGAGCTTGTGAAGTTTTGTTGTTTGGTGGTGGTTTTTTTCCCCTTCCTCCACCAACAGCAATGCAGGATAAGAGGTTCATTCCTTAAGCAAAGAGCAGAAGATCAGTATAGAAGTTTTGTTGACTTCTTTGTCCCACTAAACCTCTCAAACTAACGAGTTTCTCCTACTTTGACAAGCATGTCTGCAAAACTAGTTTTAACAAGAGCAAAGAGCACATGCATCTACTTGCAGGCTTTCTAAAATTCAAGTTATTCACTATCTTAACTATAATCAACATCACCCACATACAAAGCCCTGCTTGGAATAAATCCTGGTAGTCAATGAAGGAAAAACAAACAACAATCCCACCAAAACACTCCCACACCCTTGCAAAGTATTGGAACTCAATACATTTGTCTCTTTGGCAAATCACACTCCAGGCTTCAATCTTATTATTTCAGTTATAACAAATTTCCAAGAGAGAATACAAACACTGTGTGGCTGAGACAAAACCAAAACAAACCAACCAAAAAAACCCAACAAACACCTGACCAACAATGCTGTCAGGAGGGCCTGGTCCTCCATGCCTAAGCTTTCCAAAGAGGAAACTGCTCACAAACTGCATCCTGCACCCCAAATCCCCACTGCAATGCTGTTTTGAATTGAAGGCTCCGGTGGTGTTCCACCTTTGGAGGCTGGGTGTGAAGGCACACCAATTTTTTTTCTTCCATTTTTAAATCTGATAAGACTTTTTTTTTATTACCTGATTCGAAGGTCGTCATCTTCTCCACCCCAACCCCAGTAGCTGTTGGAGAACCCATTCACCTTGGAAAACTGATCTCTTGTTAAAGCAGTTACACCGCCAAAATATCCCGGGTACCGTAACCTAGAAGGACACAGGAAGAGAGAATGAAGATTTCAAAGTCAAGTTCTAGCAACAAGGAAAATATCACCCTGAACCTCTGGATCTAGACCTGCCTTTCACACAGTTAGGGGTGCACAAGTCCACAAGGTCATTTTTTTTTTCCTCTTTTCACAAAAAGATGGCAATTTGCTTTAGGCCAGAGAAAGTTAACTGTCCCAGTGAGAGAACGCAGCCGTCTTCAACAGCTTCTTTCTCTTTACACAGCTCATCTTGCCAGTCACAGAGGCACTTCACCTCCAGGACTCCGAGGAGGAGAAAAGGAACAAAGCTACACACTAATGCAGCAGAAGCTTTGCAATAATGATACCAAACCATCAGCTGTCTTAGAGCTGAAACTGAAAAGCTTGGAGTGAAATCAGATCACAGCGAGGGAGTGTGTGCTATGGGACCATGGCTCCAGCTGGGAATATTGCAGGGCCAATTCCAAGGTAAGGTACAGTGCAAGTTACTTCATAACCTAATGTAATGGAGCTCTGCTCTAAAGGAGATTAATTTTTAACTTCCACCTTCCTTCTCTTGGAAACTGCATCGACTTAAAAAAGGTATTTACATACCATGCTTATTTAGCTTCTTATATCATTTTGCTACTTGCTTTTTACAGTACCCTCCTCTTTCTTGGCCCTAAGGTAAGCATTACAACACAGCCTATACCACATCAGAGGGCATTTTGATCCCCTGACGAACGATCAACAAATTGCCAAGGCTAGAAAGTATCCACTATGGCAATTTACATGCCAGGCAAGCAAAGACACAATGGTTCATTTCTGGTTTATCTTGAATCTACTTTAAAAATACAAAAACCAAAAATCATCCCACGCAACTTCCCTCACAGAGGTACCTTTTCCTGTCTGATTTTTGCTCCTGTCACAGCATCACAGGAGAACTGCAGAGGCTGGAAGGGGCCTCTGGAGATCAGCTAGTCCAATCCCTCTCCTCAGAGCAGAGTCTGCTAGAGCAAGTTGCTGAGGTCCGCTTCCATTCCTGTTCTGAGCATCTCTAAGTATGAGATTCCACAGCCTCTCTAGGCAGCTTGTTCCGGTACCTGACCACCTTCAGAATAAAAAAAGCTTTTTTGTACGTTTAAATGGAATTTCCTGTGTTTCAGTTTGTGCCCACTGCCTCTTGCCTTTCGTCTGGCTTCACCTTCTTCACTCCCTTCCATCTGGTACGTACACACATTGACAAGATCTCCCTCTGCCTGCTCTGCTCCAGACTGAACCGTCCCAGCAGATTCAGCTTCTCTTCACATATCAGATGTTGCAACCCCTTAAATTATCTTCATGGCTCTTCTCTGGACTCACTCCAGTACGTCCATGTTTTTATTGTGCTGAGGAATTCAGAACTGGACACAGCACTCCAGGTATCACCTCAATGGTGCCAAGCAGAAGGGAACATCACCTCCTTCAACCTGCTGCCAGATGCTACTGGCCTCTGTCATGAGGGCACACTGCTGCCCCAGATCCTTTACTGTAAAGCTCCTTTCCAGACAGTTGGCCTCCAGCACCTACTGGTGCATGGAGTTACCCCTCTCCACATGCAGGACTCTGCATTTCCCTTTGTTGAACTTCTTGAGATTCCTGTTGGCCACATTTTGCAGCCTGACAAAGTCCCTGGTATATCAACCACCCCTCCAAGATTTCTCTCTTTTCAAAACTTGCTAAGGGTGCAATCCGCCCTATCGTCCAGGTTACTAATGAAGGTATTAACCAGTACTAGCCCCAGTATCAACCTGTGGAGTAAACCACTAGTGACTGGCCTCCAGCTGGACTTTGTTCCATTGATTAGAACCCTTTGAGCCCAGCAGTTCTGACAGTTTTCAGGCCATCTCACTGTCCACTTACTAGTCCCTACTACTTAATTATTTTGTCAATGGGGATGTTATGGGAGACAGTGTTTAAAGTCTTCGTAAGTCAAGATAGACATTATCCACTACTTCTCCCTTGTCCACCAAGATAGTCAACTCAGAGATGGCTATCATGTTGGTCAGGCATGACTTGTGAATGCTTGATTAGCTTCATCACCTTCCCAGGGATTAAAAGACAAGGCTGACCAGCCTGCGGTTCCTCAAATCCTCCTCCTTGCCTGTCCTGAAGATAGAAGTGGCACCTGTTTTCTTCCAGTTCTCAGGAGCCTCCCCCACTCATCAGGGCCTTTCAAAGATAACAGAATGGCCTCACAATGACAGCAACCAGTTCCCTTACAACTCCTGGATACATCCCATCAGGTCACGTGGTTTTATGGTGTATGCTCAGTTTCTTTAAGTATTGCTTAACTTGACCCTCCTCCACCAAGGGTATGCCTTCGTAAGTCCAGACTTTCCCACTGCTATCAGATGCCTGGGATTCGTGAAGGCAAATCACACCCGTAAGGACCAAGGCAGAGAAGGCCCTGAATATTTTGGCCTTTTTCTTGTCTTTTGTCACCAAGTCCCCTGCCACACTGTAGGTACACATTCTCCTTGGTCTTCCCAGCAGCTGGTGTATCTGTAGAAGCCCCTTCACATTGCCCTTCATGTTGCTTCCAAGATTCAAGTCCAGAGGGGCTTTGGTTTTCCTAACCCCATTCCTGCATGGTTAGACAGCATCCTGTGTGTCCTCGCAAATCACCTGACTCTGTTCCACCTCTTTCATGCTTCCTTTTTCTGTTTGAGTTTTCCCAGGAGCTCTTTGTTCATCCACACAGGCCTCTGTCTACTTTTTCTTGACTTCTTCCACATAGAAATGGACTGCTCTTGAGCATGAAAGAGGCAACCCCTGAAGATCTACCAGCCCTCCTCCTCTCCAGGATCATCTTCCAGGAGATTCTTCCAAGGAGATCCCTGACAGGAAGTCCAGGGTTGTGCTCCTGCTATTTGTTTCATTCCCTCCTTGTTTCTGAGCGTCACATCCCTGACCAGTTCTTCCTTCTTTGTAAGTATAAAGTTCAGCAGAACACCTCCCATAATCAGCTCTGACCACCCCTGTCACAAAGTTATCATCAATTCACTTCAGAAATCTCCTGGATTACTTGTACCCTCTTGTGTTGCTCTTCTAGCAGATACCAGGACGATTAAAGTCTCCTATGAGGACTAGAGTCTGTATACATGAGCCTTCTTCCAGTTGTCCGAAGAGAGCTTCAACTGTCATTTGATGGGACTGTGATATACTTCCTAAAAAGATGTTGCTATATAAACATACAAAAAAGGATTGTTCTAGGCAGACTGTAGGCAGAAACAGTCTCTCGTGTGCTCTACCTGTGGGTTTTTTCTACCTCTGGAATTTTTACTCTTCCTTGCTCTCTCCCCTTTATCTCCACTCCTAGAGGAGCCCAACCATAAGGTAAGGGAAGGTCCTATTAAGTTTTAATTATGCAATACTACCTTGAGACTTCTGCTATGGGTGTTCTAGAGAAGTGCAACAAACAGGTGGAATGGACAGCAAGTCCCAAAAACAGCACCAGCAGGGAGGAGCCCTTCCCATCCATGCTTTCAGGCTGCACCACCCACAGCACTGCATCTGCTCTGTTCCAGCCACCTGGCAGGATTTGGCAACTGACGCCCACCCGCCCACCCACCCATAGATGTGCACCCCACTGCTTGCTTATGCACCCTGTAATTCCCCCACACCACTGGAAAAGCAGACACTGAAAGAGCCAGAGCTGTAACCAGGACAGTGCTGCACACCCAACCCTCCTCAGGCAGAGGAGAACTGTCAGGGACCAGGCACAGATTGCTCCTAGGTGACACTATCTGTAAAAATGCACCTCTCTAACAGTGTTCAACCACCTCTTCCCTGAGGACAAGAGAATATCAGTTAAAATTGGACTGAAGAAACCATACAACACAAATGGTCATTAGGAAAGGGTGTTGTGTCAGTCTCAAGGAAATAGCTCTTAGCTATGCTAGGACAATTTTCCCCACCCTTACCTTCGAAGTTTCAAAATAAAACACCTTTTTCCTAAGGAATCTAAACCAAAGTTGTAGTTATGTAACTGAACCTAAGGTACTTGCTCTCCAGAGAAACATGGCTGCTAAGATCAGCATGTGCTGCATCACCACAGAGGATATCCCCCTGGAAGAAAAACAAAACCCCAAGAAACCCACAGAAAACTCATTTTCCTGCCCAGCATACTTTGTGTTAATGCAGAACATGTGTAACTTCAGTTTTCTCAAGCCCATCTGAGTGACATGTGTCGGTGTGCTCACCTCAGCCTAAGCAAAGCACTGGGGTCACCCAGCTGGGATTTCAGCCTGTGGTCTCCGCTCAGTTTAGGTATCATTCTTGAGCTCAGGATTGAATGCCTTCAAATGTACCCACAAATTCCCTCAGAAGCAGAACATTGTTACCCCCACCTTCACAGATGTGCAAACAGAGGCAGTGACACAGAAATAGGAACCTAATTCAAACTACCAGTATCCTAGTGAATACTGTTGCAGGGTATTCACAACAAAAACATTTGGTCAGTCTAAGTCTCTTNGTCTCAAGGAAATAGCTCTTAGCTATGCTAGGACAATTTTCCCCACCCTTACCTTTGAAGTTTCAAAATAAAACACCTTTTTCCTAAGGAATCTAAACCAAAGTTGTAGTTATGTAACTGAACCTAAGGTACTTGCTCTCCAGAGAAACATAGCTGCTAAGATCAGCATGCGCTGCATCACCACAGAGGATATCCTCCTGGAAGAAAAACAAACAAAAACCCCAAGAAACCCACAGAAA
Source organism: Aegotheles bennettii (assembly GCA_013398125.1). Taxonomy (NCBI): domain Eukaryota; kingdom Metazoa; phylum Chordata; class Aves; order Caprimulgiformes; family Aegothelidae; genus Aegotheles; species Aegotheles bennettii. Next base: position 18,157 of record VZRW01012351.1, on the reverse strand, counting down.
ACTCATTTTCCTGCCCAGCATACTTTGTGTTAATGCAGAACATGTGTAACTTCAGTTTTCTCAAGCCCATCTGAGTGACATGTGTCGGTGTGCTCACCTCAGCCTAAGCAAAGCACTGGGGTCACCCAGCTGGGATTTCAGCCTGTGGTCTCCGCTCAGTTTAGGTATCATTCTTGAGCTCAGGATTGAATTCCTTCACATGTACCCACAAATTCCCTCAGAAGCAGAATATTGTTACCCCCACCTTCACAGATGTGCAAACAGAGGCAGTGACACAGAAATAGGAACCTAATTCAAACTACCAGTATCCTAGTGAATACTGTTGCAGGGTATTCACAACAAAAACATTTGGTCAGTCTAAGTCTCTTTAAAGCCAAAGCCTAAAGATCACCCATAACTAACAGCTCCTTTCCACAAACAGGAGAAACCCGAGTAAATTAATAGTGAGGAGTCTCCTTATTACAAGCAAAAAATCCATCTGCATGCTTAGCTAAGCTGAACACTTTCAGGCACAAGTGGTTAAGTAAAGCACCTCATGCTTGGTGCCATGTTATTAGCTCGGACTCTACACGCCTGTCAATTAACCAAGCAATCCTTCTGGTGCTTTGGTGCACGACCATCCTGTCACCCTCAGCATTCTCTCTGCAAGGCGCAGTGCTCCAAAAATCTGTCACAAGACTAGTTCATTTGTGCTTGTTCCTGTTTTCACTGAAAAACTGGAAAGTGAATATTATTCTGTATGCGAATTTGCACATCCCACCTCTCCATGTTTTTAACAAAGGAAATCCAGAAGTGAAGCAGAGCTTTACTTCAAAGTACTGTGAGATCAGCTTTTGAAAAGCCCACTTCTAATTAATATTTAGAGTGACACAGCATAGCAGGTGCATCTTGAAAGAAACAAATTCAATGAAAACACTCTATTCATTAAATTCAACAAGTTCAGCAGCATTTTTGCTCCAAGTGGACTGAACCTGACTTTTCACTTTAAATTATTTATATGACACTGGCACTTCAAAATAAGAATGATCCTGTATTAGACTCTGTCCAGCCAAATAATTAAAGGACAACCCTACCCCTTGGCAAATTCTTGCACTTGAGCTCTCAATATCAGACACTACCTTTTCAGCAGCAAAAGGTAAGTGGTAAATTTTATTGGCAAAATACTAAGGTCACACCATAAAATGACAGGACTAGGAGATATCAAATGTATTTCTAGCTTTGACAGTAGGTCTCTGCACACCCTCTGGCATGCTGCTTTCCTCTCAGAACATCCTTTACTTCTCCTCAGAAACCAGAACGATGACAATGACCATCCATACATGTGACCACAGAGCTATCTTTTGTCAGAAGGCACTGCAGAGAGGTTAAGCATTACCACCAGAAACCTGGCATCAGGAGAAAGGGTAGATATCAGCGCACAGCTCCATCAGAAGAGGAACATTATCATTAACGTGGCATTTACCAGTTGGTACTCTTTCCACATTCCTGGTTTCCTACCTGTATCCAGTATTGTTCCTGCCAACTACTAGGTGCTTTGGTTGTCTGTCACACACGTAAATGTTAAAGTCATTTTCGGGCACCAAATCCACATCATGGAAAATGAAACAGTCCCAGTTCACTTCTTTTAGGGCCTCTATGTATCCTACATTCAACAGTTTAGCTCGATTAAACTTGGTACTGCCAGCCTGTGGAAGAGAATGGAAAAAACAAAACAAAACAAAACTCTGAAGAAGGCATCAAACCTCTTGAACCAGAACTGTTCCCAGGCTTTTGTTCTAATCACACAGCTCACAACCTTTACAGCAGTAACTACACAAAGAGCTACCCCATAACATTACATACAGCATCAGAGGCCAATGATGCTAAGTGTTTCTTCAGCCTCTACTTGTCATGAACAAACACAGCCATGGCCAGGAGAGCCTACGGTTACCTGGGCACAAGAAGTAGGCGTGCTGCATGATGCAATTGTGCTACTATTGCTGCTTCTATCCTGGAGTTCCCACCGGGCTACGTAAGGAAGGAGGTATCAGTACACAGTTTAGAAACGGTGCTCCATACAACTGTGTCAGTAAGGCTTATGGAATTAAAAAAACCTAAACAAACCCACACCAAAACCCCCACATTATTCCCATACTAATTGGTTTACAGATGTCAGAGCACCTGACACAGACGATTTCTGCTCATCCACTCAGTTTAGAGGACAGCAATGCTTAGAGTGCACTGTATTTCCTTAGTTCACACAGTAGGTGGCAGAGTGAGAAATACTAAGCCAGTCTTCATTTTTAACTCCTACCTATCACCTAACTATCTATGCTGCACAGGGGCTCCCCCTAGAACAGACCTTCACTTGACTTACTTGTCTTCATTGTTTGCTTTTACTAAAGTTAGTGCATCTTTGCTTTAAAAAAGCAAATAAATTTACACCTTTGAGCTAAACACATATATGCACACCTGGTGGTTTCACAGCCTTCACTCTGGAGCAACAGGTATGTTCTCTTGCTATTTATTTTTTTTACTGGGCTGTACACAGATGCCAGCTTACAGAAGGCTTTCTGCTCCTGAGAACAAGATGGTGAGTTGCCTCAAGGTCTCACCTGGGAGTCAGAAGGCCAAACCCTTTGCTGCCAGAAACTGAGTGGATGAGCAGAATTTTCCAGAATTGCAAAATAAAAAAGCAATTTTTAAGAGAAAGAGGTCATTTGCTAGAAGCTGCCTGGACAGAAGGAGGCTCTGTGAAAGATGGAAACAAAGCTAGCCTCCCCAGAGTGAGAGAAGGTTAGCTGTAAGAAAAAGTTGGACACAAAGCATGTTTTATCATTCTAGAAAGTAACGTTTTGCTCTGAAGCAGCAATTTGTTCATGAACAGCCAGCTGCTACTGCACAAAGATTTATAGCTCTATGTCTACAGTTATGGAAATACAGCCTAGTGCCCACACTGAAAAATTAAGAGAGGGAGAATCAATTGCTTCCTTTCTCAGTCAGAGAAGGAACCTTCTAAGAAAAATTTACGTACAGTTCACCCAAGATCTATGATGTCAAATTCCTGAGTTTCTTGGGTTTGGGTTTTGGATTTGTTGGTTGCTTGGTTTTGTTTCTTTGTTATTTTTCTTTTGTTTAAGTGACCTGTATACGAAAATATCCATCAGATAATTTCCTCCTGATGATGAAAATACAGGTTACTGAGTGAACAGAAACATTCAGATAAAGAATGGTAAAGAACATATAGAGACCTTCACTTACATTGGGTATCAAACCCAGCCTAATTCAGCAACAGCATCTACTACCCACTGCTGTTCTGTCTCCCCCATCAGCACAGTCAGCCATCACAACACACTTCCTGCACAAAGCTAAAATTGTTTTCTGGGAAGGGCAGTTTTCAGTGTCTGACCACATGCTAAACAAATAGCAACGCTTACTCTCAACTTTTATTGAGGAGAGAATTGTCCTTCTTCCTTTCTATGGAAAAGAACACCACTGACCACAAGACAAACATGCTTGGAAAGAAATTATTCACCCTTTAAGGATTACAAATGCACTTCTTTTTTTCAGAACTGCACTCAGGTATGCACATTATTTGTGCAGAAAACACAATTTCCAAAATGTTACAAGTAGCCCACAAAGAGGAGATCTGGAGTATGCCCTTAGATGGCTCACAGATACAAATGAAAACATCCCATTTCTTAGCCTTCCTCCAGAGTAAGCTCTGCATATTTTAATAGTTAAATCCTGTTTAAATCCTACTTCTTTCCCAAAAAGATACTTAAAGCAACTAATGGCATCACAAATGGAGAGTGAAAATGGATTTGCCATAAAAGAGAGTTTTGTTAATCCACTTTCCAGTCTTTGGGTATGCCTGTCTATGTGGAAAGAAGCAAAAGCATCCAGTCTTCCAAGTAAAAACTCTCACAAGTCCAAACTCGACATCGCTGCTTGCATCTGGCAAAACTTTCATCCTTCTGTATCGATTTTTGCTAATATGACAAGTCATTCTCCACATATTTCAATAAATAAGGAACCTATACCCATTCTCCCAGTGTTTCGTTGCTAACTACCCACTGCTTGCTAGCTAGAGTGAGCCATTGTATGTACAGTTACAGCACATACTAATGCAGAAAAAAAAGCCTTGTTTTTTCCACTCTACAGGCTACATGATGAGGAAACAACAAAAGAACAGTCTATTCTAACTGAAAGTATATATCCTGCCATGACTTTTGTTGCTGTTCTGCTGTGCCATTGAGTGAAAGTGCCTCGAGTGCACTGCCTCGTAATGGTTAATTGACTCTAGCCTCGTTAGACAGAAAAGAAACTCTATTAAACTATCACCTCTTTCTCCTGCTGTCTGAAAAATGTTTAGAGTCAAAACAGAACACACAAGTGAATGACAGCAAAGGAAAGCAAACACAATAAAAGATCAAGAAAAAGACAACATGTTATAAAAGAGAAATTTATACTGCTTTTAGCTGCTGTGACCAGAATGTAAGTGCCTTAAATGAAAGACAACGTGGCACAAGTTTGTATGTTCAAATTTTAGCCGCTGACTCAGCAAAGCTAGGAGGAATGCAAATAAAGAGGTTAAAAAATCCTTCAGGAACAAATGCTCTGCCACGACTGCTTCTTCCCACAGGCCTTGCTGGGCAAATAAAGCTCCTACAAGCAGTAGCTAGTGTGTGTTTAGCTTGAGACAGCAGAAGTTAAATACAACCACATGATACACTTAGCTTACTAAGCACAACAGCCAGTAAGCAGACAGGAGAGAAGAGTCAGATACAAACTGAGGCCTTTGATCCAAACAACTCTGAATTTGAAGGCATAAAACATGTCAGCCTAGTTACCTACGTGTATACTACAAGAGAAATGAGTTGCATCAGTAATTCAAAAGACACCTTGAACCACAAACTCAGAAATAGTAAGTTACTCAGACTGAGAAATGGACACTAGTTAAAGACACTGTTTGCTAATACTTTCCAGCTTTGCTAACAGCAGCTGAGATACTGTGGTGCTACCAGCAATGGCTGCATGCATCGCTGCATCCCTCAACAAGCAGAAGTGCTCAAAGCAGGCTTGAAAGACTGGTGTTAGACAGCAGAAGCAGCAGCATTGCCTCTCCTCAGACTGCAGAGCACTGACATCATCCCCACTCAAACACACATGCACAGCTGCCTCACCTGGTGAATAACATAGATGCCATAGTCCAGCTGCTGCCTTTGTAGGAAGGGGTGGAGGTGCTCCAGAAGGTACAGCAAATGCTTCTCCCGATTGCGGTGCGGGATGAGGATGGCCACACGCTGCAATGCTGAGCACTCTGTAGGGTGATACCGGCCCTTGGCCACCTGAGGATTCTCCTTTTGCACTTCTTCCAGTGTGAGAGATGCTTTGAAGCTGAGTTTGCTGGCACCTCCTGTAGGAGAAGCACAAGAAGCTTTCCCAAGTCATTTCTGGTTGTGGCTAGTCCAGTCACCTAGAGAGGCACTCTGTAACCAGCACAAGAAACCCAGGTTCAAGCCCCAGTTGGTTTCCCTGCCTTTCCAAGAGAAAAGTAAGTGCTATGAGGACATTATGTGGGCAGTGGAAGGAGAGAGTTTCAAGCATTTAGTTGCTTAAACTGATTTAGAGTCATGATGATAATATATATATATATATATAAATAAAATCAATAGAAGTTCCACCCTATTGCAGAAGGACTGGCCAGAAACAGCTGCCAGGGTAAAGCAGAGGAGAAGGAAGTGGAAAGAGACACAGGAATGTGGCTGTGAGAAGACATCTCTGCTTAAAGCACGAACAAAAGCATCACAGGCTTAAGGCTATAAATTTGTAAGATAAAACGTACCAAGGCCACATTGTATTTGTCTCACAGGAAAACTGTCTAACTGAAACGGCCAGGAATAAAACCAAGTCAGCAGTACCAAAGCAGATGTAGCTTGTTAGAAAGCAGAGGAAAGCACCATCACTTACGCAGGTATGGAGACAGAGCTGGACAGGGACCCTGAAATGACTTCACTGTGGGAACTTTTGCAGTTGATTCAGTCTTCTCTTCCTTCTGACTGTCCTCCTTTCTGAAATCCTCCACCATGCTCTTAGGTTTTAAAATTTCCTGTCTCAAGTCCACAAAGTAACTGAATGTGGCCCATAGCACCATTAAACACAAAGTGACAAGCACCAACATTCTGAACTTATAGATGAGCTGGAAGACATACAAGCTCAAGGCCATGGCTCTCCCTGATCCACAAACGGCCTCCTCTGCTCTGATGTCCAGGCAGGCCTCTGCACGCCCAGTGGGGATGGAGCCAAAGGTCCCGAGAAGAATGTCACAGTGAGGAAGGAAAGCTGGAGGTGGAGAGGGCTGCCACACTTCCTGCAGTTTTGCAATTCATGGAGCCATGGTGCTGTTTGCTCTTCAAACGTCAGAAAATGCAACTTGACCTGGACAAAGAGAGAAAGGAAGGGGAGAGTGAGTTTCTGCTGCCCTCCCCTACTGCACCTGCCCAGACTTCATGAAGAGGATGCATGACAGAACATGAAAGAAACAGCAACTATGAACTACTGGCCAGAAACTAAGACACTGAGCTTTGGTCCCAGCTCAGACACAAACCAGCTGCATGATTTTAGGCAAATCACCTTTCTGCTTTGTTCTCCACTACAAGTCTTTTTATTTATTTTTTTCAGATTAGAGAACAGGCAACCACTGCCCCCCATGTTACATCTGCGTACAGTGCCTGGCAATACACAGGCTTTACTGCCTCTACTCCTTCCAAAATTAACAGCTGCAAGGCAAGGGATTCTGCTGCCTATGAGTAAAATGAAAACCACATGAATCTCTGCAGAATTAAACTGTTTTCTTCTGAAAAATAGTGTTATTGATGCTACATTGCTCTGCACAATGCAGTGGTAACGCTGCAATATTTAACTGGCACCAGAAATCTTTCCTCTGTTATCTGCTGCCTGCCAGTACCACCTCATGGGTTTGTGCCCAGTACTCCTCTTTCACATGCTGCTGCAGGATGCAAATCTTCCTGCTTTTCAAGGAAAAGGTTCAGGTGTCTGGAAATGGTTTCCAGGATTAGCTGCTCCACCACCTTCCAAGGTATTGAGGTGAGACTGAACAGCCTAGAGTTCCCTGGGCTGTACTTCCTGCCCTTCCTGAAGACAGCAGTGACATTTGCTTTCTCCCAGTCTTCAGACGCTTCTCCCAGTCACCATGACTGATCAAAGATTACTGAGAGTGACTTCATAATTACATGAGCCAGCTGCCTCTGCACTCAGGGGTGGATCCCACCATGGATCTATGTGTATTCAGTTTGCTTAAGTATTTCTCGATCTCTCAAGTAATCCTCCTCCACTATGGATACATCTTCCTTGCTCCAGTCTTTCCCTCTGTTCTCTGAGACCTGGGATTCCTGAATCCCAGTCTTGTTAGTAAAGACTGAGGCAAAGAAGTCAATCAGTAGTGCAGCCTTTTCCATGTCCCACATAGCTAACTCCTCCATCTCATTGAGCAACAGGCCCACATTTTCCCCTCACCTTCCTTTTATTACCTATGTACTCACAGAAGCCCCTTTTGTGACCTTTGATATCCCTAAATCATGGCTGATACATTGGTTGGGGGGTGAAAAAACCACCACCTAGTTAGACATTAAAACATGTGTAAACAACAGTTCAACCCAACATTCCATGCTAATCAAATCTTGCTATAAACAATAATCCTCAAGGCCCTGGAAACATGGTTCTTCCTTCTTCAGTACTTTAACTCAGGGTGACTGTCCCTCAAATATGAGTGGGAAAACATCTGTGGTGCAACTAACTTCTCATAGCTCTCAAACCTGTCTTTAGCTGGGTCTGACTTTCATCAAAGGTATGAAGAAACTTTCACAGGAACAGAAACTGCAGCTCTTCTTGCGCAATAAATTCTCAGTGAAGCATAACTAAACCTAGTTTAGAAAGTTGCAGCTCACAAGAACGACACAACGCTTCAGGCCACTAGGTTAAAAACACCATGGTACCCATTTCAAAATCCTTGAGAAAAAATAAAAAGGAAAAACAGTTATCCAATATGGTATCAGTCAAAATTCCAAAATCAATGAAAAATGAGAAAGGTCTCCATCTATACATAGACCTATCTAGACAGACACTGCAAACACAATTCTAAACGTACCCATGATCATACTGAAGCACACAAATACTGCATGATCTGTGTCCCCCAACATCATACCCGGTACTGGTAACAGCCCCTGTGCCTTGCAGCTTGTCTGCCAACTCAAGTTCTGCAGCCTATGTTTTTTGAAACCTAAGCCAACCTCGCCCTCTCTCAAGTTCCTAGCACTGTTCCGAATAGGCCACCTGCAGGAACTGATCAGAACTGCAGTGCTGTCTGACTCACCCCACAAACACGGGGGCTCAGTTCTGATCCTTGAGCCTGCTGGCATGACCATGAAGCCTTAACCTGCCTCACCCCATCCAGGCAGCCCTAAACAGCAAGCAAGGTTCCAGCATGGACAAGACTTCTTTCTTCCTAAGCAAACTAGACAGAGCCATCCATTTTCATTTGGAAAACACAGAAATAAACACGCACTGGAGTCTGATGTGCTGTGCAAGCAAGTGAGCAACATAGTGACAGTGAATGAGGCAACATCAGGCTGATGACCAGTCACCAGTGGGGTTCCACAGGGCTCCATCCCAGGCCCAGTCCTCTTCAACATCTTCATCTATGACCTGGATGAAGGACTCAAAGGGATTCTA
>VZRW01012349.1:514094-560967 GCA_013398125.1 Aegotheles bennettii | reverse complement strand
CGCAGCCTCGAGTCTGTGAGGCGACGGGGGCTGGAGGGCGGACGGGTGAGGGAACCGAGATAAACACGGGGGAAGGGGGCCGCAGGCTCGTTGGACGGGTGTTGCTTCAACACATCAGATCCTTAACGTGGCGTTTGCGTTTCTGAGGCAGGAAAAGCTGAGCTGTGTGCTGGCATCTCGGAACCAGGAGGTGTGTGAGGGCCGTGCGTCCCTGACCGAGTTCTGCGGGTTCCCTGTGGCACAGAGTGGGTGTCTGTACCGGTGCCGTTCACCTGAGTCTTCATCACAGGCAGAGTGGGATCTGAGGCTGTGATTGTCACCCTGTGCTCACAGGGACACCTCGCTTGGGGACCCTTAGTGTGGCTCATCCAGAGGGTAAAAAGTTTGAGACTGCCCAAACTGGCTTTATCATCCCCTGAAGCCTCATGTGTTCAGCGTTGTTACCCATGGGATGGCAGAAAATAGAGAGATGTGCCTCAGAATCTAATAAAAGCATGGCTTTTGTTTCAGGAGGCACGGAATTAAAGATGGGGGAAAAAAAAGTAGGGAGTAGTATTTTAAGAACCACTTTTGAAAGGGGAGAAAAAGGAAACTTGGTATTCCAGAAAATAGCAGTTACAGAAGGAAAGGAGAGGAGCAGGGGTGGGGGAGTCTGTAGGTGAGACTGGCATTGTGTAGGGATTAATAAGATATAATTAATTAATAGTTGTTCAAACAGGAGACAGAAAGGAAGGGCCAGATGTGAGCGTTTTATAGAAGGAAGAGGCCAGGCTTGTGGTGCTTGATTTTGGAAGTCATGTAGGACTCTGCTCTTAATGGACCCGACTTCAGGAAGCACAAGAGTTCACTTAGGGTAAAGTGCTCTGCAGAATTGACCTTGGTATCTTCTGTTGAGATAAATGGTGGTTTAGGCACAGGTGTAGCATTGAAAGCAAATATCTGTTCACGCTTCTGCCTATAGATGGTGATCTGCTGCTGTCATAAGTTTATATTGTTAAAGTAATGTTTTTTATTTTGTTCCTTGGTGGTGTTGCTGAGTCTTTCACTTTCTGCAAGTAGTAAATAAATATGGATTTAGTTTGAACAGAATAACATAAATATGTCTTAGATGTTGCTTGTCTGTTACTGAAACAGCAGCTCGGTACTGCTGCTGTGTGGGATTTTTGTTGTTTTTGGTGGTGGTGGCAAGTGTACTAAACTCAAATGTGATGATGCCTCTTCTGCAAGGAAGGTCTCTGGCAGCTGTACCCAGGCTCATCTGCTCCTCTGTTGCTGGCTGTGGAGGGAGTGGTGCTACTGCTGCTGCAGCAGAAGTGCGGCCTTCAGATTTACTGCTGTCTCTCACTGTCGAGGCTGGAGTAGTTTCTTCTTCAGATTTTTTTCCTAACTCTGACTAAAATATTTTTGATCCTCTCTGGCAAAGTTTGCATATTTTATAGCTAGTGTTTTTTGCGTAGGGTGACATCATTACTTTCCTATTTGTTGGTTTCTGAGCTTATTGCACGTGGCCTTTAATTTGGTAGATACAGCAGTGTTTCAGATTGCTGTGGGATCCTTAGGACGGTCCAAGCAAGCTTGGTGGGAGGTCAGTCCTCCTGCCTTTTTGGGTAGAAGAATGGATGTCTCTTGAGCCTGGTAGGTTTCCTCTAGGGAGAGGCAACTGATGGACAGTGTGCTTCTGCTTGGGAAGGGAGAGGTAGGATTTCAAGCCCGTTTTTGAATATTGTGGGGACCAAAGTAAGATTCAGATCGGGGATTTGTGGTTGTTAGTGCCAGATGTTGCATTTTTAGGTTGGCAATACACGTTTAACTTTTCCTTTATGTACTGGCTCATTCCTGTGGAGTCAGAGGATACAGAGTTTGTGATGGGCTCTGTGCTTTTATAGTGGCTGCAGAACAGACATGGTCCAGCATAAGACTTTCCAGTACACAGTTAACTTTTAAATAACTTTTGAATGTGTTTAAACCAACAGAGAAGCCTGTACTGGCTCTGTGCTTTGCATAATTTGGCTGTGGTGTTCTTAATCGAGAAAATAAGTGGCATTAACTTAATCCTGGGACATATGCTCACTTTTAAAAACTGTGTGCTTGTTAACGGTGTTTTTGTTCTAGTGAGTTGTTAATCTAGGACTTTTAATAGGCTCATTTGAAGAAGTTTTTCTTGTTCTGTGGCAAATATTAGTTTGTGAGCTTCTTAACATACATGGTTGGCATGACCACCACTGCAGTCTTCTCAACTGGTCTCTTGTAGAATCTCCTCTTGTCACTTAGAGGTGAAACCTGCTGTGTGTTTGCGTTTGTGTGGAGCTTATTAAGGTGATGCTTAAGTATCTATGTGTAGGTACAGCACAGTGTTGCTCTAATATCTGAATTCTCTTAAATGGTTTGAACTCTTTTACCCTTCTTGCTGTTGGTTTTATGCAGTTTGTCAGGTGCCTTTTCAGCTTCTAGTTCAGAAGTGGGAGAAGCTCCTCCTGGGCAGCATTTGGCTTTCATGGTTAGAAATTGTCCAGTACTGCAAACCCCTCCCTCCTGATTGCTCCGTGCTTCCAGACACAGGATAGTAACAGAATGCCTCTGGGTGGGGAGAAAACTGGGAGTAAACGGGGAGTAGTGCTGTTAAACACTTAAGGAACAAAAACATGGACAGTGGTGTAGCAATGTTTGTGATGTTTTTTCAGATACCTTTTGGCTTCTTACAAAGACCGGCTATGGAGAAGTGGAGCTTAATGACAATTACTGTTTTACTGGCACTTACTGTACGCTGGACTGTATCCCTTGGTTCTTATTCAGGTAATACACGTTCACGGTCTGTAGAACAGCTACGTGAAGGTGAATTATGGAGCTTGTGATAAATTAAAATAAACTTGCATGTAACATCATAAATAGGAAGTAATGTGTTATTTCAATTATTGCCATGTTTTAGTGCCTCTCTGTTTCCCTAAGGTTTGAATAATAACTTGTCCTTATTTTTCTGAAGTGTGCAATGATTAACGTCGCAGCTGCTTGGAACAAAATGCTGGAAAAAGCAACCACAACTTGCTGGTTTTGTCTTTTTTTTTGGAGGGTGGGGTGGGGCAATGGTCAGTAATGTTTTAGGAGGAGCCAAAGCACCTTTGTTGTTTCAGTAGCTGCAGGATATTGTTGCAGTCCAATTGAACATTTGTTTAATCTTGTCCTTTAAGTTCTAGAACAGGTACAGCCTTAATTTATATTTAGATAAAACTGTACTGGTGATAATGGAGATGGTGTAAAGGTGACGTGGAGTGAGCGATCACGCTGCCTGGTAGCTGTACTTCCTGAAGATTGTTTACTGCATGAACTAGAGCTATGTTCTTTTAATAGATGAGTTTTTCTCCTCCCCATCTCATAATGCTTGCAAAGAGCTAGCAAGTGTTTTTCCAGACCTCTCGATGCCATTCCTACGTTTAACATAAGCTTGCACAAAGCTCTCTCTCTGCAGATTTTTAATCTTTTTTTTTTAAAAGGAACCTTTACTTTCATCCCCATCAAATAAAAGAATCGCAAGCTCAGTGAAACCAAACTCTGTTTTTCTGTTAAGGCAATGGGAGCCTCATCCCCTGAGTAGCTGGAGTTGTTCAGTAGCGTTCTAGTGATTTTTAAACTGGTAACTCCTGGGTTTCATTTGCTTGAAGATAAATTGCCACGCATGCCTTCTTACACAGTTGTTTTATTATGAATTTGCTCTCCAAAAATGCCATCTTAAGAGATCTGTTCTGTAGGTAACTGAGGTTCTCTTTTACCCACTTAGACAGAAAACCAAACACCCTGTCTTTTGCCACACAATATTAAATTTCTGTTGCACTGCAAGTATTTATAATTACGTTACTAACTACATTTTTTAAGTTGATTTAATTTCAAACCAATCAAGATTCTCAAAGAGAGTCTTAAAATAATGCCTAAACTAAAATAACATTTTAAAAAAAATCTTATTTCCTGCACAATAATTGTATAACTTCTTTTGGAATAGGAAAAGCTAAGTCTGATCCAACCTAGCAAATTATTAAAGTGTGTGCTTAACTTTGAGCATTGGCTGGCTGAAAAAAAAAGCAAACCTGAATGTTAGAGCTGTCAAAATGCATAAGCAGACTGAACTTTTTTTTCTCCTCTTCCTTCAAATGTAATAAACCTTTAATGACAGGAGGAAGAAAAAACATCGGGCAGGACAATGTTTAAACTGACCCCGTCCTGTTTTGCTTTCACTGCTGGTCAGTGCAATAAAATTGAGCAAAGGACTGGTTGTAGTCATCGTTCTCTGAAGCAGACCCTCGTAGAAATGCTGATTGGGCATACTCTGAAGCCATGCACGGCGTGGATGGCCAGAAGCAAGGAGGTTAATTCTGCCCTCGTTCACTGTGTAGCATTGGATCTCTGTATCATTCCCACTCTGTTGTTGCTTGCCATCTAGCTGTTGTAGCTCTACTTATAAGTAAATTTCAAAATATGGCTGGTTGTTACCTTCAGCAAGGTAATGGTTGAAACACAAGTGAGAGCATTGTCAATTATTATATACTAAAAAGGTGAAATAGTTCACACAGAATCAGTATAAGATCTCAGTTATGTACATTTTCTTATTTCAGAGACAGTGCCACATTTTTCATCTACCCTTGGAAATGATTTTTTTTTTCAGATGAGGAAGCAATTCTTCACAGTGGAGTATCTTGATAAATGCTTATTGCAGAAATATCCAGAAAGCCAAAGGAACACGTAACTTTTTTTCTTTCTCCCTATTAGACTGCATAGCAGATGAGGTCTCTATTTTGTTCTCAAATATCATAGAGGAATGAAGAATAAAATCAGTAATATATTAATATGCAAATACATGTCTGGAAATAAAGCAATCTGCATAAAACAAATACATCCCTAAATACACGGTCATCTCTTTTTAGGTGCAGGAAAACCACCGATGTATGGAGACTATGAAGCTCAGAGACACTGGCAAGAAGTTACTTACAATTTACCCATCAGGCAGTGGTACGTAGTGCTGTTGTAGTTCAGCTTACAAAGGGGTAAAGGTATTGAAATTTGGTTTGTGTCTTACTTTAATATAACTAAGATTTTTGCAACATCTACTGTTCTCTGAACTATTCTAAAAATCCTTTTGTAATAATATAATACCACCCTGTTCTTAGACTTGAGGTACCATTTTCTTCACAAAAAAAAGAAGAAAGCTAAAATTTGGAACTTTGACTTGCTAGCTGTGAGAATAAAAATACTCTGACTGGTAGGTCTCCATTGTGAAGCTCCGAGTTTGTTTTGGATTGACTGGAAAGGTCAAGCAAACTTTTGAGTCGGCTTACCCGCGAGATCATAGGAGATCTTAGATCACCTGGTTTGGAAAAAAAATCAGTTCAGCTTCCTGAGTTCCAGTTCTCTAATGCACAAAACCTCTCCTGATTATCAGCACTGACAAAACTGACAGGAGCTCTGCTCATCTCCCCTAAGCTAAGAGGCAGGGGCGTGCCGGTAAATGCAGAGTCCTGAATTCTTGTGCTGGAGGAATAGGCTGTTTTTTTACACCTGCAAGTTCATTGTTCACACCCGTGTTCTGTTCTTAATACAGATTTTAAAATGTGGGTGTCTGGAATCAAGATACAAGGATAATGAGCTTAATTTGTAAAGATCACTTGAGACTATAGGAAAATTATTCCAGATTTTATGTATTTTTCCATAATTTCTAATAGCCCTTGGAGCCTGCATGGAACAGTAAAAATTTAGCCCATATATATGCTACAACACAAATTAGAATAAATTGAAATTCCAGGTCATCTGCCAGCAGGAATAGTTGCATTCTGTTTGTCTGGAGTAATTTTTTCCTTGACTATCTGTTGGGGAGCAGACCTATAGCACAGATTAGAACATTCACTCAAGTGTGGTTCTGTAAATATGTGTGGGGCCAATTCTGGAAGCCTGGGGAACTCTGGCGATGACTTTGCATTGTGATTTTGGATCATCCTGTTGTATCTATATTATAATTTCTCTTTTACATTTTTCTGGACTATCCAAACCCTTCATTATGCTGGAGTTTGGATAATGGAGAGCTGATATAATAATAAGAGTTGGCAGCTTTGATCCACTCTGCTATGCGGAACTACTTGTACTTAAGAGTTATAGCAGTCGTTACTTCCAGGCATTCCTGGGGGGCAGATGAAACTGTATTGCAGGCTGGTTTAGCCTGTGGGCATCTCAGTCTTGGTGTGTTTGCTCTTTGTTTTGTTTATAACACAAGTTTTTTGGGTTGGGTCTGCTTTGAGGTTTGAATCTCTAGTGCAGCAAAGTCGTGTTTGGTCTTGGGTGTTCGGAAAAGAACATCTCAGATGACCTGCAAGGGGTTACATTCTGGAGTACTAAGCTGCCTTTCCCTTCCTGTGCTGTAGAAATATGCAGTGTGAAAAGATGTTATACTCCGGTGTGCAAAAATAGCATTCAAATTTGAAGTTGTGATTCTAATAACATCTAGTGCTGTTGCTTGTTTAGTGTTTAGAAAAGCTGCCTGTGCAGCAAGCAAGTGTTCTGTCAATTCATCTCAGTAAATATAGGGAGCAGCTCTCTCATGAGAACATAGTCCTGTAGGATCTCTGGATCTTTTCACAGTCTTAATTGTCACATTTGCTGTTAAACAGGCGTGTTCCATGCTTATTTTCTTTGATCCAAATCAAAGATTTATTAAAAAATAATGCTGCAGTAATGTACAGTATGGTTTGTGCTTCATTTCCTTGTGTGAGATTTCTCTGAGCCAGAGACCAGAATTTAAACGTTTCTTTTTTATGTTACTCTTTAGAGCCTTGACATCATTTATTAAAGGCTACTTTAAGAACATCCTTTCTTATTATACTGCTAATTCAAACTATGAAGGCTTTTTTGTTAAATTTTACTGGGTATAGGGATTGTTTTTTCTGTTGAAACTATGAGTTTATGGAAGGTAAAATTAAAAAAAAACAAACACAACCAAAACTGAAAAGCTTCCCATTAAGTTTCAGACTATTTCAGTTTGTACGAAGAATCTGAGCTGCCTTGGCCTGAGCAATCTTGAATTGTAGGATAAGAAGCAGAGCAGCAACTCGGAGAAATGTGATTTATTATCAGGTCATGAGATACTTCGGGCAGCTCATAAGGAATTAAAGAAATATCATTTACTATAATAAATGTCAAAAAGTGGCTGCTTTTGAAGAGAGAAACTGGAAAAGCCAAGAGCTTGCCTCTTGGTGGTTAGGGCAGACTGGCCAGTCTGTTTCACTCTAAGATACAAAGAAGGGTCTGATGCCTTATTTTTGTGACTTCTGCTTTCCTTGGATAAAATCTTCCATTTCTTATTTGGAAGAGGTGACTTAATCCTAACGGCTGCCAACCTTTTGTAGAAACACTGACACAACATAATGACAGGTGGGAAAACCCTTTTCCTTTCACATGATCTGCCTGAGCATTGAGGTGGGACCAGGTAAAGTGGTTGTGGCTGACACCTGGTTGAGGTTCATGACCCTGTGCTGGCTGTTCAGGCGGTGTCACTCTGATAACTTGGTGTTGCCTTTCTAAGGAACCCTGTACCCTTCTGATTCTTACATTCATGCTGACGGGATGGCCCAGGTGCCCCTGCTGTGGCATAGTTTTCTTCCAGACCTATGCTGCTTTGTGTTTGTCTGTGTAATATTTTCATGCCACTCTTTTCCACTTCTGTTCAGTTGCTTTCCAGCAGTGTAACCTCAACTGATGGTTTTTCAGAGTTTTCACATGAAGATCTGTTGAGCAGAAGCAGTTCACAACTTGCTACATTACAACCTAAAAGTGCAGAGGGTAGAGTTTAACCATTCGGAAGTCATTGTCACATATTAAATGTGCTGTTCAAGTCTAGGGGGAAGAAAAAAGCAATCTAGGATTAATATAAGGCAGAATCACTAGAGAATTCAATTTCTTTTGAAATTTCCTTTTAACTGCATTGGTTTTATTTCCTTTTTGGTAAATTGACTGCTGTCTTCTGGAATAATTGACATGCATGAGAACTGTAGGTTGGGCTTGTAGGTGAGGTCCTGCAAAGCCTGCCACCTAAACAAATCTACAGCTACAGTAGATGGGTACAACTGTTTTTGTGCAGGCTTTGCCTTAGTCTCAGGATTTTTGTCATATTCCATTCACGTCAAGGATTTTCCCTCTCCAGGTAAGTAAGCTCTAGCAGCTTTTTAAAATCTCCTGGGTTGCAAACACAAGTGAGTGTGGAAGGTAACACTTCTGCTTTTGTTCTGTTACTTGAATTTTTTGTGTGTACAATAAAATAAAGCAGATATAGAAGTTGCTATCTTCCTTTGGGATTTTAAATATGTTAATAAAAAGATGTCGTTTAATACTCAGCCTTTTGCTTGGGCTGAAGCAATGCTGGAAATGTAGATCCTTTATTTTTTTTTTTAGGTACTTTAATACAAGTGATAACAACCTATTGTACTGGGGCCTTGACTATCCACCTCTTACTGCCTATCACAGTTTTCTGTGTGCTTACATGTAAGTTCATTATTTTAAATACTTCTGTGCATAATACAAACACCAAATTCACCTCTCTTCCCTCCCACCCAGTTCTTTTTTATTCTGCCTCTTCTGAGGAGAGAAACCAGTAGCTAAAAATCACCAGTCTGGGGCAGCTGGTGAAGTGGAAAGTATTGTTTGTACTTACACGTAAAAACTATTTCCCTAGTATCCCTGTTGCTTAAAACTAATACTGCTATTTTTCTGCCTTATAATTATTACAAGACAAACTGAAGGATTACATTCTTCTATTTGCCAGGCCCTTAAATTTTAGTAGATTTAAATGTGACTTAGTTTTTTAGCTTTCTGTATAAGCCACTGTCGGATCGGCGATGCGCTGAGAAAAGTGCTGTAGGAATTGGATGCATCGCATGGGAAACCTCTCTTGTATTGAGAGCCCAAGTGACATTTGATGACTGGATATCATGTAAATAGAATTCTGTTATTGGAATACTTTTTCCACAAGGGCTTTAGTGTTGTTGGAATGAGACTTATGGAATAAGAATGTAGGTTAAAGTGCACAGGCACAGCTATGTGGGGCATCTATGTGAACTGTAAATGGTTTATATTTAATACTTAAGCATGAAAGGTATTTACAATTGTTTTTTTAAAAGTCAGTGGAACAAGACTGAAGGTGGTTGTCTTGTCCTAATAAATACTGTATTTAGTTTTTTACTGTTTTCAAAGGTTATTTGTTTAAAATTGTGAAATAGCAGCTGAAGTCTATGGTGTAAACTGATCTAGTAGTGAGGACAGTCTTTCATTGATCACTATTGCGCTTTGAAATATTTCTTCTCATTCATCTTAATTCTTGGAATATGCTCCTGTGCATGTCATCTTTATTGCTGGAAGGAGTGTAAAGGGAAATGAGAACTGTCTACGTTTTGATGTGTCTGTACTTTGTTTTACAGTGCAAAGTTAATAAATCCTGATTGGATAGCTCTGCACACCTCTCGGGGATATGAGAGTCAGCCACATAAGTTATTTATGCGTACAACAGGTAGGAAAATTATATTTCCTTGGGATGATTGTACAGATTTGTCTAGCTTACTAATTTAGCATGTTTAATATTGTGCAGCTTGTCTGTCTTTGCCCGTTTACGCTGAATGCTTTGACTCGGGTGGCCTTGCGGGTCTGGTTATGAACCAGACTCTTCTGGTCTTTTCTGCCATCATTTGTGAAGCTGATAAATATAAAACACACGAACAAGTTTTTGACCAAATTGATTCAGTAAAAACTCTAAAACAAAGTTACTTTTTTTGTAGTATAGACCCTTTTTTTTTTATTATATTGTAAATAGTATTGTTTTCCCTTCCATTCTGATAGGTTAGCTTTTCATTTTCAGCTTAACTTGGTTTTTATTGTAAAATTATTTTGCATGTAGATGGGCGTCCGTTGACTCTTCTTAGTGGCCTCTTAGGGTCTCAGAGATCTTAATTATGAGCTGTTGCACTTTATTTGGAAGGGGGAGATATTTGGTATTTTTAAAAATGTTGCTTTTCTTTCAAATGGTCACCACTTTCTAGAGATAAACTTCTGTTAACAAAAGCAAAAATGCATTTTACCACTTCTATCCTAAATTTCAGTTTCCTGCAGTTAGGCTTCTGACCATTTGATTAGTTTGAACCGTCTCTGCAAAGAAAAGGATAGAACAAATGGAGAAAAATAATGTAGATAACTTATTCGGTAGCTGTAGCAGTAGGAAAGCAAACAGCATAGCCAGTGAGCTCTTGTTCTCTAAGCAATGGCAGATGCAATGTCATTCTGGTACTATTTTCTTTCATTTTAAATCTGCCTTTTGCTTCCTGTAACAGTACAGTTCCACAAAATGCCTTCTGATTGCAACAGCAGAGTGTTTTTGTTCATTGATAGCTTTTCTGTACTTCCCAAACCTCTCAGTCTGGTCTCTAGTAATTGACTTGAAAAAAAAATAAAATCACTAGAGCTTAATTACCCTTGAAATGGTCTTTATTAATTTTGAAATCAACTCACTTGACAAAGCACTAGTGGATCTAGAGGAACTGATAAACACTTTTTAACAATAGCTGTTAGTGCATTAAAATAATTCAGAAGGGTCAATGTCAGCTGTTGGTATTACACCTTTAGTTGTCAGTGTATTTGTTTTGCTAACGCCTCGGGTATACTTGTTTAATTGTGGCTTAAGTCTGCAAAGCAACTCGTCATTGAATAACTGATATCTTTTAAACATTTTTGTCCAAAGTATGTGACTAAAAAGAGGCAAAACGTACTTTCTCTTTTGGAGTAATTGCACATTTTCTGAAACTGATAGAAATAATCTGAGATTTTTCTCAGGCTTTGAAGGCAACACTCAAGAAGAATTCCCCTGGTGCTTTAAGCACGAGCAGGAGTTGACACAGTTCTAGGCAGATGAACCTACTGGTTCTGTTTCCTTGGTCAACGCTCTGGCATGTGTTTGCTGTAGGCAGATGATCAAAGCCAAATGACTCGCTTCAGTCTATTTATCCACATCACTAGTAATTCACCCAGATACGTTGGAGATTGTTATAATCTAGAGTTTCTTAATTATTTGTGTCTTCAGACTGTCTGTTCCATCAAACCACTTGACTGTGTCTAGCAGTAGTTGATTTCTTTTGAGAATTAAGAATGCCTTCTCTCATTTCGGCATGTGAGGAACTAGAGTGTGCTCCCTTATCGACTGAGGCCGTGCCAGCAGCCAAAACAGCTGAACGCATGGAAGCAGCAGCTTTTGGGCATCAGAAATGATAGTGTTAGAAACATTAACGAGATCAAATTCTGTAGACCTGTTTCTTTTTGTCCTTTGAAGTGGAACCACCCAGTTTATTCTGATGAAGGACTTGCTGATACTTCAGTGTGCATTTGCCTATTACTTTTGCCTTGTCTTCCCGAAAACAACTGAAAAAAAAAATTAGCTTTGATGTAACAGCCAAATCTGAGTTATCTTTAAAAGAGTGAAACATACTGTAGTGCAAAGAAAGATGATATAAAAGCGTATTCAGCTGAAACAAGAAACACAGGACTTTGGAACTTGAATTGAATGACCAAAGTGAAGTTTTCAGTGAGGATACAGATGCAAACCCCACATTCAGGAGGTAGGCAACTAGTCTCACTCCGACACTGTGTAGTTATTATTGTCTTGAGTTTTTTTACACCAAATACAACCAGGATGTGGAGTATCAAGAAGTTAAAACTCTAAGCATAGTCAAAGGTTCACAATCCGGATGAAAGTACATGACTACAGAAGCATTAGGGTGGGATATGTGGGAGGATTCTAACATAAAGTTAATCTTTATTTTTCAGTGTTTGTTGCTGATTTGCTGGTTTATGTTCCTGCAGTTATTCTATATTGTTTTTCCTTGAAAGAAACATCTACTAAAAAGAAGGCAAGTATCTCTTGTGTGTGTAAATTAAAAAAACCAAAGAAAACATACAATTATAACAGGGTAAAAGTCTGGCAGTATGAGCGTTAATTAAGATATAGAACGTGGTGATGGTTTCAATTGATGTGAAACCAATGACAATTAGTGTATCTTGTATTAAAGGCTTTTCAGTTAAAAAGATTTAAAAAAAGCCATTAACTTATCTCACAGCAATTATTTTAATGCTTTCAATAACAATAACAAGGTGCTCTGAAGTTTAGTAGCCATGAACTCCTGAATTATATTTCTTTCTGAATTTATTACTTGGTTAGTAAAACCCAAGGCTTAAGCTGTGACATGGGGGAATCCAGGATCTGCTTTGTCTCTCGCACTTACGGTGGAACCAATACATTTTGGAATAAAAAGTCTTCTGTTTTTGGTTCCAAGGTTTAAGATGGGTGTGGGTGATTTTTTGAGCTGGTTGGCAAAGGGCAGGCTGGTCTCCGTTCAATATTTTCTTACTTATGGAAAATCTTTATCCTTTTTTATTCCTCAAGTTTTCCTGCCAGAAGATAACTTGTAGAGTAGGAGATTCCTACATCTAAGATGCACTGTGTAGGGGCAAAGTTTTGTACTGGAGGAGTAGTATAAGCTCCTCTGCCTAATGTCTAACTTAAAAATAATTATTTTCCCCTCTCTTTTTCTCATCCTTCTTTCCAGGTTTCCAGTGCTCTCTGCATACTGCTTTATCCAGGCCTCATTCTTATTGACCATGGACACTTCCAGTATCCTTATTCTGCAAGTGAAATGAATTTCCATCCACCGTATAACACTGTTCTTCAGTACTTGCCTTTAGCTGGGCAGAGGTTGCTTCTGTGCACAAAGTCAGAGATGTTAAAGAAAACTGTAAGGCTGAAATACATTGGAGATAAATAGTTGATATTGGGACGAGTCAATCCAAACGTGAACAGCATTTGTTCTGTGGCTCGAGCTCGTGTTTCTGTCAGTCACTTGATTGCAGAAAATGTTGGTGGTGCTATGAGAGTGAAAAGGACGATGGTGTGTGCTCCTGTGGTGTGTTTGGAGAGAGAATCACCTTAGATCCTCTTGAGATGGCAGAGGAGTGTGGCGAGTGTAGCTGTGTAAAATGTTCAGTTCTACAACATGTGCTGTTCTGTCTTGCCTTTACAAGTCCTTGAGACTGGATTCACTGACTGCCTAACCAGTTAAAAGCCAGGCAGCTAACGAGTTATGCCACCAGAGCTAATCAGTCAGTACTGGTGGCAGACACCCTCACAGGTGGGTCTTTTTTAATAAGATTTCTGTTTTTATACTTGTTTTGCACATCAACAAGCAAATGCTGTGAGTTGACTACTCCAGGCTGTGATGCTTAGTGCCATCGAGCCAGAGGGACACAATCCTGGAGCTGTGATAAATGTGGATATTTAAATATTCCAAGGAGATATTGAATCTCAGCATCTGCTACTAAATCAAGTTTTGACAATCAGATAGTTTACTAATTTGTTGTTTTCTTCCAGAGAGTGCATGGTGAACTTGGAAGATAATGTATTTTAGAAACCAGATTTTGAAGGGAAAAAAAAATTATAATGCTATTGAATATTTAAGTTCCAGTCCGGGAATTCTGACATTCTATTTTTGGCCTGACTCTTTAAGGATGTAGATCATCTGGAGAACATGACTTCCAAGAATGGGGATGGGAATGAATGCTTTTCATCCTGGGCGAGAGAAGCTGGTGCTCCGAAGAAGGCACAGGGTTGGAATTTTGTCATACATAAAAGATGTGCAAAGAGGAAGGCAGTGATCTGCTTGGTGTGTCTTGTGTTGGGCAGGGCAAGAAATAGTGGCCCTAAGTTATGACCACAGGGAATCTTTGGTTTTTGAAATACCTGGAAAAATCTTTTGGACCTTAATCACAGTGAAATGCTGGAGTAGGTTGTGTGTGGGTGTTGTGGAATCTGCAGCACCAAGATCTTTAAGAAAAGGTTTGGCAAACCTGGTGTGAGGAATGACACGGGTGCAGTGGACACTATGCTGAAGCAGACAGATGTTCTGCGAGGTCTCCTGTGGTCTCTTCCAGCCCTGTAACTCATACATGATTAACCACACTATCTGTGACCAGCTCCTGAGATGTCAATAGATTTACTTAACCTTAACTGCTGCTGCAGGTCTCTGCAAGATAGCAGCCTTTGGGTATAACCATTTGTTGAGGAGATTTCAAATAGACGTGGTGATTTTGAGTGGGAAACTTGAGTGGGCTGAAAACGCAGGCAATCTGAATGTGTTGTCACAGCTATTTGTGTTGACAAAGAAAAACCAAAATGTTGTGAAATTTCCAACAATACAAGTGTGTCTTGCTTTCTCACAGGGTGTAAAAATAACAGTGAAAGACAAAGCTAATATTTTGCTTATTTATTTTTTGCTTTTAATAGTAAGTGTAGCTTCGTCTCTTCAAACTCTGCTGAGTTGGGGAACCTGTTTTCAAAGCCAAAAGGAAGCAATGCTGCCTTTAGTAACTGTTACTCGTTGTTTGCACTGTGTTAATGGCTAAGGGAACTGCTCATGGATGAGGGCGCGTTGTGAGCACAATACAATCACAAAAACCTCAGGAGTCCTTGAACTAAATAATACATAAACACTGACATATTTGAGTGTTCTGCACATATCTTTTGGGAATAGGAGAAGAGACTCCTGAAAGTTTTGTCCTTAATCATGTAAATACCAAGAAAAAATACTTACCCTGATGCCTCTTACCATGTAGTGTCACTGTCACCAAGACCTTGGTTGTTGAAACATATATTACACGTATGATTAACATACACAATTTGTCCTCATTTTTCCCTGTCCAAGCTTTGAGTCAAGCCTTGGAAGTACAAAAATTGCACTTTAAATAGGAGTAAAATTATTTCTGTCTATGTACAGCATAGTCACAGCTGGCAATGTGTTTTTAAACTGACTTGGAGGAGCGAGCTTTGCATGCTATTTTACGCCTGTCCCTCAGGGCATTTGTTACTGACTTCCAGTACCAAGATGTGCATCTTGTCCTTGACATAAAAAACCATATACAACTCAGTGAGCCTTGGCTTTGCCTTGTGGGGGGTACTTTTTTTGTCTTACGACTGGGACCTTCTGGGGTCAGTGGCATTTTGCTTGGCCGTAAATTACAAGCAAATGGAACTCTACCATTCTCTGCCCTTTTTCTGCTATTTACTTGGAAAGTGCTTCAAGAAGGGACTGAAAGGAAAGGGGTAAGTGACTCCAGACTGTGTTCTCTTTCTCAAGAGTATGGGCAGGCAGCCTGGCAGTGAGAATGTGATTCTCCTTATTCTGTACGTGGGCATTACTGAATTCATTTTTAGTGGAAGGTACTTCCATTGGAACATATTCCCCTCTTGCAACATAAACACTTCTTGTTGAGCTCTACGTGAAGTATTTCCACTAAACAAATAGCAAAATGTGTTAAGGTGTCCTTTCTTAGCACTCTTTATTCTGCAAGCTAAATTAAATATGGGCTGCAGTGGGCAACCAGATTAGATTGACAGCAGTAGCTCTGTGGTTCTCCTGGACTTGTTCTAATCTGGGGATGATGAGAGTTTTCCATGGGACTGGGAGCTCGTTTTATTTCGATTTGTTCCCTTTGGTATCTCTTTAAAAAGAAAAAGCTTTATGCTATAAGGTTATAGAACTGACTTTGTAAGTTTGTAAGAACTGAGTTTTGTTTTGGATTTATCTTTTCTGATGGAAGCTTCTCTCTTGATTGCAGATTAGCATTGTTAACTAAAATAGCGGGGACAGTGGTGGTTTCCTTTGCTGTCTGCTGGCTCCCGTTCTGTACCGACATGGAACAAATCATGCAAGTACTCAGAAGACTCTTTCCCATTGACCGAGGCTTGTTTGAGGCATGCATGTTTTCTTCTCCCCCACCCCGCTGTCAATGTTCTGTATTCTTAGATCCCCTGAGAAACCTTCATGGTGACCTTTAGGGATTTCATGGGGGAGACACACCACAGAACAAGTAATTTGAGATGGCTTCTTGAGCAGTCGTTTCTTGCCAGTTATTTAATGCAGTATTTAACCCCAGCTCAGCTGGCATCTTCCAGGATATTATATGAGTAGACAACACTTATCCCATCATCAAACCCCATACTTCAATCCATACATTTTTCCATTGAAATAGATGCCATAGTAATTGACAGTGTCAGAAGATGTAACCTTAAAAGTTAACAGCTTCAGTTTCTGTCTTTGGTTCTGCTCAGCTATGCAACAGGATTCATTATTTAAAAAAACCCTAAAAACAGTGTTTTGGGTGCAACCTAGGACTTCCTTTTTTACCCCCCTTGTATTTTCAGTGCAAGCCAAACGTTTTGGGCTAGTTCTGCTTTTACCACAGCCTTAATCCAGTAAAGCAATTACTTGTTCACCTAACACAAAGGCCATGGGATATTGCTGATGAGAGGAAGGGTGCTCGTTTCCCAAGGGACAGTGAGGAGTTGTTGTTTTGCTTAATTGGGGCAGGAGTTTTAATATTACAATTTTAAAAGCAGATTCTCAAGTTTAAGCACTGAAATAAAGCTTTGAATTTTCACTTTTTGAGGCCTTGGAGATTTTAGCAAATGCTTACATAGTTTGATTAATCTTAAGTTTTCTTTTAATCTTCTTTAGATAAAAATAATACCACGACTGGTACTTTTTTCTTCAAAATTAGTGTGAATATACTGAAGGCAGCATTTTATTTAGGCAGTGATACAGAAGTATTCTCTCCTGGTTTATTAAAAACAAACAAACAGCCCTTCCCTAACAGACACCCCACCCCCAAAAAACCCAAACCACAACCGTATTCCTTAGGAATTATCTGGAATTTATAAAATAAACAGTTTTGGTCGCCACACTCTTTATTCGGTACCGAGTTTAAAAATAAATCTGTAAATTACAAAAACCAATGAGTCCGAAAGAGCTTAAAGGTTTTAGTCTAATATTAGCCCAGATATTTTCTGGGCTGATCAGGGGAGTGACTTGCTGGATGCTAATCTGGATAAAATGAGAAATTGTCCACGTAAGCAATGCTCAGTAAATTTATACTGGGGTGCGTGTGACAGGTTCTTTGAGTCGGTTCCCATTTACAGAAGCAGTAACAAATGCTGATGGTTTTGAGATCGTATTGGCCACGGAGCAGCACCCTGTGTGTTTGCTGGTGCTGCCAAACCCTGTGCTTGCTTGTAATCCTCAGCAGGTTTGAAGTGCATGCTCCACTGCTAGTGAGCATGTGCGGAAGATGGCTCAGTTGTTGGTGCTGTAGCTTTCTGGCCGTTCTGTCCACACAGCTGTGATGCCAGCAGCTGTTTAGGGATGAGTTTCAAGAGCGTGGTAGCTGTAGTTACAAATTTAATTTTGAAAGTGATCCTAGCACAACTGCTAATGTCTTTAGACTTCTTGATTTATTGGAGGTTAACTCTGTCATTGCTAGCGAGCAGCAAGCACAGCTCAACACATCCAGGTACATAATGAAACGTGGCAGTGCACAGAATGCCTCCCCATTCAAAAAAAGGTTTCTATGTGCCAGTGTTTAATCAGGGACAGATTCCAAGCCTTATTTTCATGAAATGTGGGGTCCCGTGAGATACAAAGAAGTCTCTTGCACTGAAGAACTATTTCTCAGTTATTTTAGAACATGTTTTCATTGAATCTCTTGAAACCTTCCATTTTTGAAGGTTGGAGTAATTTAAATTATATCTAAAAATATAAGTGTCTTTTTGCAGTATCATGGTAAAAACCCAACAATCCCTCACCTCACAAACCTAAGTTTAAATCAATGTAGTTATCATTAAATACCATTTTTTTTCCTTCTAGGATAAAGTAGCCAATATTTGGTGCAGCCTAACTGTCATTGTAAAGATAAAGAATATAGTGTCACCTCAAACTCAGCTAAAACTCAGGTAAGATGTATCTGAAGTGCTTAGGTAGTTTATTTGCATTGCTTTTGGGAAAAGACATGATTTTTGTCAAAGAATTGGGAGAAGTGGTGTTTAAAATATTGAGAAAATGCTTTTTTCCTACACTGTACTTTGCTCCCATGTGATAAGGGTTTTCCCAAGTATTGTCAGGAATATTTGACTGAAAAATTTCCTGCTTGTTTTTATGATGATTTAAGCTACTTGGTGAAAATTGACTTAAAATTCACACGCTTTCCTCTTCAAAGAATTACCTCTTTTGGAGCTCTCAGAGTTCACAGTTCCGTTGTTTGAGTAAGGGAACAATTCAGGTCTGAGTCTGCAGAGCCTGAAACGCTCATGGAATCACTCCAGTCCTTGCTCAAAAGCACTGGCATTGGTGATGACATTGAGTGCTCTGCTCTTGTGACTGATTTTGTATCTCTGAGTATTACAGCTGAATTCCTGACTCGCATAGCTTTCAGTAGTGGTTATACGATAGCACGGATGTAGTTACTCATGTATTAAAAACTGTTTTTCTTACAAAATTCCTTAGTTTTGCTGTAACATTCTTGAGCCTGCTTCCTACTTGTGTAAAACTGACCATCCAGCCTTCCCTCCGAGGGTTTAAATTTGCTTTGGTAAGTGTGGTGGTTTTAATTGTTGTATACCCAGCACTGGGGTGCAACCAACAGCTCTGCTAAGAGTTGTTGCAGTGCACATAAGCACATGCACCATTAAATGCCATTCTGCTTCTGCTGAAGAGGCTGAGTAGAAAGTGTTACCGTTGCATGTCCGGGGGGTCTGACAGGCCCTTTAAATCCAGGCTTTTTTTCCTTAGCCTCAGTTTTCTTTATTTAATGCTGTATTTTTATTATCTTTCTCTGAAGAGTCTTTAGAAGATTCCGTACGCATTAAAGCCTCATACAGAGTTGCAATTTCTCCTCTTTGTGTTTAGCTTTTCTTACTGCACTGGCTGCAAAATCCAATTAAAAAGTCCCAAGATGGACATTGTGAGCTCATTAGCGGTTTGGAAGGAAAATGATACTATTTTCCCAAATGTTTGCCTTTTCTTAGTCAAATTATATCATTGAATTTAAGCACATTAAGGACTTGCATGCAAAAATCAGTTTTCCTTGAAATCAGATTTATATGGAGCTGGTCCTAAGGTTTCAAGAGTTACAATTTTTAATTTTACGTGAGTCCTGTTTGAGAGTTTATTGTGACATTACCTAAAACTAACATTTATCCTTTCCAAGAATTCATTTGTGTTCTACAGTGTGATTTTTATTTGGTGGGGAAAAAAAAGACTGTTTACTTTGGTATATTGGCTGGTCATGAGGATAAGCAAAATTGTATGTCAGCAAGGTGAGTAGTTCTCACCAGGACTGAACTTCGCTGGTACTTACGTGTGTGAGATTGGGTTTACTCAGTGGGGATGCTCCTGTCAGTAACGCTAAACAAGAGTGAGGGCTCTTCACAGGAAGGGTTTTCTGAATAATTCTGGGTAAACTTTCAAATAATGTACTTTTCTGTAGGTCTGGGTGGTTACAGAAGCAGCTCTGTGTACTTGTAAATTGCACTGGAGTAAATGTAGCAGTTAATTAGAAAAATCAGATCATTTAGCTGGTAACTTTCATGTGAAGTCTGTGCCAGCAGAGAAGCTGAACCAGTGCCTTACATTTCAGCCACATACTAATGTACCTCTGGTTTCTTTTTCTAAGGTTAGTTGTGCATTGTCATTTTTCCTGTTCTCCTTTCAAGTACATGAAAAATCTATCCTTCTAGTGTCACTGTAAGTAAATTATTTTTCTGTGGATATATTTTTATCATCTTTTCCTCGTCCCATTATTTCATGCTGCTTTCTCACTTACAAATAGATCTGATTTAAAAAAACTCTGTACATTTGCTTTTCTGAGTAACCTGTAAATGAAGGCAGTAAACTCAGCCATGCTGGTTGTCCTGCTTCCCTCATCTCCCTGGCTGATGTCCTGGCTGTGGCCAGAGTGGCTCTGGGGCTGGTGCAGGGATAGCCCGGCAGCTGCTCTGCCTCCTGCAGCAGTGGGACTGCAGCATCCACGGGAGGGGCTGAGAGGATGAAGCACTGTCACTTCAGTGGTTGCACATCTGGTTTTCCTCTTTTTATTCTAGACCAGTCTGCTTGATCATAAATGAAATCCCTTTTATGGCGACGTGGTTTTTACTTGTATCAACTTTCAGGTGAGTTGGACACTATTAATAGGATTTTAAACCAGCGTTCTTCCCCAGTTCCAGTAAGTATAAATGTATTCTTTTTCCTCTTCTTTTTACGTTCTTTGAAATATGCCTGGGCACGTGCACTCACCTCCATGGGTATTTCTGTTTTACCAGTATGTTGCCTCTCCTGCTGAAGGATGGGCTGCTGCTGCCCTACGCTGTGACCACACCGGCGTTCCTGTCTGCCTGCCTGGCTTCCTTCGCCATATTTGAGAAGACTTCAGCAGAGGACCTGCAGCTGAAACCGTTCTCCCTTTCCCTGAAGGGATATGTTTCTTGGTTTAAGTCATTTCCCAAGATCGTCAGGAGCCTGGTAAGCAAGTTTAATTCCTGTAACCCTTACTTGCAGCCCTCCGTGGTGCTGCAGAACGTGCATGAAGTGGTTTTATGTCCATAACTGTGTATAAAAGCCACACTGTCACTGTGATTAGAGGTGTGCTGTCATTTTTTTCTGCCACATCACCTAGGTATGGATTGAAGAATCCAGAGCAGCCCAGTAATGAAGGCAACAGCTTGCTCGTTTGAGGAGTTCAGTCACTGTGAGCTGATGTATCATTCCTTATCTTACAGTTCCTTCTTTCTGTGACCCTGATGGGTGTCCTGTCTCTGATGAGTGCTGCAGTGCCTCCTCCACAGAGGTTTCCGGATTTATTCCCCGTATCAGTTTCTGTTATTTCTTGCTTACACTTTCTGCTATTTTTGGTGTATTTTAATGTTGTTATACTCTGGGACTCAAAGAATAGTAGAAGTCAGAAGAAAATGAGTTAATCAACCTGTGAAGATCAAGAACTGATCTGTGGAAGGACAAAGCATTTTCAGTGAGCGGTGTCTGGCGTGGCAGGTAAAGCTGTTTGTCCTGTAACACAGTTCCTGTACCCTAGTGAAAATCAGGAAAAACATCACGCATATTTAAACACAAAACAGTGAAAGACTGCTTTAAAGGAGAAGTATTTTGAAGAGCAATTGCAAATGTGATTTGGTGTGTTTTCCTCAGAGGTGTGATACTTCTGTGACTATTTGTAAAATTCAAATACCTAATAAAGGACCAAATTTTGAATTAATGCTGAAATACCCTGGCTGTATTAGTAAAAGAGCAAACTTTTGTTAGGATTTACATCGTTCCCAGCATAAAAACTGAGTGGAGTGGTGCAGGTTAAGTAGAAACTCTTGACTGGTAGCGCTGCCGTTGTCTTGCTGAATTGTTTTATGACAAACTGTAGTGTAGTTGGTCCCTGTCCTCTGCAGTTCCTTCATGTAACGCACTGCAGTTCTACGCAGAGCGCTTGGTTCTTCTGCTGATGTTGTAGGGAGGAAAACTTGACCTTGCAGCAGTGTCACGGGCTGGAGAGCTGTGTGCTCAGCCATGGGACAGACCCGAGTCCTGGAGCACACCCCGACAGCAATTCTGTAGCAGCTGCAGTTGTCCCACAGGCTTTGAGGTTTTTATTTTGTAGTCTGGGCTATTGTCCACAGTGCCAATACTTTCAGAATGGTGAAGAATCACGCAAGCCACAGAGATGCATCAAGGTTAGTGCTGGGTGCAGAAGCAGAGGCTGTGACACTTGGGAAGGGGAAGGTTCCTGTGTATGTGGATGGCTGGAGTACATCTCCTTCACCAGGATTTGGTTTTAACACTCGTGGTTTTATGACTCAGCAACTGTTTCTAATGAGACGGAAGAGCCAAAGACTCTTGGTTCTGCTGCACTAATGCCTGAGGTGCTGCAGTGCAGCTGGAAAGCAGGCACTCTGCTCTTCAGAAGTAAAAACCAAACCAAAAAGCCCTCACCAAACCCCATCCCTTACTGCAGTTCTTTGCAGATACAAACTGAACCAAACTGCCCAGTACCTCCCCCTGTCCTGTGAAACCTCCAATGCCACTCGTTCAGAGAATACAAATTGACTGAGTAATTACATAACAAAGCATGGAGTAAGAAAATGAATCGCAAAGCAACTCCTGGTAGTATAGTTTAATGAGGAGCCAGTCTCTCCTTTTCCTTCATCCTGCCCTGGTACTATATATACATACATAAAAAAACACCAAGCCAGCCTTGTTTAAAGGCTGCCCCCTGCCCTCGCTGCGCTCCCGCATACCAAACCCTCGCTGCCATTAGCACATTCTGGGCCTTGCTGCAGCATCGCCCGAGTGTGTGAATCAGCTGTTCTGGGAACTTCCAACTGTGCCCGTTATGAATACTGCAGATGAAGTGGCTGCAGGCTCAGTGTATTTATTCTGTTTTTCCAGCTTTATTTGTTGTGGAAAAAGTAACCACAGCCAACTTCATACCCGTGGCAGCTAAGGCAAAATGGAAAAGCTGCACTTGAGTGGTAACTGTAATGTTATCAGGGTCAGTGCAGCTCAGCAGTTTACCTATGATGTAGCACTTAAAGCAACAAAACTTAAATATTTTCCACAAGTATTTAGAACTTTTCCGAGGGTGTGACTCCCAGGGTGGCATGCAGAGCTCTGCCCACAGCCTGGCCTTTCCCCCGAAGGCGTAGGCCGAGTGGCACTGATGTGTTGCAGGATGTATAAATGGGAACCTTTGTCTCCAGAGGCTGTGAAAGCTGAAAGCCACCACAGCGTCCCCTTGGAGCACAGCTGGGTGCAAACCACTGCGGAAAGCTGAGGCAGCTTGAGAAGCATCTACTTCCAAGAAGTAACGTGTGAAACAGCAACCGAAGGTGTGAGGATGCAGAATGGCTCCAGGTTCTAAGGAGCCTGTTCCCTGTGTTCAGCACGAGAGCACAGCGCGGTCCTTCCCCCCATACAAAAACATTAGTTTTGAGTGTATCCCTTTTCTTTGTCCTTGAGATGGCCTCCAGGGGTGATAAAGTGAGAGCCATTCGATCCACCTTGGGTGGAACTGGAAATGGTTCTTAACAGACCCAGCTGCTGCTGAAAGGCAAAAGCCAAGTACACCGAGAGGTCAAAGAGACAGTCGCTGCGCAAAGAGCCACGGCAGGTGTGAGGAGTGCTGCACCAGGATCACTATATAGCACTGTATTTCCCTAAAAGATATTACAGACCAAATTTCATGGTATTTAATAATTGCCACAGGGTCAGTTACTGCTGTAATGCATTGTCACCCATCATCACCTTTGCTGTTATATTCTGTAAAACCTTTATTTTGTTCTAAGGCTACACAGAACAGCCTGAGCGAGAGTAGCACACAGTTCACTTACAGATGCTTTTCAGATCAATAATTATTTAATTTCCAGCCACAGAGGTTACATAAACTATTAGATTTATCTAAACTATGGCTTTTTCGGGCTGACCTGCCATTGCCACACAAAGCAATCAGCTGGCAAAGGCTTGTACTTCACCCAACAGCGCAGACAAGTCAGGTGGGAGAGGTGAGGAGGTGAGGAAGGTGACACAGTTCCCTTCAAACAATTACATGGGGTTTTTTTTCCAGTCAGACTGCACAGTGCAAAACCATTAATTAAAAACTCCCACAGCTTGAGTGTGTATTTTGACCACACACTGGGACACATTTATCATGTTGGTTCTCAAGATTTTAGTTATAAAAATCAGTTGATCTGTGAGTATTTTGCAGTGGTGGTGAGAAAGCTCAGTCAGTTGTGTGCACTGATGTTGAACTTTCTGACAAATAAATAAACCAGTCTATTGCATTCTCTCAACACGAGAGGCTGCACCTTCCTCACCGACTTCAGACGCAGGGTATTTGCTAGGCTGGGGAGGTGTTTTTTTAAGGATAATTAATGAAAAAGAGAAGAAACTGTTTTCTAACAACTCTCCCAGTGCACCAACCGTAAACCAGAACACTGACCTAAAAAGCAAACATTATTAGAGCCCTGTGTTTTTAACCCTGTGGGCTTGAAGCTGATACCTTCACAGAGTGTGGCTTGTGTTGGCTTTAGAGGAAACAGCCTCATATTTGTCATTAGGAACAGATACGTCCCTAATCGTGGCAGCCACAGACAGGAAAATTGTTTGTAAACAACTTGAACATGTTCAGCGTTCAGTGTAATTCCTTGCACAATAGAGCGGCTGCTATTTTTTGAGCCCAGTTATTAGAAAAAGTTTTAAATTTATAGGCAGGCTGTTGCAAAACCAGAGACATTCACTTCAATCATGTTTTGCTGGCTTTGGGGGATGAGCCTGTGTGCACACACACCCCCCCCCTTCCCCGCCAGGAAGCAACCATTTCCCACTGGGGGCTGGGGATCCAAAGTTCATCTTCTAACAGGGCTTTTTCTTACCCAGTTCTTGGAGGAAGGGTTGTAGATTTGTTAAAAAAACAAGGCAGCATTAATTATATCTTTGCAGTAAAAACAGACAGAACCTATAAGTTCACTTTCCATGCAGCAGCAAACCTAAATCAGCAGTTTGTCCACACACTTGCATAAAAGGCCCATGATGTATTATTTACATTGAGATTATCTGGTTGTGCACGTTGTTAAGTTTAAATAGATGCCAGAAATTTTATCTAGATGTGCACCTGCCTAGCGCAACGAGCAATCCCAAACTGGTATTTGCTGGGGACATATAGGTTTACAGTCATTTCTTCTCTCCTTTTAAGTCCAGTCAAGCAGATGTAGAACTTTGGGTTGTTGTGGAATGCATTTTTCACATAATGCCTGTGTGGAGATAAGGAATGACTAAAATAAATAGCAATTAGGCAACAGCATCATCACTCATGTGACCTGTCTAGAATTAGATGTCTGTCCTATGTCCTGTGCTGGCCTCACTGCATAAAAAAGACAGACAGACAGACAGACACAGCCTGAGGCAATGCAGAGCAACAGATGGTCTCCCTTGAACTGCAGGAACTTTTTAAGATGTTTCAAGGAAATGCTGTAGCATTTATCTGTAGGAAAAAAGTTGAGAAATAGTTACTAAAAGATCACTTGGCAAGCACAACGAGATTTATTCAATAAGACAGCAAGGGGCTTTACAGTGTTGGTCACGCTTGGGAAGGCAGAGAGAACCAGAAGTGACCATGTCTATCCAGTGGTAGAGCCAGGAGAGCTCTCTGAGCTAATGTCATGTTGAAGCCTCCTGGTTGTGGTCAGTATGAGTTTAGCTTAGGCTAATAAGGCAGTGTAAGACTTAAACTGGTTGTTGTACCTTAGAATGGTTACTCTGCCTCCTGTAGGACTCAGAAATTACGTGGAGTGGCAAAAATGAGCTGCTAAATGGGATGTGAGGTCTGGTCTCTGCCCCTTGAGTACTAACAGCCAGTTAGGAACTGGCAGTGTTGATGAGGAGAAATGCTGTCAGGTGTGTTGGGGTGGGACCGAGTTCCTACAGATTCAACATGGCATTTTGCTTAACAAACCCATAACAACAAACACCACATGCAGAGGAGCAACTGTTTCCCCACAGAGCTACGGCAGCCTTGACTGCAGCCTGCACACGGCGAGGGGCTACACACCTCACTCCAGGAGCGACCTCAGGAACGCGGCGCTGCCGGCAGCCTGGACGTACTCTGGGGGGGGGAGGAAGAGCAGTTTGGGTAAACAGAACAGTGGTGTTACTATGGAATCTATAGAAATCTCCACACAAACACGAGTTAAATAAGTTACTGCAGTGGTTAACAGAACCCCTGGCACTTCAGTTACCATGACTCAAGAGTAATTTAGGAATTGTCTTAATCAGGTGTGAGTGTGTGCACATACACCACAGCATCACCAGTGATGACAGTGTTAGAAGCTGGTCCCTTCTTTTTTGCTATTAATAACAAAATAATACATAAAAATCCATCAGGATCGTATCAGCCGATTCAGCAGAATCCAGTCAAGGGTTGTATGAGAGGAACCACCATCCCCTGGGTCCTCAGAAAGAAGCAACCACAGCGGAGCCCCTTGCTCAAGGAGGGCAGGGCCGGGGTGAATGGCTGAGCAGATGGCTGGAAGAAGCAGAAGAAAAGCGTGCAAGGGTAGAAAGGAACTCGGGGAATGAGAACATACTGGGAAAGGGGCTGGAAGCAGGTGCATCTGAGTGCCAGTGTGGCCAGCAGCTTTCTACAGCAGATGATCAGCTCTGGTCTCAGTGCCCTTAGTGGCTGCTGATGGTTCATACTGCATGTTGAGTCCACCACCACAAAAGGGTGGAGAGAGAATTCAGAACGCTTTGCTTATCTTAAACAGAACAACAGACAAATACTCACAGCTGGTTATAGCTAAAAAGACTCCTGTTATGAGGAAAGGGGCTGCAAATAAACCTAGAGTGAGAGAGGCAGCAAAGCCACCCAGCCCACAGGTGGTGGTGGGGGAAGAGTCTCCTCATTCAGCACACTGTGATTGCACAGGTGTCCCAGGCTTCCTGCACGGGAGGTGAGGCAGGACCTGCCTGTGGATCTTACATGAGGTGCCAGTGACCCAGACCAAGCCAGAAATTCTGTCCCAAGTCGGGTCTCATAAGGTTAACTGCATAAGAAAGGCATCAGCTTCAACTTGGCCTCAGTTAGTTACAACTTTTCAGCATTGTAACTAATAAACACTGTTCATTTACACAAATTAACATTAAAAATACCACTAACTATTGCTTAAAATAGGAAACTGTCATCTTGTATGACAAGTAACAGTAAAAGACAAATTTAATTACAGGTTGGTTGATTTGTACTACATGCAACTTCCCAGTTCAGTCTTTATGAGCCCTCTAACCACTGATTGCAGCACTTAAAGAGCCCACGTGAGCCAAAGCAGCCATGCCAAGGCCTGTGTTTCACTCTGAGAAGCTGCCTTAAAAAGTATAAGCTGCCCAGATTCATATAAAACATCATTAACTCAGCTTTTTTATATCACGATAGCCCCTTGTGACAAAAGCCTTATTTATAGCAACATTTAGACAGATGGCATTAAGATTTAGATATTCAAGTAATCAAATAGTATGATTTACTACTCAGGTGGTTACAATGCTTGGTGTAGCAGTTTAAGCTTTTTTGGGTTTGGAGGGGGTTTTTTGAGCTAATGAAGACAATGAGTTGCTCTTAAGAGCCCCAATAAAACAGACAAAAAAAAAAAAACCCATCGCCCATTCTCTCTCTCTCAATATTTTTCTATGTGGAACTCCTAAGTAACTACATAAAAGTGAAGACAACATCAGCAAAACTTCTGGATGAAAATCTGCTGTGACCAGAGCAGCTCAGCAAGGGACCTGTGAAAGCAACCAGAAAGACGTCTGGGCTGCAACCGACTGTGGCACAAGCAGTAGGTGGGTGCAGGACCTGCCCTTGCTCTCCTCATGGCTCAGTGTTTTAGGGTTGTGTGGCAGCAGCTGGAGAGTCACCGGAACCCTCACGTGGATGGGGTGGTGGAGGCTCCATTGCCCCTTGCCATGGTGCCTCCTGTCCTTGGCCTGCAAAAGCGTTAAAAGGGCTGAATCTTGCCCAGTCTCTTTCCCCCTCCTACTTGCACCACCATTCTTTCCCAAGTTTGACTGCTCTAAAACATTTACAGATCTAAAAAGCAGAGAGAAAAAAAATGTTCACCTGTCAGGTGATATAAAACCAATCTTCTACTAAATGTGCCAGGATAATTTTTCTCCACCTCAACCACAGTTAAAACCTTCAGTCTATTCATTACTGTCTTTTTATAGTATTTTTATTTAATAAAACCTATTAAGACTACCATACAAATCTCTTTACTTATGCTTTTATCTTTTAACTGATCAATTTTTATATTGCTGACATCCCTTCTTCACCATTTGCTCATTTAAAAATTCATAGTATATGAGCTATGTCTCTGGAGAAAACGTCTATAAAATTTGTTACAGCTGGCAAATGTGTATGAGTCAGTGATAGCACATGACTAAATGCTTCACAGAAAATAAAATTTGTTTCTGTAGTAAGCAGAACTGTTTAAATGTTATTTATTTTTATGTTTCAAAGAAAATATATTGTGAAGTGCTGCATTGATTTAATACGCAACAATGTCTGTGTACACGCTGTACAAGGAAAATTTATGAAACCTTTGCACAACTCCTTTAATTGAATTTTCCAAATCTCTCACCACACACAAATAATCAATATCTTCTGCAGAGAAAACCAGTCAGAATTATTACAGTCTTTCTTTTCAATTTTGTTGTCATCAGCACATACAGAGCACCTGGATATTTGTAATGTCTGGATAGCAAGTTATTTACACCTCTTAAACATATAATTGCTACTAAGTGAGTCCAAACTAATGTTTCTTTGCTTTTTTATTTAAAATAATTATATTCATGGGAGAAAGCAGTATTTATCCTCATGTAGGAGTTGCTACATGTAGCTGTTGAAAGAACTACGATTCTTTTTAATTTTTCATTAAGCTTAATACTCTAAAGTCTAGATCTACTAGAATAAAAAATAAATAGCTATTGCATCTGTGAAAGGGTGCACAGGAAAACAGAGTGTAAACACAAGTGTGGAATTAATGAATGAGCGTGGCTGACACCTCAATATAAAATGCAGGTTGGCAGTTCTGTGTGTATGTATGTCTGAGGCCTCCAGTCGTACGTCTCCTGCATTTCTGTGTCTGCCACAGAAGCTAATAGCTTAATATTTCATCTACATAGCAGAGGGTGTTAAATCATTGGAGAGGTTTGTAATTTGCCCCCTTCCTTCCATCCCAAAAAGCTTATCGTGCCGGTCACCTCAACCCAGAGACTTCTCAGTTCTCAGGTTGTATTTTAAAACATACACTCTTGAGGTGCAGGTACAGCAGACCCAGAACCTGCTGGAGCAGAGTGGAGCATCTGGGAGTCCAACAGAAACCCAGCTGCCAGCTCCTTTCCCTCCCAGCAGACAGGATTACTCACTCAGCCAAGGGACATCACCAGCGTTGCAGATTTTGGTACCAGGCTGAGTGGGTTTTGTCACCTTTTCTAGACTCTGAAGGACTTTGCATGGCTACAAACTAAAAATATACCCGCTTGGTCAGGAGGAGAGAAGAGGTACAGCCAAATTCAGCCTGAGCAAAAGCAATTTTCAATCCATACAACAAAAATTATAACACCACGCACTCCTCCAGGTGCACTTCAGGGCAATCTCACAATCGGTTTCGGTTGTAAATGCAGGAGGGCAGAACGATTTCTCTGGGTCTCCCCATGGAGACATCCAAAATAACTCCTGAGTAAACAAAACAGGTGAGTTGCACACTTCAATGTTCAGCACTGAAGCAGTCCTAATTTGGTTTTGCTTGGTGTAGTCCCATTTACAAGTGTTCACCCTGAGGTGTAACTTAAAAACGTAACCAAGATTAACTTCTCCCCACGTCTACTTGTAGAAAAGCCTCGTGAGCAGAAGCACAGATAGATCTTCTGCAGGGAAGAGCAGAGGAACAAGGCCAGGCTCCCTCCCACACCACATAAACAAAGTCAGGATTTCTCAAAGCTGTCTGACTGATGACACAGGACACAACACTCCAAGGGTACACTCATCTCCATCGGCTGGTTTCAGCTCCAAGGAATAATCTGCCAGTTGGGAATGTGTGCACTGCCTCTGCACAACCTCTGTCTTCAGTCTCTGCTATTCACCTGCACCTTAAGGACATAAGCTGTGCCAGTCACAGCAACTGCCCCTGCCCCACTGCAGCCTCTTCGTGCCACCTTTGGGTGGTACCTAAGGGTTCCCAGCCCTGTGGTGAGGGCAGGGATGTGCTCCATACTGCAGCTGCATTGCAGATCCAGTCTATGCAAGCATCAGCTCTGGCCCACACAGCCTCAGGCACACAGGCTTTATGGGACTAGGACAACTGAACTCTACTGCAATGGAATGCCAGGCTTCACACTGTATTTTCAGACCTTCAGAAAATAGTAATTCTTAATTCAATTTCTGCCTTAGATTCACAGCCTGAGCAGGCCAAGAGAGCAACTCATACCTTGGCTGGATACAGGACATCAGTGAAAGAGTACTGCTGACCATCTTCTCTCTTCCCAACACCATGCAGGGACATTAA
Organism: Aegotheles bennettii; assembly: GCA_013398125.1. Taxonomy (NCBI): domain Eukaryota; kingdom Metazoa; phylum Chordata; class Aves; order Caprimulgiformes; family Aegothelidae; genus Aegotheles; species Aegotheles bennettii. Next base: position 530,972 of record VZRW01012349.1, on the reverse strand, counting down.
CTCAGAGCAGACATTTCTGATGTGTGGTGAAACACCAAACCTGGCCTCTAGCGTTAAGAACTTCAAGCATATTGTTTGCAAACACAAGCTCTAAGTCTCCATCTAATAATAACCTATTCGACAAAAAAAGAAGTCCTTCAGCATCATCTCTGTTGCTTTTGGAGATGATGTACACCACAGAAAGGCTGCTGGAGAGATCTCGTCAAACTTTTGCTGGAAAGAAGCCTGGGATTTAACTGGAAGGACCTTGATAGGAGGAAGAAACTGCTGTTTGTGTCAGCATTAGCAACTTCTGCCAAACTGATTAGAAACATGGAAGAACCGACCCTCAGAAAAGCCTCTATCACAAATACCCAGAGCTGGAGTTTGCACAAACTAGAGCACACGTTTTTTAGATTTGGGTTTTTACAGTCGTGTTCCTGAAAATACACCTCTGAAGCCTGATGTATCCCTTTTTCCCCAGAAGATCCCAAAGGAGAAGGAGGAAGGATAGGTGGGAGACAGACACCCAAGTATGTCTAAAGGTCAATAAATGTATTCTACTTTATTGGAGAATGAAGTAGAAATACACTGCAAACTTGACGTGCCCTCACTCACAGCAACCCACCAACAGTCCAGAGCCAAGCTATTGAGCTGCTTGTACACAAAGACCCAATACAAAGTCCAAACTCTGACATTAATTGGTATAAACTGTGGAATATTGTATTCTTACCATTTTATCTGCTTTGAGAAGGAACTCTGCTTATTAAGGAGGCGTCTACATTTTGCAGTGTTCCTCAAATGGGACCTTACCTTCTGCCATACACGCACAGTCTTCAAAAAGCTGGACTGGCAAGTGGGAACTCTGAATTACTCAGTACTTAATCTCTCCAGCTTTGCTTCCCTTAGTCATTTCAAGTGGCATCAAATGAAAACCCATCTAGTTAACCCTGATCTGGTCTTTTGGAAAGCCACCGCTACTGCTGCAAAGAGTGCAAACTTCCATCCCTTGTATTAAAAACCATATGAAAGTTAGGAATGTTTAGAATTAAACTTGACATGGGTGATGATGGTTGCCCATGGGCTTGGCAGGATGAAAAACACCACAGAAAATCAAGTATTTTTTTACTTCATTACAAGAACCAATCTGAAAATAGTTTTCTTTACCATGGCAAGTATCTGATCTTCTGTAACACTCTCTTGTTTCTTACTTGGACAGCAGACGGAGTCATGGATGTGGTTTGTGTCAGTGTTTTTCTTTTTGGCAAGCAAAGCACCAGTATAATTTGTAACAACCAGCTTAAGTAGCTTTTTTTCCTATTTAGAATGTCATCTTCACTCCTCAAAACTCTGAACCTGTTACATTCTCCTCTAAAATATGCATATTGCAACCTACACGTTTATTCTCAACACACACAAAGCGTGTTTGGGGCTGCAGCATACCGAGCAGATTTCATCTCTTGGCAGCTGCTTTACAGTTTGCTTACATTCTATTCCAAAACATTTTGTTTACTGTAAATGCTAGACATGGGCAAACAATGATGCCATTTTTTATGCTGGTCACACAAAATGATATACGGAGCTCTACATAATGCTGCTCATTCAGCAAGGAATGTTTTGTATTGAGTTGTTTTAAGTAGAGGTTGTTTATGTAAAGTAAATAAATTTCATGCCTCACCATGTGATGATAATGTGACATTCCACTTGCATCAAGCCACAGAACAGTCACAAGTTTTGAGTATAACAAATTAAAAATAATTATGAAAAACCACATCCAGAACTAAAAGGCAAAGTAAAACCTCTCTGAATGCCCTCCTTTGATCACACACTTCCTTGCCTCTCCTACTATCATATTTTCAAGACTGCAAAATTGAATTTGTTCTTTATTAAAGCAAAATTGACACTGAAACGTCATCAAAATTAGTCAAGTTCAACTCCTAATTCTATTTTTCATCCTACACAAAGTTTCTCATTTCTCATCTAACAAGACTAACGCTACAAGCGTTTGGGGCTAGTTTCTAAAGATGGAACTATAACTGTACATCCTGGTGACCATCAAAAAGCAGTGCACAAAGGAAGCAGTAACTGCTTAAATCTGCAATGGGCCACAGCAGCCACCAGTACCGGTGATCATTAGAGGGGCTGTGATCCTTAGAACAGAAGGACAGAGGGAGCCATAAATCAGAACCAGCGAATTGCACAGATGAGCCAAATTCCTTAAAAAGTGATCTCGCTCCTTTGCATTTTGTGGCAATCTGCTGGAGCCAAGGAAACTCGAGTTTGATCCATTTTCTTCCCTTTAAGAGAATTCCCTACAGCGGACAGAATTTAGGCCCATGGAAGAGCAGGTACAACCAAACCCAAAGGGGCTGCCTGTGCTGTGACGCCGTCCTGCCGGCTGCGACAGGCAGCACAGTCGCTCCCACCAATTTTGATTCTGGTTTTGCTCTATTTTAAGATAAAATGTGTGAAGGCAACAGAAATATCAGAATACCAGTGGTGAACGTTTGCTGATTTTACTGGGTGTGAGAGAAAAAAATAAATCTTGTGTGTATCCCCCCACCACCTTCCCAGCCTGACGAGGCACTAAAGTGGCTGCGAGGGCTGCGCTGTATTAAATCCAATAGACTTCAAATATTTTCACAGCACTGGTTATGAAGAAACCCAATAGTTCGGGTTTCACAGACCCTTCAAGTGTGCTAAATACCTCACAACACAGACATGGTGAAAGAGGTTGATTATCATCATTTTCATATACTAAAGGTTACTCAACTTCTTTTAAGTGGAAAGAATTAAGAAGGAATAAATGAAAAGGAATCATCGACAGGAGTTCTAAAAAGTTTCTTACCTCGGGCAGGGAGTTTTCCAGGGTTTCTTTTCAACAGCTGCAGTTCTTCTGCTTGACTCACTGGTCAAATAAATAAACATGAATTCAATAAATGTTGCCTCAGAGATTTCAAATAAAATAATACCTATGCCTTCTTTTTCACTTTCAAAGTATTTTTTTTCAAACAATGACACCAGCCCCCTCCAGTCTACATCTTGTGGTCAAAAAAACCAACACAACATTTTCAAAATGAGCCAAATTTTGAGAATTTGTGCTTACAAGCCTCATACCACACCTTGTTCCCATTTTTGTCCTCTAGTGCTGACACGGTGCTTTGTTCCCAATTCAGAGTTGGAGGGACAAGGTGATTCTTTTCCATTTTGAAAGCAACAAGAAGCTCACAGAGAGAGTGGATGTAACAGAAAATGCCAATGCCAGGTCTGACCTCTCATTTGGACAGTCTTAGGGCCCTATCCACAGTGAAGGGCAGTAATGTAAACACAGACTATTTTCAGAAAACTTCATTTTGTAGCAGAAAGCACCTGGTTACATGCATTACAGTGGGAACTGGCACAGTGTATGCACATGCAAAAAGGAAACTGAACGAGCACTGGAATACAAGTCAGGAAAGAAATGGTGATTTAAACACCAGTACTTGCTGGAATTGTCTGGTGCATAAATTCCACTGCTGGGGCACACGCACCTGATGCATGGGAAGAGTCACATTTGGTAGGAAGAATTCTCTAGCACCTGTGGCTTTACTGTCCACCTGTTTCCAACTGTGATCCAAGTAGCAGTCCCTAGGTTTTGCTCTCCTATAGCTAGTTCTAGTGTTTTTACACTCTGCAGAAAACAGAGCAATCAGACAGGTTGTGGAATAATATATACTGGCAAAACATGGCATTTGCTGCAGGTTGAGAAACAGTTCTATCTTCTTTGTGTGCTTGTTCAGAGACTGGGCACAGGGGCCATGTACATGCATGTATTATTCATATTCCCTGGTCAGCTGGGAACTGGGTTATCAGAGGTTGGTACGAAAAGTCTGCAAAAGCAGTGTTATATATGCAACATATTCTGAAAACAAATGAACAAACTGTTCTGAGGCATAAAGATTGGGGCCCTTTGGTGCCTACAGCTACTTATCACCACTTTTAACTCTTAAAGGAATGACCTGGCAAGGGAGAGCTTTATTGCTTCTCCCTGAAAGCAAATAAGGTTGGTTTTTTCCTGTTGTTATCAATAACGCAAGTTTTTTGCATTAAAATATTTCCACATCACATACTCCCCTGCTAGTTGCAGAGGCAGTTGGGAAAAGAAGTATGAATGTACTTTTTGCTGCTGAGGATTCACATGTCCCAAGAACCTCTGACTTGGAGTAAGGATAAAGAGTTTCCTAAAAACAGACACATATAAATTAAAATCTTCAGCTTTCTGGGTTTCCTCGGAAAAGTATTCCAGATGTGCCAGCTGTAAAGTGCCCTTATCCCAACACAATAAGCATCTGGTATGTCCATCATTTAAAGACACATGAATAGCAATTTTTAAAGCCTGGAAACCTATATTCAGCCTAATCCTCCTAACAGGCAAACAAACAAAACAACTTCCTTGCAAAAAGAGAAGAAAGGCAACGCAATCAAAGTGCAAACGCTTTGCCTAATCACTAGCTAACTACCCACTAAGTATCTAACTATTTACATAAGAAAAGGTGTTGCTCTTGCAAGTTTTTCCTCCCCATCAGTGCCTGGGAGTTAGAAGAGCAGGCTGTCGGGGTTGCCTTTCTTTTATGTCCCCAGCTGGATGCGCAAGGACATTTAAGGTGCCGTGCGTTTGTCCCGACCAAAACAACTTATAGGGCAGAGTCCTGAGGTATAACACTTCACTATAACACAGAGTGGGGAGAACTCTAGGAAACGTTTGGGAGATCATTGATAAATTGTTATAAAGGGGATAAATATTACTGAAAGTCTTCCTTACTTAGCACTTGGGTTTTCTGCACTTCAGCACTCAAGACACAAGACGAGTTGGAGACACCAATAATACTTCCAAGCTCTCCACTGCCCTCTAAAGCCTGGAAAAAAAAAACCACGAAATAAAGGCATCGTTAAGCTCATTCCCAAATTATCTACTGAGAAGTCACAACTTCCTAAAAACATCTGAAAGAAAGACATTTGGAAATTTTTCATCATTTTTCTAAAGGACGCATGAGACTCCACCTCACCGAAAGCCAACGGGACTAAAAAGCTGAAGGGTGTAAGAACATGGGGCTGCTTTTGAAAATGGCATTCAGGTGCCCCTGAAAGTGTTGCTTAAAAATCTCCTGTTATTTACGCTTCACTCATAAGTCTTCAGCTGTTTAAACAGATTAACACTTGATCCCCAGAAAAGCAATATCTTGGCACATGTACAAGCTTGCTGTAATATGTTGGTAAAATGGAAATCTACAAGCATTTAAGATTCTGCTGAATGCACTCTGCATTTCATGGTGGATCAAAAACCACACACTATCAATCTCGGGAGAAATAGAAAGGATTTTTCAATAGGGTTTTCTAAAGAAACATTTCAATTAAAATATTTTAAATTAGTACCAGTCTTTTTTGTAAATAAAACATTGTCAGGCCACATATGCAAGTAAATAAATCAATACAGTGCTTTGAGTGCACTGAATTATTTTTCAGATATTGATAGACAGCAACCAACCTCATGCTAAATTTATTCAGGAAACAAAATGTGAATAAACCAGAAAACTGATTTGCATTTTAGCATGTATTAAACAGGCCATTAAATGACAATACAGTAGTGGTAAATTAAAAAGTACGATCACTTCAACACAAAGACATATTTAATCTTCAAGGACATAAAAATCTATGCAATAATAATTCATACTTCAAGTTATAAATAATAGTTCATAAATACTTCATATGCTTTTATTCATGTACAAAATGAGGAGTGATACAAATTAAAAATTATGTACTTGGAAAAGCAACTCCTAGTAAAAAAAATACACTAAATTCTTGGGTTTTTTTGCATTTTCTGGATTTCCAAGTCAAGCCTGCCTGTTTTCAAGTATTTTACTTGCTTTCCTATTCCTTACAAGCCAAATGTTGCATAAAATATTTTCATTTTTATTTCAAATCCTAAACTAAAAGTAGATTAAAGAAATAAATCAGCGTAAACCAGACCTGTAGGCTTGTCAGACTTGCTCTTATTTCCAGAATTCTAGTCAATGAACTTTTCACTTTGGACTGCAATTCCACGAACCTGCATAAAAAGTTAAACCAAAACAATTTCAATTAGCCACATCACCACTTGCTGAAAATCAGTGTTTACAATGTTTCCCAGAGTTTCTTCACAGTGTAATCAGGATGGATCTAGATAAGCTGTGAACAGATGGGCTGTGCAACCCGACTGTGTCATGTAACACCAAATATAACTTGCCTGTGGTTAGAATTTATATGGGAACTGCCAAAAATAACTACATATATATATTAACTTTAAGGATAGGAACTCAATATTAAGAGGATTTTCTTATGATCATGCAGTAAGGCACTGGTAAAAACAGGAATTTAATTAATTTGTTCCTAAGAGCAGGAATTTAATCAAGAAGGATGAGCTCCCCAAACCCACAGACTACAAGACTGTGACACCACTTGTAGCCACAGGAAACATGGGAAGTTAAAACTGAGCCCAGCAGGGTCAACATCGCATGATTTCAGCTCTGTTGTGCTATCCCCTCTTTTAAGCCACAAATATATTCTGCCACCGGTGTAAAAATGGTCAGCTTTCAGAGTTCTATGGGTTTTGCAAGAAAAATTAAAATAATCTACAATCAGATTAGATCTAAATGGCAGACTTTAATGCACGATTAATGATTTGCACTGAATATGTATTGAAACAAATTCCTGCAATGAATGCCTGGGCTATTTTCTCTTTGAACCATTTAAACATGCAAATCAAATTGAGACAACCAAGTACTTACTGCTTCCTACCACAGAAGGGAGAATCACCCTTATAGGAACCCCCAAATTTAGAAACATGATTACAGCATGAGAAAAACTTATCACTGTTGTATTTCAAGAAAAGAAAATGCTAATGTCAGTGCATTGTACAATATATTTTCCACCTGTAAAAATAACGTGTATGGAAGTTCACATAAATATTACTGTGTAGGTGTTAGTTTATAAATGTGTTTTGCTGGCGTGTCGATAACTGCGAGTCTTCTGCAAATCTTGCAATTTTTAAAAAACATACTGAATTATTGAATGCAAACATTTACATGTCAATGAAGACTCTGATTACTCAGATTGTTCTGCAATTCAAGGTTACTGTCACTAAGAAACCACTCTGTGTTGACCAAAGGACTTACTGAACTGCACCCCCCCAAATGAATCAGTTTCCACTGGGAGAACTGTAAGATTTTATTTTTTACTATCTAATATGCCACCCAAACAATTCTACTATCTGTCAGGCTCCATCACTTAGAAGATACTTACTGTCCTACAACGAAGAAATTTCAAGCTAATGGTGAGGGAAAGCATTCATTAATCTGTACCTATAACCATAAGCCTGCCATTCAGTGCCTTTGGATATCCGATCCTGTAGAATTAGAAGTACTAAAAAATAATCACTATTCATTTAATTCTGTATGAAATAGGAATCTTTCGTAAGTAAAAATCACAGCACTGCACCCACAACACGCTGAATACACTTACTCATCCTTCCCTGTTTGAGGCTGCCCTCTGCTGGTTAATCTGCTGTCTGAATTGGACTGCTCAACTCCAGCTCCTGGGAGGTTCACCAGAAAGGAAAGGAACAATAAAGATGAAAATGAGATATTGAGTATTTGAAGAACATGAAAAAAGTGTTAGTATGAACCCTGACTGTTCAATGACCTTTTATGAACAGAAAAAACCCAAAACTCACTCACAAAGCAGGATAGATTCCCTTGTGATGAAACACACCAAGATCACCGTAATTTACTCCTTTGTAATTTGACCTCTCATCAATTCACATTACATTTATATTTGTGGAAACGCTGGGATGATAGTGTTAATAACTGGAAGTCAGTGTAATTCTGACACAGTCACTGTGTTCTACTCAGAAGCTTTTTATCCTATTAACTGCCTAAACACAGCATATTAGCACAGAGCATTACCATGAAAATACCGTAACGACTGAGCAATGAAACCTCCATTTTCCTCTAAAGAAAACTGCCTGGCCCCCAACTCCATCTTGTAAACAACTACAAGGAAATACTGCAAATGACTTCCAAATGCTCTGACATGCTATATTGACAATATAATACTCTAGCTCATCATATGATGGGGCATGATAAATCATATGCCAGTTGCCATTACTCTGCATGGTGAGTCATATTTCTACATTTCAGTGCACTGGTATTCTGAGCAGATGCATGGGAAACAGGAATAGGATATTACCATAGGAATAGGGTATTACCATAAAAGTCCAGTCCCATGGATTTTTTGATAAAACCTAGGCTGTCATGTGGGGTTGGTGAGCTGGTGGACTGCCTTTCTCTCTCTGCAGGCTGGACATTCTTAACTAACCAGATTCCAAGATAACCATCTAACATGGACTGCTCTCCCAAAGCAGGTGGACAGGGGATGTTTTCAGTAATGCTGATTAGATTAAGGGAGTTAGTGCTGCACTAAAACAACATCTTTGGCTCACTGACTGCTATCTACTTGAGACTGTTCAACAGTCACTTACAGAGGCCTCATGTATCTCGTCATGTACATCATCAATACACCTCTGATCCCAACAGACTTTCTGAATTTCCATAACTCATCACAACCTGTACAATTCGGACAGAAACCATACTAGAACAAAAACAGATTAAAATTTTATCTTGCGTCACTTATTGTTGTTTTTAAAGTCAGTGCATTAGCTTGTCAATTCTGCTTGCCCCCCAGTTAGCAGATCAGAAGGGTGGTGTACTAGCAGAAAAAAGCACTGCATCCCTCCTAATTAGTACTTAAAAAATAGCACATACTGTCACATTTACTAGTATCCCACAGTACAATAATCTTCAGTGAATCTACTGAAACTACTGAGGCCATAACTATTCATGGTATTGTGTTCCACACAATCTATATGGTGACCTTTCAACACGTGAAGTGTTGTATCTGTCTGGGTTCCAGAAATAAAGAGGTCACATCTGAATAGCAGAAATGATTTCCGTTTAATTGTGGCTGAAGTTGAAGCCATCACATGATGTCTAATGCTACATTACTGAATAATTATGCATCCAAGTGTCAGCTATGATCATGGGATCAGTGTTTTTATAGGCAAGAAGAATGCTTCCCTATGCCTATACTTAATATCAGAATGGAAATATCATACATGTTCACCATTCCCATTGACACTCTAATATACAGAGATTTTAATACAACACATCTTGCCCCCTTTTTTCTTTCACCTAAGGTATAAGACACGTAATGCACAGATGCTGAAAAAGTTGTAAAACTTCCTGAAGGAAAAAATCCACTTTTGCAGGTCCATCATGAGAGCACATGGTGCAATAGCTAGTGCAAAAACCTGCAGACATCTAGATAAATTTCAAACAGTGGTTATTCTATCCTGCTCAGAATATTTCTACTCATCATAATTCATGAATGTTAGTGAGGCCTCAATTACTGCACATAAATTCCAAAATATATGGGGCATAGAAAGCTCTTTAACCCAACAAAAAGGCATAACCAGAACTGATGGCTGAAAATTAAAGCCAGACAAATTCAAAATCAGGCAGGAGAGTTTTTTTAAGTAGTGAAGGTAACTGAACAAGGAATCTGCTAACAAGTGAAGTGATGGATTTTTATTATTATTTTTTAAATAATATGAAGTCTTCAAATCAAGACTTTAACCATCTTTATAGGAGTTGTACTGCAAAGAAATAAAAGCTCTTGGGCTCTATATGGGAAAGATGACAAGAAAGACTTTGGATTTTTTTTTTTTAATATAAAAAATTCACACCAGGTGATCTAATGGTTACTTAACACTTTAAAAAACCAAAAAGACCACAACCAATATAGCCGTAAAAGCGGGTTAGTCTACTGAAAACATACTTTTTGCATAGTCATAGTTTGTCTGCACCAAGAACTGTGTGTAACTAAGTGGGCACATATTTATATTGAAAAGATTCACGCTTTCAAAGTCAGCACCAGCTTTTCAAAAAGAGATTAAAATTCTTTAAGAGGAGAAAGAAATCAAACATACCACATAAGTTACTAAATCAAGGCAATAAGCAGAAAGATGTTGTAGTAAGAAAGACAGAATGCTCAACTAACCATTTGATGGGTCATTTCTGAGCTTGTGTGCATTGTGACTGATGGGAGATGAAAATGGGCTCATTTGGCGTGTTCCTGTCGTAGGTGAGTAAGAGTTCAAGTTTTCCTTTTTGCTCTTCAAAGGCAAAGATGCATCAGATGGCTAAAATGTAGCAAAAGACAAAGAATCTGGATTAATATTGGCTAAAGATAAAGTACCTGCATCCATCTAAACCTACAACAGTTGTAAACTTCCCTTCTGCAAACTAAACACGTTCTGGCCTCTACTTCTATCAGCAGAGTCACATACTGCACCCTAAACCACACAAAGCCTCTCTGAATATTTACTATCTGGTAATAGGTTTTTCCAAGTAATTCCTAACTTTATGCACTCCCATTGATGGAAAGCCCCTGTTACATGTTGTGGGTTGAACTTCACTGGCTGCCCACCAAGCCACTCTGTCAATTCCTTTCCTCTTTAAAATTAGTTTTACTCAAAAAAATAAACAAATTCCTTCAAACAGTAGCCTCCCAGTTTCCATAAACAAAAAGTACGTGGTTTCCAGAGGCTGAGGTGTTCTGGCATGAACACTTGGGGTTCTTTCTGCTTACACTCTCTAGGGATTTTTCCTGCTTAAACAGCAGCCACCTCATCCATGCTTCTGGATACGACCTTAGACTCCTTTGAGCAGTTACCTGGGAAAAGTTACCATAGTACTTAAAAGGACAGTATTTATTTGGCAGTAAGAATTTATCTTCCAGGAAGAAGAGTCTTAGCCTAGTTTTGTGCAATTTTTTAATGATACCATAATAACATTATAAAATCTAAAAATACCAGTTTCTGATCTGACTGGTTCAGGCGTGCATTGGGCAGTCTGACCAGCAGGTGGAATGAGGGCCTCTGGAGTAACAGGAAAGAAACTGCACAAACAGCAATGAACATGGAAGAACTGAAACAGACACTTCACCAAGCTGTGTGTGTTTGTTACCTCACGTTCCTGCCTGCTTTCTATAAGGTTATTTAGTTATGGCACACTTTAAATCTTTGACATGTATCGTATGAACTAAAAATCACAGTGTAAACCTACATTACTGAGATTCCAGTAAAAGTTTTTATCATTCAGATGGGCTTTTGTTAATCTTTTTGCTGCACAAGAACCTGAATGCAGGTAACCATCAAGTAACTCTTTATCTTATGGGGAGGGGGCAGGGAAGGAATAGCTTTAAGGCAGAAAAAGAATTCCATCTAATTTCAGATGGACCACTCATCTACAAAAACGTTACTACAGCCCAAGAAACAGATGCAAAATTACAGTCACAGCTGCATTCTGAGCAGAACAAGTTGGGTAATGGTACACTAAGCTGCTAATTAAACTGCTAATGATTTTTTTTAGTGCCACTGCGGTATTTTGCCACCTTTGTTTAAATTAAAAAAAAAAGTATCCAGAAAATTTTCAAAATTGCAAATTTCTATCTCGCTAAACACCAGTGAGACCTCCAAATATGCACTGCGTATAAACAAATCTCTTCACAATGACACAGGCACAGAGATTTATTGAGAGCTCATTTGCTGACCAGCTATTTCTCTCCATATACTTTTCCAAAATTTCCAATCCTTTAAGCACTGCCATCCTCACAAGCTTCCCTGTATCAGTGTCTGCAGCAACACCCACTGCTGGTAGGAGCAGACAATAAACTGACATATGTCATGACATGCTGGCACTGGGAGGGTGCTATAGCTGCATTTACAAAAAATAATAGCAACAGTACAATTTTATTTTTATTGTGGTAACTGTGGTGAAATTTATTGCAGTGTTAGTGCTTTATTGTTTCATTATGCCAGATTATCTGAGGGAGGTAATTATATCCTTGACATGAAAATGCCTTTAATGTTTTCATTTCGATTTTGCAGTGTGTAATATGCAGATTACAGCATTATCATAATTCCATATTGTTACATGTACAATTACACAGCAGAACATTTGCTTTCAGGATAATGGAGCTAATTTCTAATAAATGATTTCACCAAGGATCTTGACTCATTCAGCTCTTGGGTAAATAGTGATGGCAATAAAAATATGCATATTTCTCCATTATTTTCAAGTGCTTCATGCAGACGCACACTACTTAAAGCCAGGCAGTTCTGTGATAAATGAAATACAATAAATTCTATACTAATATTTTCAGCAGTAATTTTGTGCCTTGTTAAGATCCTTCCAGACAACATCCAATCTGTAACAATATAAAAGCAGCTCTAATGAAGTAACATATTTATATACAGATATATGTGTGTTTATAGATATATACACCCATACATATATATACAGCCCAGATGATTTCATACACAAAGAAATACTTACATTCTCTTTTTTAACAGCATCCAACTTCAATGCTCTCTTAGCTCTGCAAGATAAAAATATGGACAAGTTTTATGGTCATCCAGACACAAAGATTTCTGGTAGTGAGGTCTATAATCAGTAATTTTAAAGATATTTTCCATTCTTGTGTTTCACATTTTTTTATACTACACAAGAAAACTACTGTCATCCAAAGCAAATACATTAACTGATTAAAATACTGTGTACAAAAAAACATTGATTAGTAGGATAGTGTTTGCATAAGAAAATCCAACTCTCCATTTTATACTAGAGATAAAAATCCAGACACTGAAATCACACTGTATGTTCATCTCTTTCTCAAATACTATAAACAACAAAAAAATGCAAAAAGCATTACATTCACATACCTGCTGAGCAAGGGCTGAAATTATTTTGCCATTAGTAGAAATAATGTATTAGGCATTTAAAACACAGGTACAGCCAAGGTGAAAAGAGTAGTTCTTCCCATCATTTTAGCTCTTAACATGATTCAGTGCTACCAGACCATGACTTAAGCAGGGAACAGATGCTCTATGTCTTTACAGGTCCCCAAACCATAAGAAACTATTTGCCAGTCTTCTTCACTATACTGATTCAGGAACATGCCAAGCTCTCTCTGCAAAATCTGCTCTGCTGAACTGGATGCCCAGCTGTTAATGGCAACGCTAGAAGAGGAAAGCTGAATATTTATAATACTTTATATCGTACAGCTGTCTTCTAAAGAGCAGTCATCAAAATTTTATTGAATGCAGACTAAATGCTCAAAGGAAAGAAAGGTCAACATAAATTAAGACTATTTTTCCCAGAGACAACTGAAACTTTTTAAGCACATTCCTAAATCTTAACAATAGTTTAAAGCATTATATAAAAAAAAGAGGAAAAAATAAAATCTTTATAAGAACAGTCCCCAAGAAACACACTCATTATATCAAATTAAACAAGATTTAGCCAATACATCATATTTCAACAATTTATATTTCACAGGTTTCATCTTGGAAAAGAATGTTTTGACTTGTAAGGAATTAAGATGACCTCATTCCAAACGTATCCTTTTTAAATTTATGTTACTATGCCAAAACTGTGAAGTATTGGGAAAATAGAATGAAAACACATATTTGAAATATAACTCAGGCAACGGTCTTATACGAATACTATTTTACAACTATCTCTATTACAAAAAGGGGAAGAGAAGTATTCTATCATAAAAAAGCCAAGTAAACCAGTAACATTTAAATTAAAAACACAGGTGAACTTCCTAGGAAAGGGCAGTCAAAGCTGTAACAGTTTGATGGAATTTTTTACAATGCATTTCTTTTTTAAATAGAAACCCATATTGCTTAAGGAATGCCCACTCCATTATGTCTTCCACCCCAGTGGCAGCACAGAAACATCACATTTATCAATACGTCTACTCTGAAAGGATGCTCTAGGGGCCAACACATTTCCATGTTACTAAGGCATGTTATGATGGAAGTTTTTATGATGGACTTCAAAAGAAGCTGGAAGCCAAAGCAAAGCAGAATCTGGACTCGGCGTAGCTGTAGGACAAAGCTAAATGAGAAACTACATGAAAATACCACTAATTATAAACATTTTGAAAATTTCTTAGAAAGCTGTGGCCTGGTCAAGATGATGTTCTTTAAAGCCTGTCAAGTACCGTGTACAACAACAGAGCTGCAGACAGCCCAGATTTCCCTTTGCCTGCCTGCAAACCCTCTGCAAAGCCCCTGAGCCCTGATGGCAAAGAGGCAGCTTTGTTCCAGGCAAGGATTTCAATGTTGACAGGAGCTGCATGGATACAATTTTGCCTTCAGGAGGCCAACTTTGCTTTGCTTTTTCCAATCCATCCTAACCAACAGCCTGGTTTGCTTCTGGGCTTTTTTTTAGTGATTGCCTTTCCGATGATATGATATGAGAAGGTAAATCTCTGGACAACTGTGATTCACCCAAAATAAGTTAAAATTTGTGCTTTTAGTCTACATGCAGTCCCTGGCTAGGATCACTGGCACAAAACTCATCCAGGCATCTAACACGAAGACCCAGTTGGCCAAGGTGTCTTCTGTCAGATCTTTCAGAAGATGAACATGGAGAGAAAACAATACGTACATCTAGGTGCAAACAAAATCCCTAGAGTATTTTAGGGAACACCATGAAGGAAGTGCACCTGCTTTAGTTTGGTTTCTCTTTTTTATATGGCTGGAAAAGCCTTGCTTTGGCTATGGTGTGGAATCAAATGTCAGAATGTGCACGAGAAAAGCAGAAAGACAGACGAGGCATTTGTGATGGCAGCACACAACAACTTACTTATCTGAGTTTCCTACCCTTGAATTGGTTCTAAATTCCCAGACAAGGCTTAATTTATTTTATTAACTATGCAGAGTATGATGGCACATGTTTACACCTAGCTGTACAACCCGCAATTAGTATTTTTCCCATAATATTTATCAGGTTAAAGAACTACCTATCACTCTTATTGCATACTGTTCAGCATTTCAGGTCATATTGTCAGTTGCTTCCTAATACTGGAAGACCTTTACTCACTGGAATAGTGCTTTGATGAAACCACGTACAGTGGTTAACAGTGAGAGTCTGGGTATGCAATTCACCTTTCTATAAAGAAATGGATTTTTTTAGATTGTTTTTAATTCCACATGCACTTAGCTATCTCTCCTTCACAATTCATTTATGAATGAATGCAATGCTAACAGTCACTTACAGATTTAATGCACAAAAAATGGAAAGAGTTAGGGACTTGATTATACTATTTTATTAAAAATAACCTAGAGTATTGCAGTGCATTTTAAGGCCATTTCAGTTAGCTTCCTCTTAAGTTTCTGCTTTCACTGTGGAAAAAGAAAACACCTCTATGCTATTTACATATTGCTTCATCTTCCAAACCTGCCAGCAAAAATGTCTTATTAATTGGGAAAGCAGGAGGAATGATTGTTTTCTACAACCATCTTACACGGTAGTTAAACTCAGTGTGCAACCAGCGAGAAAAGGACAAACACCAAAAACATAAAAGCTTGTGTATCAATGTTTCCATTGTATTCTTGGCATGATTACTTCAACTTCCAGTGGTTAAGAGAAAGACTGGCAGAAGCTGGAACCTCTGTTAGGTCCAACATAAGCTATCCTTGAAATCACACAAGGAGCTGCAAACTGGGACAATACCTCAAGTCTTACAGCCTCACCTGTCTGCTGCTGAAGTTAGCAACATCCCTTCAGCATTGTTCTTCAGAAGCCCATGATTATCAAAGATACACTGAGGGGTGACCTCATCCATGTTTACAAATATGTAAAGGGTGAGGGGCAGGACCATGGAGCCAAGCTTTTGTCAGTGCTGACCAATGATAGGACAAGGGGCAATGGTTGCAAACTGGAGCACAGGAGGTTCCATGTGAATCTCAGGAAGAACTTCTTTCCTGTGAGAGTGCCAGAGCACTGGACCAGGCTGCCCAGAGAGGCTGTGGAATCTCCTTCTCTGGAGACATTCAAACCCCAACTGGGTGCATCCCTGTGTGCCCTGCTCTGGGTGGTCCTGCTCTGGCAGGGGGCTTGGGCTGGGGGAGCTTTCGAGGTCCCTTCCAACCCCTAGGATTCTGGGATTCTGTAACAGCACCAGACTTCACAGCCACAGAACGTCAGGGGTTGGAAGGGACCTCGAAAGCTCATCCAGTACAACCCCCCTGCCAGAGCAGGGTCACCTAGAGTCCATCCCACAGGAACGCATCCAGGCGGGGTTTGAATGTCTCCAGAGAAGGAGATTCCACAGCCTCTCTGGGCAGCCTGGCCCAGGGCTCTGTCACCTTACAGTGACAAAGTTCTTCCTTGTGTTCACCCAGAACCTCCTGTGTTCCACCTTGCACCCGTTCCCCCTTGTCCCATCCCTGGACAAAATGACTTACATGACTATTGATTGACAAATGGAAAACCTAAGAGAGAGATGAGCAGGATTTACTCCCGTTGGAGGCAACAGGAAGAGGCACAGCCTGATGGAAGCGGGCAGGGAGCGTGTCCTGCCCTGCCCACCACAGCCCCGCGGTGCCTTCCCCCAGCCCGACCCTGACAGGGCTCCTGTCACCCCCTCAGGGCTCCTGTCACCCCCTCACACCGCCCCAGGGGTGTGCAGATCCCCCCCAGCCGGGGGAGCGGGCACAGGTGACGGGGACGGTCCCACCCCTGCCAGAGGGCATCGCCCACCCACACCCCGCCCGGACAGGGCTCTGCCCTGAGGCGCCACCATCTTAAACGCTTCCCGGTCCCCCCCAGCAGTTGGAACACACGGCTGGGAGCAACCCCCGCCCTCGCTCGGCTCTCCGGGACACCCCGGGAGGACATTTCCCCTCAGGGAACCAACTCCGGGCCGTGTGGGGAGCCCGCCGGCCGCCGGGGAGGAGCGCGCCCGCCT
>VZRW01012349.1:489413-513938 GCA_013398125.1 Aegotheles bennettii | reverse complement strand
CGGGGGAGCCCGCGCCCCTCAGGCCCCGTGGTTGGCGCTGTGGAGCGGGGGAGCCGGGCCGGGGGTGTCCGCCTGCCTCTGGAAGGTTTGTGCGAGGGCGGGAGGCGAGGCCGAGCCCGGCCCCTCAGGGCTAGGGGCACCGCGGGCAGGGCGGGAGGGCTGTTTCCCCTCAGACGGGCGGGGGGACGGGGGTTGTGGTGCGTGAGCGGGTGGTAGGTTCTGCCCCAGGCACCCTGTGGCGAGGTTCGTGTGGTGGAGGAGCTCCCTCGGCCCCGGGGAGCGCGGCCCGAGCTGTGGGCGCGCTGAGCCTCCCCTCAGGGAAGGGCCGGGGTGGCCGGGAAGGGAGGGACTGAATTCCCGCCTGGAAAACGGCGTTTATTTGTTAGAACGGTAGCAGCTAACACTGGAAGCAGTGTGCTGTGTTGTCCTCCCGGCTCAGCCGAGGCCGGATTGCTCCCCCCCGTCTGCTTAAAGTGCCATTTTCCCACTAAAAATGAACAATCTGGCATTGGGCTGCTGCATTTCTTAAGGCACGGCTTGGCAGGGCTGGCCCGTGTGAGAAACCCCTCGGCCGTGGGGAGTCGAGGAGCATAACTGCGACTTCACACTTTATAAACTGGAAAATTAACATTTATTCTTCCTTCCCTCCTCGACTCTCACCCCCCCCCTTCTGTGTGTGTAATGACAGTGACACCCGTTTGCTGCAGTGTCCCTATGGGCTCCTTCTAATGCCACTGTAATATGAAAGTGTCAGGCAGGCGGCCTGTCTGTTATAAATAGGGCACTTCACCCCTGAGAAGCGATTATTGTCCTCCTTTCCCAGGTGTAAAAGGCCTATATAACTCAACAAGGTGCAAGTGATTTAGGTCTCCGGAGTAAAAATCCAATGAGTCCTGAAGGGGACCCTAGGATGTTGTCTCGTTGCTGAACTTGAGATATTCAATTTATTATACTGGAATATATTTCCTGAAGTCAACACTGGGTAAAATAATGCGAGGGGCTGTTAGACCAACAGTACAACACGATTTAGTGCCCCTCTGTGGTGGCCTTCTAAGAGCCTTAATCAGCCTTGGTAAAAGCAGAAAGCTGCTGTTGAAGTTCACTGGCCATTGGTGAGCAAAAGGTATTAGTTACTGCTTTGGATCATTTTAATGATTGAGAATAAATGTATTTCGTGGGTTTTTTTCCATTCATGTACTAAAAGGCTTAAGCTGTGCTAAGTTTTATGCACCCGCTTAGCTTCAGATATATTTACTTCTATTAATTATGTTTAGACAAAAGTAGTATCATGTGCTCAACTTCAGGTGCTTGAAGGGTTAAGTGTTACAGTTTTGTCCAGTTTTACTATTTACTGAGGTGTAACTGTCAAAACAGAAAACAAAAGCCTATTCTGGTATAGGTTGGCACCAGGAAAAAAAAATGTAATCAATTTAAAAACTGATACGATAATTATTAAACACTGATTGGTGTTTGTGACATTATGCAGTGTCTCTGCTGAAGCTGTGTGAAGCCACCCAGTTTCCCAGCTAAATCAGTCTTGGGAATATGAAAGTCAGCTTTTGGGTGAGGGAGGAAATCCTGACAAATACGGAGTTCAATATAAACATGGTCAGGTGTAGTTTTTGTTGGAGGGCAAAGGGGGCTTTTACTCTATTGTTAACACCAAGAAATATAAGGGAAGTTGATGCGAGTCAGTCGTGATGATGCAGCCACAGAGCTCTCTCCAACAAGAGGAGTGCTGCATCCATTCTTGATAACATTGTTGTTTGCTGAAAAAATTCACCAAATTGGTGGAGTAATTCTGTGCCTCTCACACCTGTGGCTGTTTTTAATTGGCGGGTTTTTTTCCTGAAAACACTTCACCTTTGCTACTGCTGGTGACCAGAGCAACAAAGAGGGTGGCACTGGGAGCAAAACAGTGGTAGGTGTGATATGTTCATCAATTTGGTGTTGTGACAGATCATGCTGGGCATAGACAGGGGTAGTAACACCATCAGAGCCAACATGTGTGCATCTGTGCAAATTCCTCCCTTGTTTCTGTCGTTAGGAGAATTTAGCTAACATGGCAAGAGTAGAAATTGTAGTGTGTAGCAAGGACAAGTCCTGGTGGTTTATTTCTAAACATGAGTAGCAATTGTTGGTATCACAGATAACTTGAAAATTTGTTTTTATGCTTTCAAATAACACGACTATATAATCCCTGTGATACCAAATGTTTGAACTTAAAATACGGTAAAACGAAACTTTTTACTGCCAATCAAGAGTAAATTGTGAATAATAAGTAAGGCTCAAGCTACTTCTGCTTGTGGATCTTGTGGTGCTTACCTACAAGCATAGATAAGTATTCCCATCCCAGATTTAGAGGAGGGGTAACGTATGACCTGGGTGTTAGGATAATTTGTGCTAGTCTGTGTTTCAGAGGACAAAGCAGAGACATTATCAAACAGGCAGGAGACTAACAAATTCTAACTGTAATTGTATTCCTCACAGAATGGCCAGCAGTCCTGAGAGTAACGCGTCCCTCTCCATTCAGAAAGCCACAAGCTCAGAAAGTTCTCAGGAAAAGAAGTCCCAGCACACGGAAGAAGCGATCTTTTACATGAACTGCCGAGCAGCTTATCTGACTGTTTTAAAAAGCAGTTTAGAAAACATTAAATCAAAAGAACAACTCAGTTTAGGTAATGCTTAGATATTTTTTTTTCTCATAACTATTGTGTGTGATGTTTACAGTGGGTAGTTTACAAACAGCAGTCGGTGAGAGTATCCCAATGCATAAACTCAGTAACTGTTCTATGGAATTTATCGTATTTAGGGTTCAGGTTTCAGGTGTTGGTGGCTATATCTTTGGAGACATTTTCACCATTTACCTGTTATAAAATATGTCACATAGTGATTTTTTCAAAGTTTATAGAAGCTACCAGTCCTCAAAGTTTTTTCATTGTCCTCAAATCCTTAATCTTTGTTGCCAGTTTTCAACACCTGGTGTTTCATAAGACTTTTTACTCCTATTTTATTTAATCTCCTACTCAATTACAATGTTCCCATAGACTAAAATAAAAAGTTTTCATTTTTTTCATCCATATTATACTTGTGTATAAATGGTATTGCTGTCAGCAGTATGGTAGGAGAAGGTATCTCTTGAGTGCTTCAGCTGTACTAAATGAAGGTGTTCAAGTAGATATTGAAGCTGTGGAGCTTAACAACATTTGTTTTGAAAACATGAAATTTCAAAGTTTCTTGCATGGAGTTATTAGGAAAGTTACAAAAGTTTACCTGAAAATGGTAGTCAGGGCATTGTATTGGAAATTGATTTCTTTATAATAATCTTAGTGGCCAAGTAAGATAAGGAAGGAATAAGGTAAGACTGAGTAATAACCTGTTTCAGTTGTGGAATAGGTTTCCTATCAAAGATATAATGTCGCAAGCAAATATTTACTATCTCTTGGAGTTATGGGATTGTGTACTATGTCTTACCATATTTGGGGTTTGGTGGGGTTTGGTTTTTTGGTTTTTGTTTTCTTTTCTTAGAGCATTTTTGTCCTTTTATGAAAAAGTTTATTTGTGGTTGTATGTAATAGCATGATATTTTGTTAGGAAACTCCTGAAGGTGTCTTTCAGTCCTGTGTTTTACCTGGAGTTTCATGATGTGAAAATCTTAGCTTGCTTTATTGGAAAAAAATGTTTCCAGCTCATGTGATTGACAAAGAAAGCGTGAGAACATAAACCTTCCGTCAGATAAAGGGAGCTGAAATGTATTGTTAAAGAAATAATTATTTTTATTTTGTGGGGTTTTGGGTTACAGCTCAGAATGCACTTGGGATTGGTGGTAGTGCAGGTTGCTTTCTCAAGTCCTCCTCATAGTTTATGATGCCAGTAAAAGGTAAGTGTATTACGACATTGCAGTTGTTTGCAATAAAAATCCCAAGGAATGGCTAAAGGCAAAGATATCCTAAGCTATCAAATAATCATAATTCTAGTGACTGTCTTTTTTTCTGCAGTGTGAGGAAGTAAATTTCTCACCAATGGCTGTATTGCCCATGCCTAAAATACACGAGACCTCCATGTGGAATCCATCGCTATAAAAGCTGAGTGTCCTTTCCTGATGCACTGATTGATTTATCGCTTCTTTCCCCATACCAGGACATGAAATCCCACCCATTAGCCAACACATTCTTTCAGCGTGTGACTTAGAGTACTCCAGGCTTTCTCAACTGTAATAAAAGTGCCTTTATAGTATCCTAATGATAGTTTTGGATAATCTGAATTTTAAGATAGGAGTGGTGTGAACAAATGTCATCTCTTTCATATATGCTTTGGCTTTCATCTCTGTCCATGTGCCACCTCGCTACATAGCAAACATTTCAGCATTTTGGTTTCAAGGTCAACTCTGAAAGGTCACTCAGTTGCTCGGGCTCCCAGTCTTTTCAGAGATATTTAAGAACTTCTTCTAAAATCTGTAGTCATGGGGAGTTATTACAGATTTACCTTGCATCTTAAGTGAATTCTGGCATTTATCAGATGAGTGGTGCCAGTGTTTCAGCATCTACTACAAGATGTTTGGCTGATCTTCTAAACTGTAAAATACACGCTTGGTCCTGCAAAGTTTTGTTTGTAGGAGTTTTACTTATTCATGGATAGTGGCTGCATTTCTTTTGTTGTGATATTACTGAAGGTATTTAGCAGAATTGGTCTGTAAAGAAGTACAAATAAATGGTGTGGTCTCATTGAACTTTCAAAACTGCAAACTTGGGAGGCACGTAGGGTATGGCAAGTTCTGATCTCCCTGGATACATGAAAATACAGAATTGTCGTGTATTTGAAGGATACTCAGTAAGTGAATACTGTGCTATATTGACATTCCAGGGGACTTGGCTATCTATGTAAACAAACACATAGAGTGACTCCTCTTCCTTGGCTGACCTTGACGCTGAAATCCCTAAACAATTGCTACGTGCCCAAGCATTGCACGGATCAAGATGTAAGCTTGGCTGGATTCTTCTGACTCCACTTGTAGAGGTGACAGGGCAGAAATCTTTATTTAGTGCTTGGCACTCAATCAGAGATTAGCAACAAAGGTGTCTGGTTTTGTTTGTTTGTTTGTTTTTATGGTGACACAGTTGCTTACTGAGAATGTAACATGCCACCACCTCACTTCACAGATGCTACTGTGCTGCTCTCAGCCTGTATAGGCTTGGTCATTGGTCAGTGGGCTAAAAAAATCTGCCAGCGTAGGTAAAGATGAAGAATCTCTTGTGTTTCCCTAAAAAACTTAATTATATGGGAAGATATAAAAGCATCCCTCCGGTTTCAGATAGATTGTGCATATATTTAATATTGTCTGTTATTGTTCAGTACTTCAACAGGCTGGAAGAAATCCATCTCGGGAGACAGTTAATAAATACTGGACTTCACAAACGACTACACTGAATTTTGATGATTTTTGTACTATTTTAAAAAAAGAAAAACCAGCTATAAAAACTGAACTGCATGAAGCATTTGGAAAAATAGACACAGATAAGGCTGGGTATATTTTACATGATGAACTTTATAAAATTCTTACAACAGTAAGTATCAGTAGAAACTTAACTATCCATCTTTAACCATTAGTAGAGATTTTGGAAACCATTCTGAATGTGTAAACACATATTCCTGATCAAAAGAATCAATAACTGACTCGTATTTTTTTGCAACTTTATGTCTAGTTTCTTGTGGTTAGCTATGATCTCTCTTCCTTTTTTTTCCCCTTTATATTCTGGCAGTTGATAACCTGTCAGTCTCTTTCAGCAGTTGTGCCTTGAAGGTGGAAGCTGGCAGAGAAAATAGTTTTAATCCTTGCAGTGGAGTAACAGAAGGGGAAGCACCTGTCCCTCCCTTAGTTCAGTCAGTGCAAATCCCTTGTTCTCTACAGGGCCCCTCTGCAGCCCTTTGGGGTTATGAACTTTTACCAAGAGAATTAATGACATGACTTTGCTGTTCGCCCCTCACAAGCTGTCAACGTGTGTTCAGATACAAAGTTAAATAACATTAATCCAAGTTATGCATAAAATATGACAACCAGTGTTTTAGTTTTATCACAGCTTTGGTGTTCTGTCATGCCAGTGGCTTCGCTGGATCTTCTGTTTAGTTCATTGGGGTCCTAAGATAAAGCTGTACTAGCATAGCTCAGTACTTTGGTTGAGGATAATGTATTATCAACCCGAAGCATGCAAATGTCGTAAGGCTTACCTGTACATGTTGTTAATATGGCTTCAAATGAAGACATTTAACAATATATGGAACTTCTTATTTAGCTGCTAAACTGCCACCATATTTTTAGGTTTCATTGTATAATCTGAAAGCATAGAAAAGAATTTTTTAAAAATAGCAACTGAGATTTTTATGACAATGTGAGATTGTAGGAGAAAATTTAAAGAAAACATTACCAAGAGTGTGTTAGAATGACGAGTGCTGACCAAAATTAAAGTCCAGGTCCTCTGAGGATCTGCAAACAAACAAAACCTCTCAAACAGAACAGTCTTCCGAGTTGGCATGGAGCTAATGCTCTGACTTTAAACTACATTGTACATCCTCTGTGATGTACATCTATGATTTTCTCTGTTCTGAAAGAATCTTTGTGTTTTTATTAAATGTGTGCTGTGGGGTCCAATCAAGAATGCTGTTCACCTAAACTGAGTTATTTTTTATTGCAGAGAGGTGAAAAAATGACTGAGGATGAAGTGAGCGCCATTATTAGACAAGCTGATTTTAACTGCAGTGGCAAACTTGACTACAACAAGGTAAGCCAAACAGTGCTATTATTTGTTCTTCTTGTTGATAGTATTAGCATTATCAAACGCAGTACACACTGCAATACCAAATATTTCTATTTCTGTTTCCCTCACTTTATCTGGCTTACTGCAGCTTAATCTATTAGGCAGAGCCTTATAGTAAGCATGAAACCTACCAGCATATGTGAAGATAAGAGTGAAAGGAATGGCAGGATAAAGATGACAAATTTAGCTAATCAGTGAGAGTTGCTGGGTCTGTGAAATTTAATAATTCTTGCATTTTCTGACATCGTCTCTAAGTTTTGAACTGAATAAACAATCCGAAAGATTTGTACATAACTGTAGTTTCATAGAAGAAAGACAACCGCCTGTTAAAAAAAATAAATCAGCCTTCAAATATCTGGAAAGAAACATAAATCACCTCTTGGGTTGAAAGTTGCATTTAATTTTCATTCAATATATGGACCTCCTTGTTGAATCATGGCTCCATTTTACTCCAATCACTTGGGTGGTCATTTTGATTCACAAAATAAATCATGAAAATTGTGCTTTAGGAGAAAATGCATTACATTATTGGCCTGTCCTTTCCTTACTAATGTTATGTTTTAATCCTTAAAACTGTGAGAAAGACTGTTTGACTTAACAGATTACTTTTCTTTGTCTGAAGTTTTGTGACTTATACGTGACAACCAGTGAGCAGTGCTGCAAGGCTGCACGAGAGAAGCTGGAAGTTGATAGTCGATGGAGGCAGCAGCAGTTTGGAAGTCAAGCTGAAACTTCCCCTGAAGGGATCACACTGCCAGTGTCAAAACCATCACCAAGAATCTCAAGGAAAACTGATCACAAACTAGCACCAACAAAAGGTATTTGTATTTCTTACTAGGAGTTCTCACTCTGTTGGAAATTGTGCTCTGGGCCAACATACAGCTGAGTATTTGTTTGATTTTTCTCAGATTAGTGAGGATGTTATTGACTAATACCAATTTCTACTGTGGCAGTCACATAAATGTCTCAGCAGAGTATCTGACCCCCATGTTCAAATGGACTTTGGCTGCATCTGAAGCTGTCAGATGCTTAAGGGAGAATTTCATTGACTCTCATGTGACACAGTCCAAAGGGAAGAGAGAAAATAAATGCTCAGATGTTGCAACATAGGCGAGTTACTTATTTCCTTCCCAGTTCAGAGGTGAAACCTTAAACATTTATCAATAAGCAGTCTGTTTCAATTGTTGAGGCTACTTTTCAAGTACAATTAATATGAGAGTTTAATGTTCTTCCTGGAGTTACAGAGATACTTAAAAACCATCCCAAACTGGGAAAAGACCACAAGCTAACACACTGCAAAGGCACCGTGTACAGAATATCTGTGTGTAGCATGCACTGTTCACTTTAAGTTGCTTCAATACTAACAACATGCAAAGGTGACAGAACAGTGAGGAAGAGTGAGTTTATGTAGCTAAATCAACAATTGTACCAGCAGAGTTGCCCCAACACAAGAAACTAGAAAGTAAAGGTTTGGAATTGGTTGCATTGGGCAGCTCTGTGTAAGTGATGTGCTGTCTGTCAGGGAAACTACATTGTCCTGGAAAGAAATAATTAAAAGCTGGTTAAAATACTCCTACCTATCCATTTAGGACAGATTTACCTTGATTCCAAGGTAAATGGAGTCGTGTAATAACAATTTTTTGTCCTTCAGGCAGATTTGGATTCCAAGGTTCTGCCATTTGTACACCCATTCATGTGGGATGCACAGTCAGGGAAGCAAAGATGTTTGGCTAATGAATTATTAAATGCTCCGTAATTATAAGGGAAGTCAGCTTATCTGAAAAAAGCTCTTGTTGTTCACTTTTTCTCTGTGTGTCTATAAATGTAAGGCTTTATCTTAAATAGGACCGGGAGTAGGTTGAAATTATGTAATTGTAACTAAATACCTATTCTTACAGGTGAGAGCAGAACTCCTTCAAGACCCTCTTCAGCTCCAAGTTGCAAAGCATCCATTTCCACCACCCTCAGCATGGGTGCCAGTAGCAACAGAAACACAAAGCTAATGGAGCCAGACACAATGAAGGTATCGTGTAAGCTGGTCCTCCTGAAATTATGCTGTTTTCCTCTAGGCACATATGTTATTGCATTTTAAATAAGAAACCGTTTTTCTCTGATTTTTAGCTTATGTTTTATTAATAGTTTGTCAAGGGCAGCTATAAACTACTGAGAGGTTTCTTCATACATATTATTATTAACATTTTTATATAGTGTTGGTTTTGCTGACATCTAGTTATTGAAAATAATTTTTCAGGTGTGAAGGTTTAATAGAACAAAGTGTGTTTTTTATAAATGAAACCACTGTTGGATAAAATGTTTAATGACTTTTTGAGAAATTTAAAATTTAATAATTTATTAGGTTGGTGAGAACTTCAAATGCTTAAGTAGTCTGAAAGATTGTGTATCATAAACCTTTATGTGAAAGGTAATTGGAAATAAATAACAGGTCTGTGAGTATATTCAGTTTGTTGGGCATTAATTTGTAAATATACGCTGTAGCCTGAAAATATTGATTTTTAGTTAGACTAATATGTTCTATCAGTATTTTCTTTTAAATAAATCACTCATTCAATATAAATTCCTGTGGGAGAAAGACGACAAAGTCACTTTGCTAAGTCAATATTTGTAGAGTGTTAATATTGATCTTTTTCCTTTGTTTTCCCTTTCTTGACTGAACCTTTACTAGTTTTCTTTCAACAGAAAATAATAGCTGTAGAAATATAAAACATTAACTGGAAACTGCTAGGATACATTAAAAATGTGCACCTTGAGACTCCTGTATAGAAGAGAAAAAATGGTTATGACCACACACTATAACTGCTGCTGGAAAACTGAACTGATTGTTCTCATGAGTTACATTTTTGTTTCAAATAACAACTCTGTATTTGTTATTGAACTCTGAAGTCCTTTATATCTTCGACATTGCTGCAAGGTGACATTTGTTCTATATTAAAATTTAAAAACATAATCTCAAAGGAATTTTTTGCAGTCTGTTTAGGTATCTGGACCTCCATGCAATTTAACCTGCAGTTTCACCTTGTTCAAACATGATATGTAGTATATAAAACCATCTCACAGCTTCCCAATATTGGATTCCTCTTTCTGTGTGTGAGCCAGTAAGAGGCAGCTACAGATATCTGTTACTATTGATTAGCATCATACAAAAATGAAATCAAACATGAAAATGTTTAAGTAGAACTACTGATTTATTTATTTTTGTAATTCTGTCTATTCAGAGCATGATGCAAACTGTTGAAATCAATGAATAGGCACACAGTGATTGATTTGTGGTGTGGATCAGAATCTAGCACCCACAAGTTCTTCTTACTCATCTTCTGTTCAGAAATGTCTTCTTTTTCTGCAGTTCACCTGTCTTTTTGGGACAGTAAGAAAATAACTGCCATCGTGAAGTTGGACCAATGCCAACTTCACATTTCTGATGGGGGGAAAACTTTGGAAGTCAGAACATGGTGAATATCTAAATTTAAAAACCCTTAGAAAACAGGAAATGTATTCACAGTACATTCTTGCATGGTTTTTGTCAGTGGAGTTTTGTGACGTTGAAAGCCACATCAATAAATTTTGGGAGAAAAAAATGGACTGTTACAGAAGTGTTACAGATGTGCATAAACAATTTGCTGAGCTGTTGGGCTTCTACTGTAGCTGAATCCCAGTTCATTAAAAGATGGCTAGTGGAGATCTTAAATTTCTGCAAAGTATTCTGTGTTTGATTTTTAGTTGATATTGAAAGACATTAACAAAAAAAAAGAAGTTACTGCATTCTAAAATCTTG
Organism: Aegotheles bennettii; assembly: GCA_013398125.1. NCBI lineage: Eukaryota > Metazoa > Chordata > Aves > Caprimulgiformes > Aegothelidae > Aegotheles > Aegotheles bennettii. The sequence goes on along the minus strand of VZRW01012349.1, from coordinate 503,336 downwards.
TCTTTGCGTTGGGTAGCTAAATTGTCCCTGCTGAAGATTCCCACCTTTGCATTCTGCTCTACTGAAGTTGGTGAAAGACATCTGCACACAGTGGGTAGCAAAAGAAACACCTGTGAAGAGTCTTTCCTGGAAGAAGCAGTCCTATGCTCCCACCATATCGGTGGAGTAGCCTCGTGCAATTGAACTAACAAGACTTTTTCTGTGTGTATGGGACAGGTTTTGTACAAGATGAAGTGTTGAACTGAAGTTCTTTGCTTTGATCATAGGAACAGTTCCTCTTGCAAACATGGCTTTTTATTGGGAATCATGCATGAGTGTGTGGACTGTTAAATAACAACTTAAATTGTGATAGTAGAATGCATTATTTGAGCAGTGACCTGCACTGGCAGCAGCAGGTAGTCCCTAACATTTCTTTATGATTAACATTTTTAATACAAACACTTCCCACCATGTTAGCTATTGTTTGACAACTTTTGTAATGCATGGAAGTGACATCCTAAAATCAAAAGAGAAAGATCATCTTCTAGCTTCCCAAGTTTGCATACCTGTTTGTAATTGACATGGATAATTCAGAGAATATAGCACCACCTTACGCTCTCTGCAAGAATAACAATTGAGTATTGGATTCCTAAAGCACTGTCAAACTCCAGCTTACTGTTGCTCACATCCGAACCTGCACATTGTCCCTTGAGATATTTTCCCTGCTTACTTGGATTGTTTGGTGTCCCTATTGTAACAATATCCATCTGAATGCAAAACTGCAAAATGTAGTCTTTCATCTGAAATAACAGCTAGAAAATAGAAGGTGGACAAATAGGACAAAGCTTCTCGCCATGGACTATCTGAGATGAGGCTTTGAGGACCACCCGTAGTGAGAAAGACGGAATAGAACATGGTTGTTATCGTCAAGGAGAATCACTTAATTTGACCAGTACTTGTGTTTGTGATTTGTCTGAGCAAATAATTGATTAGCTGAACAATGAGGAGTTATGTTCTTTGCTTGATTGACCCGATGGAGCTAATGTAGCAGAACTTCAGCCTTTCAGTGGTAAATCACACACTTTGATGAATTTCATGAGTTCAGTTTGATTCTTCCTGGCAATTAAAATATCATCTCAAATACTTGAGCATAGGGGGTGATCCATGTGGTTTTCAAGCATTTTCACAAGTGAAGCAATGTTACTAACTGCTCTGCAAACATTGACTACAAAAAGGACTACTTGAGAAATTAATGTAACAAAAGGAGTAAAAGACTGGTTCTGTATCTTGTGATGTATTTTAAACAGGATTTATTAACATCAAATTAGTATTTCAGAGAAAGTGCTTTTATCTTGATCAAAGATAAAGGCAACCTCTAATATTTGCTTGGTTTCCAGGAATGGCAGTGTGCACAATCCAAAGGATGCTTCTACTTAGAAGAAGATGGTGAAATCATTAGTCACAAGTACAAGTTACACTTACCCCAAAGGTCTACAGTATGTATTACCATCAAGCCTTTCAATGTTCGTCAGGGAGAAGGTAAGTGTATTTGTACTTCTTTGGAGAATTTTCCTCTATACAAAATATTTTCTCTCCTGCTGATGTACCTCTCCCTTTCTCACTTGCAGTACTTTGTGATACAGCAATACTTTTCTCCCTTGACAGAGTCCTATTAAAATATAACGTAGCTTGTCACACCGTACTTTCTGCTTAGTCATTTTGTGCCAGCTGCTTAGGCAGTGAAGATCAGCTAAGTCCATTATCTTTCTCCCTTTAGCCAGCCAGCCTCTTAGATTATTTTTGGCCATAGATTTGGGAAGTTTCTTACTACAAAATTGAAATGTTGTCACTGTTTGCAGTGTCTCTTTTTAAGGTGTTAATGTACTTTGTGGGAAACAATAATAGAAAACTTAGTGAATATTGTATTCCCCACCTCAAATACTTTCTATTAGTGCTTAAAATAGATGGCTTTTTATAGCAGTACGGTATCTTGATGTTTTGATTATGAATCTTGTCTGGTGGATTTATAGCTTAGTTTGCCTATTTTAATTTTCTAAAGAGGGAAGCCCAGCATTAGAGCCCCCTGAGATTAGTCAGCCTTTGTGCTTGTCCTTTCCAAATGCTATTGGCTTTGTTCTCTCTGGTGATTTACTAAGGAGCTTTATCTAGTTGTTACGTTGGAATTATTTTTTCCCCAAGTAGATTATTTCCTCTTTAATCCTGTGAAACAGGAGCCATTAGATCCCAACAATGTTTTAGAGTCACCTGGACAGGCTCTTGTGCTACAGGTAATTGATTCTGATTGAGGTTGGGAATAAAAACTTCACTGCAGATAATTGATGGAAAGCAGTCATTTTCCAATTACTACCTGGCTGAAATGGGAAGCTGATCAACAGACTTCTAATGGTGAGGAAAAGTGATCTGATACTAACAGATTTGAGTAACAGGATGTCTCGCTGTTCTGTTTGTAACTTTTCTTTTTTCATGTGACACCCTCTTAAACTGTCCATTAGAGTAGTTCTGCTGCAGGGTTGTCCAGACATTCTGTGTGACCAAAAGAGTACCTCCTTGCTTTTGTAAAAAATAATTGACTTTTGCACAAGATAATTGTCCTGTATATAGGAATCTCAGTGTCTTGCTGTGAAGAGGAAGGCATAATACTGGTATGTAAGGAAAGGATTCATGTTAGCAGAGCAGCTATCTTTTTATGAAAAATCAAAAATATGTTCAAATTTTTAACAAAGTTGTGTGATGTGTATCCACTCTTTGGTATTTTTGACTCCTAAGTGTAGAAAAACTGAGCCACTGCATTCATTCTTTTGCTGTGGTCTGATTAACTTGAGGACCACTTAATAGCTCATTGATTGATTGCTCTCAGGAGCTAAGTAGCTACAAGAAATCAAAGAGATTCAAATGGCATCTATTCAACATATGTAAGGCCAGGCCTCCACTCCAGTCCAACCCAAGACAAACAAGTCATGCGTGATGCCCTGTAGGGAGGATCTTGCTATTTGAATATTAAAAATGATTGAAACTTATACTTCTGAGATTTACATCTGCTACTATCCCTCAGTTTTGCACATAATCTGGGTTTCTAGTCAAGATGAGTTTAACAGTATTTTACCGAACATCAGACAATTTTGTTAACATCCTTAATTCTAAATATCTAGGAGCCTTGGTATAAAGAAAAGGAATAAGTAATAATGTTCTAATGGTAGAATACAATGAAAATAGGTTCCTTAACTACCAAAGGTTTTAAAGTGAGAACTGTTAACAGTAATCATCTGTAAGACAATCACAAGTCTTGGAACAATTTCTCTGATCGGCTTAAATAGGAAAGAAATCCCAATAGCATATAATGGATTATTTTTTTCCATCTTACATTAACAGGGATCAATGCTGTAAATACTATCAAAATGCCTACTTTAAGGTTAGAGAAAAACAATTTTGTGCCTTTATAAAGCGTGTGTGTTGAGCATGTTTTTCTTTTTAGGAAAGTCTTGTCATTGGTTGTCAGTGGATACAGCTTTGTATATTCTGAAGGAAAATGAAACACAAGAAAATCTACAGCTTGTAAGCTTCACTGAAAAACAAAACAAAGAGGTTAGATATTTTTGTTGTGTTCCTATTTTAATCATTATATCCTTATTGTATGTGTTAATGCTGCATGGGTGAGTTCCCGTGTGTTTGAAAGGAATTCAAACTGTACCTAAGCAGACGAGAGCAGAGAAGAAACACTTGTTCTGTTCATGTTCCCTTTCTAAACTGACAGAACTTGTCCAAGGTAAGATGCAATACTGTCTTAGTTATCCCCTTTGGATAGGCTGAATTGCAAGCCACTCGTATGGAAGTTTAATGAAATTCCTGTGAGGGTGTTGTTGTCACATGGTGTTCTGGCAAGTACTGCTGGGCTCCTGGTTATCTCTGTAGAAACTCACTTGTATTCCTGCACCTTCACAAACAAAGGTAAAATAATAGAATTTTCTTTCATTTTCTTTCTCACCATATATATGATTTTAACCCTCATAGTGCAGAGAATATTCTTATCTTATGGCAGCAATAAGGGAGGAGAAATGGCAGTGTTAATTTACTTCCAGTTTCCAAGCCACAGGGAGCTCAGCTTGCTGCTTAAACCTGAAGTTGCTTGTGCCTTTTCACATAGGAAGTTTTTGTTGCTAGTTTGAACAAAGCTGATAAATCAGGGAGGAAATTAAAAACTCAGTGGGTTTTGTCAGCCTCCTTCTGGCTGCTTTTGATTTAAAGTTTAACAATTAAAGAGTGTTACAGATCTGCAAAATGATAGGACTGTTATCAGACATTTCTAGTAGTGGCTGTTCTCCCCTCATCTCTGGTCCTGTACGTTTTTCTGAGTTATTTTAACTAGGAGATTCACTGGGTTTTGTGCCTTTAAAATGGCATCACACAGCATCTCACTGTAGACATGTTTTCTTTAAGAACCTAGCATTTCCAGTGTTTTCAAGTCACTAATCACTTTTGCATGAACATTACTAGTAATGAAGAAAAGTATCATTTGAGAAATAATTTACAAACTTGTCTGTCTTCCTTTAAGCACAGGTGTTTGGATGGAAAGGGGAGCTTGGATCAGGAGTTTACTGGCTGCTCCCATTCACAACAGGCTGTAGGCTGAAGAAGGTAAAACCACAAATTACTGGAGAAGCAAAACTGGTGTATAGAGATGATGGAGAGCTGGCTCTGACCAAAGAGTTCCGGTGAGTCATGTTGCCAACTAGCATGGTAACAACTCTAAAAGTGTGGGCTCCAAATAACATCTAGCTTTTTAAAAGCTGTATGTTACTAAAATACTGGTTGTACAGAACATTCTCAAATAGACTGAATATTTATTGACAGTATTATGAGGCAGTAAAGGAAACAGAAGTGTTTGGAAATGGTTCTGCCTTTTTCACCTTTTAGAGCTGCTTTACTGGATATATTTGAAACAATTGATTTGGATGGAAATGGCCTTCTGAGTTTGGAGGAGTACAATTTCTTTGAACTGAGAACCAGTGGTGAGAAATGTGATGAGGAAGCATGGGCTGTTTGTAAGGGTAAGTTTGTTGCTGTGCTTGATACAACTTAATTAGAGCTATCAGCCTATACATAAGCTATTTTTTATAGCATCCTACTGTGTAGATAGTATAGAAGAACTGAGCATTTTGTAGCTTATACCAAGTACACGTGTAGATACTGTTCTCTTCTCTCTGTTTTTCTTTTTTTCCTTTTCCAGTCTCCTGTCCTTTGTTTTGCTTCATTCTGTGAACTCTTGTATGCAACTGACCTTCTGCTGAGAAAACTCCTCCCATTGCTAATTGCAGAGTTTTGTAGGTGAAAGATTGTAGCTGCCAAAAACTACAGGTTTTCTAATCATGGATCATATGGTGAATTAAGCTGTAACAGGTATTCATTCAATCAATCTCCTTTCTAGGGATTAAGCTGATACTGCTTTCATATCTCACAAAGTGTTGAGAGGGACATTTAATTAGTGTGTATATGGTGTTTTAAAAATGACATCTAGAGCTTGTGATGGTTGTTCAGAAAATTAGACATTAGAAAATGCCTAGTGCAACTATGTATTTTCTTCAGATGTAAGCAGTTTTTCATCAAAAAATCTGTGTTTTGAAGATTCATACATGGTGTGTCAGTGTGTCCATATTGTCCTATATGACAGCCATGAGATGAGGGAGCTCACAGTTAAGACTCCTCCAGCTCTGCTTTGTTTTCTGTCTGCTGATACATCTCATCAACATTACTGGACATCTTGCCAGCTTACAGGAGCAGTGTTAGGCCACTAATATCAATTTTGAAGAAAAAAAACCAATTCTGTGGCATTGCTTTAAGCTTGCAAAGGCCTTGAGAGTGCAGATATTTATCTCAAAACAGGGCTAGGAGAATACAATCACCACCAACTGTAGGCTGCTCTGGTAATACAGTGCATGAAAGTGTTGGTTTAAAAGCAGTGGTGGTTTAGCTGAGGTGAGTGGATCAACTGGAAATTGAGGAGCCGTTGTATGAAAATCAGAAGTTTCTGTAGGAATTGTAGTTTTTCTGCACTTGGGTCTGAAATGCCAGCATTGCATATCATGTTTGATAGAATTCTCTGGTAGGCTATGACGTATTGCTTAATTTGGGCCAAAATACTTGATCGGCAAGTCCTACTAATTATTTCTCTCCAAAACACTCTTAAGATACTGGACTTTTTCCTAAATGATGAAAGCTTACACAAAAATACTTTTCTATATATGAGGTTCTTGTCCCTGTCATGCCTGTACATGCTGTTCCACCCTTTATGACTTTGTCAGTGCTGTGCCTCTGTGCACTGCTTTCAGCATGAGTAGGAGGGGTGTATGTGAGTGTGAAGTGTTCAGGAGAAGAAAGGAGAGGGGATGGTGAATGTTTTACCAGGTCATTAATCAGCTGAAGGGTTCAGACAAACATCCTAAATCTTGACATCAAAGTTCAAGCCATTTATTATAGCATCTGTACCCTTAGATAGATTTATTAATTTGGTAATCCCTTTTTAATAATATATAGTAAAGATTTAGCATTATTATGAAGATGGGAAAGCCATTTAAAAAAATCTCTGACACAAGGACATTTCAATTATGTGTTTGCTGACATTAGAGTGGCCAATCCATGATATTCTATCAAGAGTAGCGTGTTAGGATTACTGGCATTTTATTGCTTTTTAGGTACTAAGTAAATTATTTCTGTACCAAGAACCTCAAGCACTAAGGGTGCTTTTCCCAATCTTAATAAACCCCATTCTGCAAACCTTAACCACAACAAATACTGCTAGCAAAAAGAAAAAAAATCAGTATAAACTCTTTCTATTTTGAAATCTCACTCTTTTTTGGCTTACAGGAGGGGCCAGCTGTTTGCAGTCATTATCTAAAATCCATAGGGAAGCTCTGCAGAGAGCACATATCTGGTCAGGGATGTTCTTTCCCAAAGTATACTGGAGAGCCTGAGGCTGCAAGGTGGCTCCATCTTGTAAACCACGTTAACAAAAGTGGGAGTTTGGCTTTGGGAGGGTAAAGGGTGTTTGCAGAGGGAACGGGCGTTGAAGAGCTACCTTGTATTTCTTCTTACACAGAGAATTTTGATATGAAGAGGAACGAACTAACAAGACAAGGATTTATGGATTTGAATCTTATGGAAGCCAATGACCGTGGAGGGGATCCTCATGACCTTTGGGTCACTTTATTGTCTCTGGGCTACAATAAAGCACTAGAAATGACAGAGGTACGATGGCCATATAGCGACAGTAACTGCTTCACCTACAACTTGCTGCACATGTGTAACTGCAGTACTGCTTGTCTGTCATAAATTGGTTTCAGTAGGTCAGTGGTCCAGTTCAAACAGGGTTTACACTGTGACTTTCAGGACTTGCTCTGCTTAAAAAAATCACTTTCCTGGCCCAGGGCGCAGTAGAAGCAGATAAGGAGAAAACTTTTTTCCTTATTATTCAGAATTCATGATATTCCTTATTATTCAGATTCAGATATAGCTATTTCTGTTAGTGTTGCCTTTCACAAGTGTCTGAAGATGTTCAACATAAAATTTAATGAAAGGGCTTCTGGTGGCACACTGTTAACTTCACAGGACCAGGGATTATTGCACTGATGTTTCTGTGTGCTTGTAGATTTATTTATTTTTTAACTTGGTTTTCTTTTTTAGAAACAGTATCAGTATTAGTGTTAATAGTTACCACTAAAGAAAGAGGGTATCTTCAATTGATAAAAAAGAAATTCTGAAAAATTAAATATGAAATATGCAGTTAATTTCACCATTTAACTTTCATTGATAAGAAAAGCTGATGATTTTATTATTTTTTTAATCATAGTCTGATTGTATTATTTCTTTAACTTTTGTTAGGGTCAGAATAGTCACCATATAAAAATATGTGTGTGAAACAAATATATATAGAACAAAAAATACTCATGGTAGAGAGACTTCAGTTGTCTCTCAGTGAAAATCTTGAGATCCTGGTGAATTTCTTAGTGAGTAGCACTTTCTCCTTGTCCTGGAAGTACAGTTAGCAGAGCAACTACAAAACTGTCTTTCTGCATTTCAGACGTAAGAGGGAGCTATCCTCTAAGAAAGAAGATTTTGGGGAGGTTTTTATCAAGTTAGAAATTTCTTCTAGGTATTTTGTGCCTTATACCAGCTGTGATTTATGACTATAGTCTGCTTTCCAGTAGCTTTCTGAATGCTTTAGTCATTCATCTAAAAATGTATATCTACTTAACTTGTGTCTATTACTTTAATTCCTCGATTTCAGATGATTTAAGAGATTAATTTGTTAGAGACTCAGTGCTCCTGAAATATCAAAGACAGAACTGAGAAATCCTAGTGGATTTCAGTAGCTGTTTGAAAGAAACTGAGGTGCTGTTAGAAAATGCGAACTCCAGGTTGTTACATCTGAGGGGAAGATCTAGAGGTAAAGTGATGATAAAACAAATCATCTTCGTTGCAGGCATGCCCCTTCATCATTGACATCTATGCAGAAAAATGCAAACCCAGAATTAAAGCCATATATCTAGAGGCAGGCAGCTGGCAACTCAACAGAGCTATCTGCAGGTCTGTTCTTAATAAAGGAGAGGCCCAAGTAATGGATGGCTGTGAAAATGTAATCGTCTATACACACAAAGCAGGCAGGAGAATCACTTCTGTTATTGAAAATAAGGTATGGCATGAGACTTCTGTAAAGCACTTCGTGTTAATGTGTGTTGTTATTGTTCTTCTTCCCTCCTTGTGGCATTTTTGAGAATTACATTTTCTGATAGAAAGTTTCTGTATCTAGTTCGTTTAAAAAAAAAAGGTGCCTGATGCAAAGCTCTTCTTGACATACGACTCAGACTTCAAAAGAGTCTGGATTAATGTTCTTAGAAGGGGCAGCTTATTATAATGAGTCAAGCAGTTTTAAGTATCATATAAAATCTGAGTATTTGTTTCCAATTTTCAATATTTTTGTAATTATTGGAGACGTAATATCTTCAGAATACCAGAAAACAAATACTAAGAACAGGAAATACAATTACAGAAAGAGCAAAGTCTACAGCATTTAAACTATTTAGTGTTTTCAGTGTACAGGAAAGTAAAAGAGCAGTGATTTGCACTGATAGTGATTTAGAAGGATATTATGGATGAATTGTTCACTGGCTAGTCTAATTTATTACTAATCTAAACTAAGAATTGTAAATCAAAACAAAAGTGGTTGGTGAGAAGCAGAGGTTTTAGATCTTTATACATATAGTAATGAATGTGCTGTTCATTCTCAGTGTTACTTGTATCAAGAACTGTGAGTAAATACGGTGTGGTAAGTCACTAAACTTAAGATGCTTTAAATCTTAAAATACACTTCTTGCTGTGATCTTTTCAAATGGACAAACATGCAAAAGGGGGTGGGCTGGTGGGCTAATATTAGGACTGAATGCTGAGGCTCCTTGAAACTACAGGTTTAGATATGCACTTTGCCCTTTAGGGTAGATACAGTGGGGTTATTTATATATATGAGGATGTCAGAGAAGGAGATTAAGACCTATACTGAGGCAACTGCATGCTGTCTGATTAAAATCACTGACCACTGCCACTCACACCATTTGAGTTCCGTAAATACCACTGTTCTGCATTGAAGCAAATCATTGCACTTCCCTGAAAATCTCATTAGAATTTGTAGGCTGAAGACTTTTTTGTATTGTAAATGTCTGGAAGGAAATAAGAAAAAGGCAATTTTATGCCTTTATGCAATTTTATGTCTTCTAAGCTTCCCGCAGTGCAAGCAGTCTGATTATATCTTCAGTTATTGTACTGATGATTGCAATGGAAATAATTGTTTCTTTGTTACTTCTGTAATTACATGAAGAAAATATGCTAATTCTTGAGGGATTCTGTTTTAGTCTTGCGTAAGTATTTAATCAGTGGGTAGAGAAAGGTGTCTGTCTTCTAATCTTCCGAAGTCAGTGTCAGCTGGAGGGAGTGAAAGACCTTGTGTACAGAGCTTCAGGTTTCTCAGAGAGTAAGCAGTACCCAGCCTATTGTCTGCCCATTTGTGTGCCAAAAGAAATAGTTAATGAGGCATTTCCCATCATCCAAAGCACAAACTTACTATAATATACCCTCTGTGCTAGGTGGATCTGTTTTTCCTTCTTCCTGTTACAGGAAGATACTTACAGCACAGACAATTCTCTTGTTTGCCTTTATCTCATTGCTATGTAGAAATGGGCTTCACCAAACTGATGCCAGAGCAGCAGATCAAAGTCATAAGCAGTTTAATGCTAGATGGTGTTTACATTTCTGCAGCGATGCCATATTTCAAGAATTATTGTACTTACACTGTACTGTCCACAAACCCTTTGCACTGTGAGCGCCAGAGAGAACTTCTGTGTGTCAGTCCAATAGCAGCTCCTTTGTGGAATAAGGCTGACTGTAAAGTGACTGTGTTTCTACTTAATTTCTCCTACAGAGAGACTGTTGGATAGTATTGTCCAAGAATCAGGTGTTTCCCAATGTCTCTGTCAAATTGAAATTTATCTTGAGACAGCTGAAAACTTAATGAAATACAACAAGGGCAACCAGTAAGACTAATGGGTTCCTTCGTGTTTTTTCACTTGCAGTCTGAAAACAAAGTGATTATTCATGTCAACAACAAGCAGAGTAAGAACTGCCTAAGTAATAGGGGACTCACTGTTTTTGCTGTGGAAGTAGCACCAAAATCCATGATGGTAAGATTTCTTTATTGTTTAGCCAACTGAACATCTAAGCAAAAAGAAAAAAAATCATGTGACATCTTTACAGCTTCCTTTCACAGGCCTTTTGTCATGATAATGAGCATGTGAATAGTGGCATCTCCATCACCAGAACAGATCAGATACAGTTCTTGATATTTCAAAGCTAACCATGTACTTGATGTATACATGTTTCCCTGTGCAGATAGCTAAGAAGTCCCTATCTGTTCCATTTTTCATACGTGTGCCTGTTTCAGTTGTCCATTTGTGTACCATTTACTTATATTTTTAATATTCTTTTTCCTAAGGCTGTGGTTTCTTTTTTTTTTAACTTAGCAGATTTTAATCAGAGATATTGATGTCTGTGAGAAACAGACCAAGCAATGCACTAGTCAGAAACAGAAATACACGTATTGCACTGCTTACTCACAGGGTGATTTGCAGATGGCTAATTTTTTATAAATGTTAATTATGGATCAAGTTTAGCCATGAGGGAACTTGACCTGCCTGTCCCTATCCCAGGGCTGGGCAGGCTTTAGTGAAAATTCTAAATGAGGGCTCAAAGGGCTGGGATGAGGTTGAAAATGCATTATAAATGCCGATGATGTTTTTCTTAATTCATTTCTGACACAGGCAGGATTGGGGCCTATTCTGTATTGCTGCTGACACTTTAGATATCTATAGCCTGATCCTGTAAGGTGTTTTATTAATTTTAATTTCAGCTCCATTCAAACTGCAGGCTCAATGCCCCTGATGGATATTTTGCTGTCATGCCGTTGAATTCAATAGTAAATTTTGCATCCCAGCTGTCATTATAGATGATGAAATTTCACCATTTAATGTTAGTGCCATAAGTACTGAAACAGCTCATTTTGCTTACGTAGCACTTCAGCTAAGGTGCATGCAGTTCTCCAATAAACAACTGTTTCACCTCTGGTTTCTCTCTCGTGTACAGGTTTCTCAGCACGTGATGCCGCTGAACGAGCAGGAAGAATGGCTCTATAATTGTGTACATTCCCTTTTACGTTAAGTTCTAGTTACAGAGCTGTTTCTTGGTAGCCTTCAGGCTAAAGCAGGAAGTTTTTTGGCAGTTTCTAGGCAACTTCTGCTCTCATCTTTCTCAAACAGCTGGCTAAAGCCGATGGATCACACAAGTATGTATTTCTGATACCACACTTCTAATGGCTTTTAAGAACCACCTGTAGTGATAGTATAGGGATGGAATAACTGTTAAGTATCTAAAATCCTTTGACAGAATCATCACACGCTGTATAGTGAGAGAGATAATAAAAACTGCTGCTGTTCAGTAATATAGCTGACAGCTGTAATATGGTTGTGTTTTATAAAGGCTGGTTTCCTTAAATATCCTCTTATTTTCTGTAACATGTTCTGCAGTTCCATCATGTGCTGGAACTCTGGTCTGATGGATTGTTAATTAAATGCCCTCGTGGTTTTGACATGAGAAGCATAATGGGGTGGGATTCATGATTTTATTTTGCCACCTGATAAAGAATTTGGTTCTTTCCCCTTCTTTTAAATTGTATTTGCTTTCTTTGTCATTTGATCATAATGCTCATCTTACACTCGTTCTGAATAATTACTTTTTTTATACTCCTATATAAAATAAAGTCTGCCTTTTCATATGAGATAAGGAAATAACATTATTTAAGGAAAATTAAGGTTTTGTTTTAGGCTCTTGACTGTTAACAGCAATTAATTATTTCCAGGGTAGCCGAAATGAGGAGACTGAAGTCCACCAAGTTTAGGCGGCGATAGCAATGAAAAACAGCTTTGAGGTACTAAAAATATTAAAGCTATTATGTTTTTCTGGTTCTTCTAAAGGCCTGCTAATGTGGAAAAAAACGATGACCCTGGCCACTGGATGCTTAAAAAGCATCTGAGTTTAAAATAGACATTAAATGTACATGACCTTGCCTGCAAGGGCAGCGAGTGGTCGTGAGAAGCTATATTTATCCACCAGCACCCCCTGCACTCTGCTGCTGCTCTGCTGTAACTGTACCCTGGGCGAGTAAATGTCAGCTACAGAACCAGAGCTCTGCTGGAGGCTGGCAGGGGCTCACACACTTCAGCAGTTGGTTGTCAGGCAGCTTTAGTGGTGATTTCTTGGTATTCATTTCGCTTTCCCTTAGCAAGTGCAGCAGGTGTCATTTTCATTTTCAGAATTGTCTAAAAGCTGTAGTCAGAAGCCCCACAGATACTTGGTAATTTCTAGCTAAGGGCTGAGCTCTGTCAATGCTGCCTGGGGCAAGGTGTGGATCCACCAGCAGCTCCTGCCTGTGTCTCTGAGGAGGAGCCTGGGAAATGATGAGACACCCTTGGTGTGCAGGAGACAGTGCAAAGCGAGCACTCCACTATTTGCATTTCTTTTGTTTATAAAATCAGCCTTGTGAGATGTGGCAGGAATGCATGTGCTGCTCTCTGCTTTTCAGGAAAGAAGCACTTAGCGCAGAAGCCATTGCACGTGGAAAGAGGTGGTTTTGCTGCAGGTAGGGTCCAGTTCAACATGACACAACCATACAGAGTGGAACCTCGTTTCTTTTCTGCTCCTCTTGCTGCTAGGAAGGGTTTCATCACCTGGCTGTTTAGATGGGATCACAGGCTAGCTCTCCAGGGCGGGTTTTACCTTTTCTGCCCTGGAGGAGATGGAAACAGAGATCTTGGTAAGATCTGCAGAGTCTTCTCCGGTTTGACCAAAGTCCAGGTACCACCAAGGCAGAAGAACATCCTAGCTTCTCTTTTTAAGGCCAAACACAGGTGCTGGCCTCTTCTCCTCAGTGGGAGAGGTGTCATTAATGGTTGTAATTTGAATTTCTGCAATGTTATCCTTGAGAACCAGAACTGTAATGACAAACTGCAGCCTTGCTAACCCTGGCCTCACTGACCACCCGGCTGGGGGCACGGCGGGGGGGTTCCTGCTTGTGTTGGGTGCTCAGGTGAGGCCTGGGGTGCCTGAGCCTGCCTGGTGCTGCCCAGCTGGTGGCTGCAGGACAGGGGCCCGGGCTGTGGCGGTGCTGGGCGCGGTGCAGCCCCTCGGAGCCCCGCAGCCCCCGAGTTCCGGGAGCCCCCTGCGCGGAGCCCTGCGGGACGGCTGCCGTTCCCCCACCGCCGCCGCGGGGCTGGCGGTGCCTTTAAGGGGCGGGCGCGGTGGCGGAGCCCGGTGCGGCGGCGGCTCCGGCTC
>VZRW01012349.1:444892-489082 GCA_013398125.1 Aegotheles bennettii | reverse complement strand
GAGTGCTGGAGAGTCCAGAGGGGGCCACGGCGGCTACCAGAGGGCTTGGAGCGGCTCTGCTCTGGGGCTGAGAGACACCGGGATCCTGGGCTGCGTCCCCAGCAGGGCGAGGGAGGGGATTCTGCCCCTCTACTCCGCTCTCATGAGACCCCCCCTGCAGTGCTGGGTTGAATTCTGGAGTCCCCAACAGCAGAAGGATGTGGAGAGAGTCCAGAGGAGGCCACGGAGATGTTCCGAGGGCTGGAGCAGCTCTGCTCTGGGGACGGGCTGAGAGAGTTGGGGGTGTTCAGCCTGGAGAAGAGAAGGCTCCAGGGAGACCTCGGAGCACCTTCCAGTGCCTGAAGGGGCTCCAGGAAAGCTGGAGAGGGATTGGTGCCAAGGGCAGGCAGTGATGGGCCGAGGGGGAACGGGTTCCAAGTGCCAGAGGGGAGATGGAGATGGGATGGGAGGGAGAAATTGTTTGGTGTGAGGGTGGTGAGAGCCTGGCCCAGGGTGCCCAGGGAAGCTGTGGCTGCCCCTCCCTGGCAGTGCTCAAGGCCAGGTTGGCTGGGGCTTGGAGCACCCTGGTGTGGTGGGAGGTGTCCCTGCCCATGGCTGGGGGTGGCACTGGGTGAGCTTTGAGGTCCCTTCCAACCCAAACCAGTCTGGGGCTCTGTGATGCCACAGGAGCTGACAGGGCTCAGCGTGGGGACAGCTCATGTTTCACACAGTGAAAACTCCCTGGTAGTTTGACCTCCCTTGGATACGTGTGGCAGCTATCAGTGTTCTGCAGGTGTGGAGGTGGGGGAGTCAGTGCAGCTTTCCTCTTACTGCTTTATCTTGCTTTGGGCAATTGCTTTTTCCAGCTGACAGCACAAACCACAGTGGCACAAGGTGCTGGTGGTGAAGTGCACTGGGTCGGGAGCAACATTCAGTTCCACAGCACTGGACTGCGTCTCGCTGCTGGAAACTTCATCCCCCTTCATTCATCTTGGCCCTGTCACTTGGTCAACCCAGGAGAAGCCCAGCAGGGAATGTGTTGTCACAGGGGCAGCTGAGCTGAAGCTGAATTTGTAAAGCAAGGCTTTCCCCTCCATTTGATCTTTTCCAAATGAAGAACATCCCCTTCTGAGACACTTGGCTCCTCCTCAGCAGCAGCAGCAAACTTTCTTCCTTGCAGACCAACGAGGACAGTGAGTTGGGGATGCTCAGTGGGTCTGACATTAGGGTAAAACCTTAGGGTTACCTCTTTTGGCTTCCCAGTGGTAATCAGGTGCCTCAGTGCAATTAAATGTCTGGTTTCCCAAGAACAAAATAAAATTAATTTGAGATTGCTGCCTTCTTCTGGCATCAAGAAGCAAATAACTGTTTCTATTTAAGCCACATAGAAGTTTATCTCTTGTGATTTGTGGTAGCTGTTCAATTTTCATTCCATGCCCCAGCATCCCTTAACAGCACTGGCCTTGCTGTGTGGACCTGTGGAAGTGATGTATCATGCAGCCCTCCCTGATGGGAAAAGTGACAGGCACTGGTCTGTTTATTTGTTCCAAGAAGGGGTTGGAGCTGAAGCATGCAGTGTTCATGCCTGGCTGCACGCACCGACAGTGCCTTGGATCCCTGTGAATGAGCAGACTGGGAGACTTGTTCCCTGAGATAAAGCCTGAGTTTGTGCAGGTTTCTGGATGTGTACCCGGGTCCTGGTGGGATGTGGCAGCTTTCCAGGCACCGAGGAGTTCTCCATCATCTGCACATCTCAGAAGCAAGCACGGGCCTGAAGATAAAACCAAGCTGGTGTCTGATGAGGTGTCTTCTTGGCAGGGGGTTGAGAGTCAGTCACTGCTCAAATCCTCCACTGTGGTCGTGCAGACACTCATGTACACACAGCCTTACAGCATTGAGCTTTTACCAGAGCTGCAGGAACAGATCCCAAGGGTGCACTTGCTAATGGGCATTTACCTTGCAGGGTTCTGACCACGTGAATTCAAAGTGCTAGAGCAGAATTGGCTCAAGTCAGAAAAATGTTCTAGAAAGGCAAGGAAGGAAGGAGGAGGTAGAGGAAGAAAACAGATGGGAGAGTATGTGGGTTAAGAGCCAAGACACTAGGATATGAAGTGAGATGTTGTACTGTAAAAGCTTTTCATTAATTTATAAGACCAGATAATGGCCTGAGATGAAATGTTAGACTATATCAAGCAAAAATTGGGCAATACTACAGCATTACAAGTCATTACTGGTGCAGAGTCTCTGTACCTTTGCTGCAGCAGAGCAGAGGTGGTGCTATAGGTTTCCCAAGAGTGCAGTTGAGTGCCATGAGATTTCCCCCATCAGTGTAGTTGAGTAAGAGCCTATGAAAGCCCCGTTTCTTCATAATGAATGTGAAGCAACTGGAAGTCGCCTGCCCTTTGAAGAGAAGGGTGAACTGCTTCTGTTAACCAGTAAGAGGGTGTGCTGCAGCACAGGGAACACATGGTAACTTGTTCCTGGAGGCTGTGGTTTTGTCTGAGTGCTGGGGCTCTCGGGGGGGTGGTGGTGGTGTCTCCTGCTTCCAGCAGCCAGGTCTCGAAGAAAGAATCAGTCCTCTCATGCTGAGAAATACTGAGTAATATAGAGAAAAAACTCCAGAGGTGGCTGTACTGCCCTGTCTGGATGCCTGAACCAACAATGCTGTTTTGTCTGTGCAGTGCACGTAAAGGGGATGGTGTATAGGTGTAGAATAATGTGGTAAAAATGAAAACTTAGAAGTTTCAGCTTTTCTGATTGCTTGATTGCCAAGGTTTGTTATACCAGGCTGCATTCACTCGTCTAAAGTCAGCCAGCCTGCCACCTGTCCCAGAGCAAGTGCTGGAAAACTGCATTTCTGGTGAGATGGAGTGTTTGGATTAATAATTTAAACCCCTGTGATTTTTAAGAGCTGGTTGAGCTGTGCTCTGGGGCCACAGGAGAAACCCGAGCATCAGTTTTATGACTGTTAGTTTCACCACGTGAAAGGAAAGGGTGCCAAAGTGAGTTTTAGGTCTGTCTCCATTTTGAGTGGTTAATACATAACTAAGTACTTGCATTTGATTAGCAACAGCTCAATTTGTTGGTGATTAAGGAGTGCTTATCCTGTTTATAACTTTGCATTTGGACAAGTAAACTAAGATAGAGATTGTTGGGTTTGCTGTTCTCAGTTGGCATCCAGCATAGGCTGCCTGCTGTGTTTTGGTCTGTTCTTCCAGGTCTCCTTCCTGTTATTCCCACACAGTTAGGGAGTCTGACTCCTTAATTACATGAATAAAGGACAGCAGCTAAAAAGCTGCTGTTGGAGCATCACCTGTCAGACTAAAACTGTGGCTGTACAATAGCTTTATGTCAAAAGCATGCAAATATTACAGAATTGCAGCAATAAATCTAGGTCTGGTCCTATAGCTAGCAGCAGGTTGATTCATTAACATTGTCACCTGCTATTCAACAAATTTACTGTGCCCTTGGTTCCTTCTTAAATAAACAGATTTTGAAGTGCTGCAAAGTAGCTCCATTAAAACAAATTGTTTGAAGGCGTTTTGAATGCCAGGCAGTGCTTTGCATGTTAAATGCTAGCCTGGTTTTGTTTTACTGCTTCAGGACAAACAGTCCTTTTTATTAGAAATACTGCTCTCTGCCCTAGAAGGTTTGGTTTCCTGACTTGGCTGCTCTAACGCTTTTCCCCCCGCTCAGTTATCCCAGGGAAACCAAGTGTTTAAACTCCAGTGTGTTGCTCAGCAGCTCTGTATTTGCCACTGCTCTACTTTTGTAGCTCTGCTCCCTTTTCATTTGTGCTGTTCTGCCTTAGTCTCCAGAGCAGTCCCCTTTCTGATGATGCTGCTGAGCCCATAGTGAGTGGTACAGTGCAGTGTGGACCTGAAGAGCCACATCCTGGTGCCAACTAGAGTGTGCCCACATTCCCAGCCTCAGCATCCTGGCTGTGGAAGAGGCATGGTGGGACCAGCACATCCATCATCTGTTTTGGACTTTTTGATGGGAAGTGTTCATTATTGCTCACCCCTGTCTCAGCCTTACTTGTTTTTATTGTCTAGTTTTTAAGAAACCTGTTATCAACACTTCTGCTCGTTCCTGGCTCTGCACTGTGCCTTGGCTTTCACAGAATCACAGAATTCTAGGATTGGAAGGGACCTCGAAAGATCATCCAGTCCAACCCCCCTGCCAGAGCAGGGTCACCTAGAGTCCCTCACACAGGAACGCATCCAGGCGGGGTTTGAATGTCTCCAGTGAAGGAGACTCCACAACCTCTCTGGGCAGCTTTGTTGGTTTACAGACCTTCATCCATTCAGCAATCAGCATTGTTATCCTGAAGAACAGACTCCCTCAGTCTTCGGGGTCAGATCTTCCCTTTAAGTAAAAGCTCCTGCCATTGAAAACATCAGACTAAAGTGATCATAAAGAAAGTTCTTCCAAAAAGCAGCCCCTGCGTGCCAGGATTAGACTCGGTGATCCTACAGGCCAGTGAGAAAAAAATCTCAGGTTTTGGTCTTTCTTACGTTACTGTTTTTCTCAGAAGCAGAAAGGGAAGAATTGAGATCTGATCTGTGAAGTGAGGAAGCAGATACCAGTTGTGCTGTGAGCATTCCCACGCAGCTATATCCTGGCTTCAGATTATGGTGGGTTTTAGAAGACAACTGTACATGCAGCAGCTCTTACAGCTTGGAGACTGTTTTTACACGAGCTTAGCTTCTTTTTGCCTGTGGAGTTAATTGGCTTATGTCACTTTATAATTGAAGGTTATTAAGGCAATGGTCAGGTTTTCCAGTTTCAGTGCCTTTTGGAATTTGAAACTCACAGTAATGAGACTCCAGCTCAAGGGAAGAGCTGAGGTGCTTTGCAGTTAATCTGTGCAAATCCAGCAGACAGAGTTGAAATTCATACGAACAGGGGTTTAACTGTAATCTCCTGTAACGACTCTGTATAACCAGAAACCTCAGCTCTTGCTGTGCTGGTAGGGCAGCAGGACAGAGTCAAATACCTTCTCTTTGTTGAGGCAAAGTTTGGGGTAGGTGAGTTGGACTGAATAGGTGCTATCT
Organism: Aegotheles bennettii; assembly: GCA_013398125.1. NCBI lineage: Eukaryota > Metazoa > Chordata > Aves > Caprimulgiformes > Aegothelidae > Aegotheles > Aegotheles bennettii. The sequence goes on along the minus strand of VZRW01012349.1, from coordinate 484,046 downwards.
GTACGTCTCATGCCACGACTGAGCTGCATCAGGATCAAGAAATGGGCTATGGTGGGTCCTTGCCATCCTGTCGTGGTTCTGTCTTTGCTAACCAATATATTGATTAATGCTCAAATGGTGAACTGGAACATGTCTTAGAAATAAACAGAAATAACTCAGAATATCAGTAAGAAGTGCAAAGAAAGATGCAGAGGTAATAAAACGTGACTGTAATATGTACATTTATAATCATGGTACAAGTTGCAGAGTAATGCACTGAGCAGCAGACCTTAAACCACAAAGTCTGTTGGCAGGATTGTTCAGTTAGCCAGAAAAACACATGTCATTCCTAGATTTTTTTAAAAAAAGGGTTGTTGTAAGTGAAACCCAGGAAATAAAGCCCCCAGGAGTGTCAGTCCTGACCTGGGTACCACCTCTCAGCAAGGGTGCAGTCTGCTTGGGGAGACTTTGACAGGAATGGCCTGGGATGGGGCAGAGAGGGCCAGTGGGGAAGGAGTGGATGTAGCCTAGAGATGGGGAAGCGTGCTGGCAGTCTGCAAACCTCTGCAAAGGTAGGAAGGTAACAAATTGTTCTCTGGCCTGCTAGGGATAGGGCAAGAATTAAAATTGCAGCAGCAGAGGTTGAAGTTAGACATTTGAAAGCATTTTGGAAGCTTAAGGCTAATGAAGGGAGTGCGGTGCCTGGGAAGGTCATTAAATCTCTGCCTGGGGAAACCCCTGATGGGAGTAGTTTGGGTAGGGTTGACCCTGCCTGGGGCAGGGTCTAGGTGACCTCTCCATAGCCCTTCCAGTTCTCTTTCCTGCTACTGTACTTCAGCCATTTTTTACCCCTGGGACCACAGACAAAGCTTCTCTAGCACGTCCTGGTAAGTCTGTGAGGAAACACTCGTGTATGTCCCCCCTGTCCCCTTCTAGCCACACTATTCCCTCCTGTGTATGGCCACCTCACCCTGTCATATACACACGGGGTTACACTTGCTGCCAGGCAGCAGCTGGGCTCTGTCCACCTCAGACCAGAGCCTCTGTCCCTGACCCTGCAAGGTTTAACCAGACACATCTATGCTTCTCACGCTGACACCTGGCTGAGCCTGCCAGTGCTCTCCCTCCCTTCCACATGGTTTGTAATTCTGTATTCTCCCTTCCTGGATTCTCCTCTTCCTGTAATTCTTCCTTTCACATTTTGTAATTCTGGATTTCTTGGGTTCAGGTGCTGGTTTCTGTGAGGACCCATGGACAGGGGCTGTCTCCCAGCAGGCTGGCACCAGGAATCCCGGAGCATTCCTAGGTCTGCTGGAGGTAAACCAGCTGGAATCCTGCTCCCGTCCCCCACTGAGGGGGCAGGACAGCAAACACCAGGGCAGTCCAAAGTAGTGTGCAGATTTGGGTGTGCTTTGAAGAGCTGACCTTTGAGCAGAAAGTTTCTCAATCTTGGTTGCTGCTGTGTACTTCTCTCCTGGCAAAGGAAGGATTGGCCTCTACTGGTATGACAAACCTGGAGGCCACCATGGTATCAATCCCAGCCCTGCAGACAGTGGTTTCATTCCTAGCCCTGCAGAGCCCTTTCTCTGCCACCCATCCAGCTTGTCTCTTAATTTTAACCAGGGTGCAATGTAAGTACAGGACAATGTATATTAATTCTGTACGTGACTTGTACGTACGTGGTTGCTTCTGCGTCCACTCGTGCTGTCGAGATGCTGTTTTGTCTCTGAAATCTCTACAGCACCTTCAAAACTTAGATTTTTAATTAATTCTTATTGGCACAGATTGCTCTGCAGTTGGAGCAGCACTCCTTGTATGACTAATAGGTCTATTTATTTTACTCTGGCTCCATTTGTCTTGGCATTGCCAAATGTCACACACAGCAGTGGCTGCCTGGACCAGAGTTGTGCTGGAGCAGAAAGAGCAGGGTTTTGGCAGCTGCACAGCGGGGCTGTGCAGGGCTGTTGGCACCCTCTTACGGCGAGTGTGCAGGCAGCAGTGCAGGGACTACAGCTTTTCTGTGAGGTGGAGTTGGGAAATGCAATTTCTGTCTTAAAGGAAAGTCACAAAGTAAGTGTAAAATACCTGATTTGACTCCATTTGTTCCCTGGGGTCTCATGCTAATTGCAGAAAAAGAGCATCTCCCCCCTCACTGAATAAGGAAGAGAAGTGTGAGAGAGGAATGGGAAGAAGCTGAAAGCAGAGGGGAAGAGCTGCTGGCTGAGGGGAAGGCATTCCTCACCTTGGGGAAGCCTGACCCAAGGGTGTTTGCAGGGGATGGGAAGAGAGAATTACTGTCCAGTCTGGCTTTTGCACGGTGGGTTTTCCCTTCCCCAACGATTTTGCTTGCCTGAATGTCAAAAGACAAGATTATAGCTCAGAGGAAGGCTGTGCTCTGAGGATGGGTTGGTATCGGGGTGGGAGGTTGGGAGAGCCCAGCTGGTCCCAGGCATGAGGAAGAAAGCTCCAGACAGCTATGGTCCTGAGTGGGTGGGATGAGGGAAGATGGGGAGCGGGGTTGGGGCAGGGACTGATGGTATCGAGCCAGGGGACGAGCTCTGTGATGTTTTACTGAAGACCTCTCAAAATAGCCTTGTTTGTGGTTTTGTCATTAACCAAAGTCAATGGTTAGTTCATAGCCTTAACTCTGTTCTTGCACGTTGGAAGTTCATGACAATAAAAGGAGACCTAAGCTACGAAAAGTCCCTGCTTGGGGCAGATCAGCTGTTTGGAGGGGCAAATAGTTCACCAACCTCTGACTGCCACGAGGAAGAAGAGACCTAGGAAATACAACCACAAGGAAAACGTAAGGAGATTTGGGTTCTTTATTGTAACAAAGAGAGGACACTCAAAGTCTGTATGCTAAAGGATTTTTTTAATGTGTGAGAAGTTGTCAGGAAGGGGATTACGATCAATTTGTTTTCTGTGTCAGCTCAGGAGGACTTAAACCATGGCAAGGAAGATGTACAGCAGAGGGCAGGAAAACACTTCCAACTGTAAGGCTGATTATGCACTGGCACAGCTTACCTGAAGCAAAAGATTTCAGGAGCAAGTTACATGCACTTTCTGGAGGATGCCCTGGGTGTATTTGATCCTGCAGCAGTTCAGTGGAGGGAGCAGATGACCTGCTGAATTCCTTTCCAGCCTGTAAGTGATCTGTAGTGATCAGAGTCATCCAAGGAAAGCCTCTCAAAGCACATATCGAATGATCCTGCTCCAGTCCTTAAGGGGGTCAGTCAGCATCCACTTTGGTGAGCTTTTTTTGCCTTTAAATCTTCTGGCAATGGGGTGATCACCAACCCCTGCACCAGTCCTGGCTGGCCAGTTACTGTGATTTTGTTCATTGCCAAGTACTGATGCACACGTATCACCTGGGACCAGGTGAGCTCCCTAAAGGCAGGTTGATGGATGTGCCCTTCTTGTCCCAGTGCTTTAGATGCACCAGCTCATCACTTAATTTTATATTTCACTTGGTAGAATGTGTTTCATTTTATGTACATAAGCACAGCACTAGTGATGAACACCTTCCTCTCCAGCTTCATTTGCTTTGCTTCCTCTATCCAATAAATGTGCCATTAATTACACACACAAATTCCTTACCCTGCATGGGCCTTTTCCCTGCCAGTAAGCCCACGTGCATCTTCCCTGCTCTGCCTCCAGTGCTGGTAGGTGGCCTGTGTCCTCCTCCTGTCACCTAATGCCATGGCATTTCACAGGGCACTAAGTTTATCTCACTGGGAATAAGAAGGAAAGAGCTTGCTTAGGCCTTTTCCTGCCAGGGGACTGTCCAGTGTGAGGCTCCCCATAGCTCATTTTGGGGGCTGGATTTTGTTTCTTGTGCCACTAGAGGGAAACCTGTCCCTTTGCATGGAAACAGAGGGCATCTCGCTGCAGGATGCTGGAGTAGCATGGATGGTTAAAATACAAACCAATTGTTTCTAGCTGCATAACCCAGGCAGTCTCACTGTTAGTGTAAAATATGTGTTGTCCTAGTTCTGCAGGACACGTGCTTCAGTATGGCTTGGTGGGGAAAAGAGAGGAACTAAGGAATTCTGCAACCTGGAAAGCCACCGGGATCCTGCATATGAAGCAGCGTAAGCAGCAGGGTGAGGAGGGGATTCTCCCCTCTGCTCTGCTGTCATGAGCCCCTCCCTGCAGTGCTGGGGCCAGTTCTGGGGTCCCCAACATTAGAAGGACACAGAGCTGTTGGAGAGAGTCCAGAGGAGGCCACGGAGATGCTGCAAGGGCTGGAGCAGCTCTGCTCTGGGGCCAGGCTGAGAGAGTTGGGGGTGTTCAGCCTGGAGAAGAGAAGGCTCCAGGGAGACCTTAGAGCACCTTCCAGTGCCTGAAGGGGCTCCAGGGAAGCTGGAGAGGGACTGGTGCCAAGGGCAGGGAGTGATGGGATGAGGGGGAACGGGTTCCAAGTGCCAGAGGGGAGATGGAGATGGAATGTGAGGGAGAAATTGTTTGGTGTGAGGGTGGTGAGAGCCTGGCCCAGGGTGCCCAGGGAAGCTGTGGCTGCCCCTCCCTGGCAGTGTTGAAGGCCAGGTTGGCTGGGGCTTGGAGCACCCTGGTGTGGTGGGAGGTGTCCCTGCCCATGGCAGGGGGTGGCACTGGAGAGAGCTTTGAGGTCCCTTCCAACCCAAACCATTCTGAAATTATATGAATCAAATTCTGAGCTGGTGACCTGGCTGACACCTTTGTAGAAGGTCAGGCAGAGGCTTTGTCTCTGAAGATGGTTTTCCGCCTTCAATCGTGAGGTTTCCCCTCAGTCTCATACAATTATCCAGCTCAATTTTAATGTACTGATGAATATAAAAGGATCTCTTTGCCCCTTGGAAGAAAATCTGTCAATTTTATAGCAATGACAGAATCAGCACCTCTGGAAACAGTTGTGTAAGTGCCTTCACAAATTGTCACAACTCAGCTGTGAACACATCTCTTTTCACCCCCTACTTCTTGGGACAAACAGGGACAATAATGGGACAAACTGAGTCATTACAGAGTGTGCTTTAATTGCTCCAGTAATATCTATAAATTGTTTCCAGCAGCTTGGACAGAGGACTCCAAACGTTATTGAAGAGGTTTGGAGGAAGCCAATTTCAATCTAGCATTCAAAGTGACCTTCCCCATGTTCAGGGAGATGATGCTTCATGAAAGTTTCTTGGAATCTTGAGTCTTTTCTGTGTGTGTTCCGTGTGAATCTCAGGAAGAACTTCTTTCCTGTGAGAGTGCCAGAGCACTGGACCAGGCTGCCCAGAGAGGTTGTGGAGTCTCCTTGGCTGGAGACATTCAAACCCCACCTGGATGCGTTCCTGTGTGATGGACTCTAGGTGACCCTGCTCTGGCAGGGGGGTTGGACTGGATGAGCTTTCGAGGTCCCTTCCAACCCCTAGGATTCTGTGATTCTGTGTTTTTAAGCTGCTCCACAATTAGTAGCTTTATCAGATGCAGTTTCCCAAAACATTTGATAGTTTTTTGTGGTTTTTGTGACCCCAGGTGCACATACTGCCCTTGGTGAGACTTGTGTGGGTATTCTTGAAGCCATTGCTCCTGTGGCTTTTTAGCTAGGCTGGATTTTTCTTAGTCAAACAGAAGTTGACCCAATATTCATCATGGATAACATCCCTGTGTTTGAGAGCGAGCCCATGCAGAAGTCAGGTTGCCAGAGCAGGAGTCGTATGAGCAAACTGTAGGTAACAGATCTGTTGCCTTCCATTTTAAGAGTGACCTTTAACTCCCCAGACTTTGCAAAATAACTTGAGCAGGGCGCTGCCATGCCCACGGGAGGCTCACCTCCCAGGGACCTGCTGCCCCGGGCAGCGGTGTGAGGTCCAGCCCCGGCCAGCGGCCTGGTGCTGCCGCACAGATCTGCTTGGCTGGCGAAAACGCTGGGCTCTGCGCCGGGGCAGCACGTCGGTGCATCCGAGCAGAGGGCTGAGCTGCTCCCTGCCTCCCTTGTCGCCCCTTCCCTCAGGGACAACCAGATGGACTGACGGTGCTGGACTCCAGAGTGCCAAGGAGCTGTGCCTGTGGAGAGCAGAGGATGATAAAGAAGACAAAGATCCCCTTTTCCCAGCCATTTCAGTAAGGGACGGCAGCGTGGGATTGTGAATTCTACGTGACATTGATCCTCCACAGCAAGTGCAAGGAAACAGCTTCAGTTACAGAAACCACGTTCAGCTCAAGGTTCGAGGAGCTATTTTTGGGTGCTCAACTACTTCACTGAACTTCTGACTAATAGGTGGGCCATTGCTGGTGTCAAGATTGATTTTTGTATTTTGGCATATTTTACTTTTTAAATGCATTTGTCTGAAAAAGAACATGGAAGACGCTCCTCTGCCTCTATTGACCATGCCAACAGCTCCTTACAATGATCAGAAACCAGGAACCAGTGGATTACGGAAGAAGACCTTTCATTTTGAATCCAAGATGAACTATTTGCAGAATTTTATCCAGAGTATTTTTTTTTCCATAGACCTAAGAGATCGACAAGGATCTTCTATGGTAGTTGGAGGTGATGGGAGATACCTTAATAAGTCTGCAGTGGAACTGATAGTCCAAATGGCTGCTGCCAATGGGGTTGGTAAATGTTAAGTGACTAAATTCCTATAGTTGCGTAGCTGATAAATGCAGAAAACCAGAGTAAATTAGTCAGTATGAGATTTATTTCCCCAGAGACTTTATTCAACTGCTAATAGTTAACTTTTTAGTGGAAAATCAGTTTGCTAGTTCGGAAATTAATGGGTTTTTTCAGTCTTCAGTGATGCAGTTGGATAGAAGTCTGTGGGAATACACCTGCAGCAAAGAAAATAAATACTGCTTGTGTTTTGTGTGTTCTGGTTTTGTGTTTTGACGTGCCACGAGCTGTTAGCACCTGTCTCTCCATCAGATCAAAAATCCCTGATATTGTTGAGAAGTGGAGTAGCTGAGCCACGGCTCGCTGGTCAACGGCAGCTCAGCAGCAGCTCTTTCAGCATTGGCCTGAGCTGCTCAGCAAGTGAAAAGGCAAACCAGGGTTGCTTGTTTCTCAACAGGTAGAAGCTGTGTCCTTAGCCAATTGAAGTAAGATGGGAGGTAGGAAGTGACTAGCAACCTTCACAGTGATCTCTGGTGGTGCTGGAAATGTGTGTTCTGGAAGCAGAACAGGAGGTTTGTCTGTTTGCAGCAGAACACTGCAAGGCTCTTGGGCACTGGGGTTTTGTCTTTGTTTCCTTCTGCTTTTTAAGGAGAAAAGACTCTGCTGTCTCTCCTTGATCTCTTAGTGCAGAGAAAACTTTATGATAAGAGACCTGGCTCTTAGGAATTTGTTTGGCAGAAAAACTTACGTGGTCACAACAGGGTCATTAGTAGTAAATGGGAGAATAGGAGGAGAGAACATTTTTTTATTATTATTATTTAAATCATTATATTTTCCATCTTGGAGGAAAAAAATCCTTTGGCATTGCAAATTAATGTATTCCTCTTAAATCGGTGTATGGGCTGAGCAGAAGAGCTGGAAAATGTGAGCAAAGAGCCAGGCCTGATGCTTGACATTAGGACAGATTTTCTGCAGGTAAAGGTGAGGCTCGGGCTCCTCCCATGGGTTTCTTTCCACCAGTGTGGACTGGCTAAAATTTAGTTTTGCTGCTGGTTTTGGTGGCTTTTGTTGATTGTTTTTATACAGACTGGCTAATACCTGTGACTTCCCAGCACTGTGCTCATCTGTGAAATAGGAAGGATGAGGCCAAGGATGTTTTCAACCATCGAAAGCCACGAGGAGGGCGTGCAGGTTGGGTTTGGAGTATGCAAAAATCTGCGTGTTGGTGGAGGCTGGTGCTGTTACCCCCACAAATGTGGGGTCAGCAGGATTTCCACACTGCACCAAGAATGCTTGCTGGGTCGGTAGCATCACGCTGCATCCTTTAAATGATGGTGATTTGGTTAAAGGAAATGACCAGGGTGTTTTTTCCACTTCAGCTGATTTGTATAAATAGAAGTGTCTCTGTTCAGAGACTGGAACCATGGCACATTGGTGCATCTTGTGATGCATCTCCTACAGAAGGAGGACTGGGAGGGTGTGCTGATGGCACGATGGAGCTGTAGACACCAGCTTCCTTGGCCTGGAAAACATGTTTTTGGGGTGAAAGCATCAGCCTGCGTCACTTGGGGGAGGAGAGGGGCTGCAGGAGGTCTCCTTTATTGCCCCTGCACATCTTGGTGGGGCTTTCAGTAAAACCAGGGTGGAAGTGTTGCCTGGATTGCTTCAAAGTGCTGTAAGCCAAAATCACCACACAAAGTGGGTCTGTTGGTGAGCAGGTCTGGTTTGAGCTTTCTGTGAAGGAAGGCCATCTCTGCATTGTTACATCCTTAGGTTCTTCTCATAAGGAATTCCAGAGAATTAAAAAAGATGAAGTGTAAATTGCTCAGCATGCTGCTACACGGAGCAGCCTTTTCCAGTGGTTACCACAAAGGCATTGGATGAGTGGGGAATGGCAGCTGAAAACCTCTGACAGCCAAGGAGGACCCCAAATCAGAGAGCAACTTGTATGGAGACAAGTTTTAATTCTTTTTCTCCCTTTCTGTGGGAGCAGCAATGCAAAAGCCACAGTTGAGGTGTGTGGAGAGGACAGGTTGGGTAAGGATGATGGATTTGATCTGTTCACCCAGCTCTCCTGCATGGTTTGGGAGGGAAGCTCCCGTGTTTTGCCTGTCCTCTGCAGCATCCCCTGAGCTGCACTCAAGGCCTGGCAGAGCATGGATGCAGAGGGATGTAGGGGCTGACCCTCGAAAGGAAGCTGGGAGGATGAACTTTTGGAGAGGAGCTTCCTGGAGACTGCATTAATTCTTGGTGAAACTGAAGGAGCAAGGCTTGGAGGCTGGAATGAAACAGGAGACAAGGTGTGCTGGCTTGGGCTGAGAATGGGGAGAAGAGCAAAACCCATGTAGGTTGGGCTACTACAAATTAAATGTACAGTGTGATAAACTAATGCAGTCAGCCTGGTAGCTAAGCACTGTCAGGGCTGTAACATCAGCTGCTGTGGCCAGCTGAAAAATGGGTGTTCACTTTGGGTGTGTGAACCACTGTTCCACGTTTCTGCTGGTTGTTTGCTGGAGGTGCAGCTCTTCTCACAGCGCCTCTCTCGCCCAGCTGCTCTGTGACAGCTGTCCCGTGGAATGAGCGATGGGCAGCGCAGCCAGAGCTTAGCACCAGGCAGTGCCGCGGGAGAGGAATCGCAGCCATCCCATGCCCTTGGCTTAGCACTGAGCGTGGACCTTTGGTCTGGTTTGTCTTGTATTTGAATGAAATTCCTCCTCTTGTCCGAGTCCTGTACAGGGTCTGATCTCCTTGGCTGATGGAGAGTAGTCTGGTGGCTTTTTAAATCTCTGTCACCTCATTTGGGGGCTATGGTAAGGAGCATGTTCTTCCAGAAGAATACTCATCTTCTGGTTTTACATGAACTCCAGCGACTGGATCCTGATTAGCTTGTGGTGCTTAGCACATTGATCTGGATTTAATCTTGGTGGTATTGCTAAATTTATGGGAAGGAGGTGTGCTACCCGCTACGAGTATGAGCATCAGCGGCCGGTCCCATGGGAGTAGTGATGATGTTCGAGTTTCGTTTTGTTTTGGCTTCTCTCAGTCCCATTGTGTCCTTTGAAAGCAAAGTTCGAGACCGTAGCTAAAGGGGTTTGGGGTTTGTTTTTTTTTTTTTTGGTTGTTGTTTAGATGTCTCTGGAAAGCTCAGCTCTTCAGTGCAAGCTGCCATTTCCAGTTGAGCTGCAGCATTCATAAAGGAAAATGCTAAAAAGGCACAACAGAGCGGGGTCAGATGCTGACCTTCACCGTACGCAGCGGAGAGCTTCATGTGCCTCCCAGGAACAAGCTGTTGGCTTGCAGAGGAGCAGCACCCCCGCCATCAGCACACCTGGGGGCTCTGGTTTACCTCTTGCCAGGGTTTTTTGGCAGTTTTGCTGGGTTTGGGATTTGGGACTCACAGTCGTTTGTTTTGCTCTTGAATTTTTCAGATCGGCCGCTTGGTCATCGGGCAGAATGGCATTCTCTCCACCCCAGCGGTGTCCTGCATCATCAGGAAAATCAAAGCCATCGGTGGCATCATCCTGACGGCCAGCCACAACCCTGGGGGGCCCAATGGGGATTTTGGCATTAAATTCAATATTGCCAACGGAGGTAAGGTCGCTTGGTTCATTTGGGTTTGCTTTGTTTCTGTTTGGCCGTTTCCTGAGTTGACCCCAAGGAACCTAATTTAACTGTCTTAATATCACAGAGGTTCAGTGCCCTCAGCAGTGGGTTTCCCTCAACAGAGGAAGTGATCAATCTGCTCCCCTCATACCCTGATATTCCTCTCCAAGGGAGGTATTCCCAGCTTCAAGTCTTTTGCTCTACTACTGAAGCGCACTCCTCTTGCAGTCTGATTCTTTAACGTCTTCCCCCTTGACCATTTTATCTTGCAGGTCCTGCTCCTGAAAGTATCACAGACAAAATTTTCCAGATCAGCAAGAAAATTGAAGAGTATGCAATCTGCCCAGATCTCCAGGTGGACCTGAGCACCATTGGGAAACAACAGTTTGACTTGGAGAACAAATTCAAACCTTTTACGGGTAAATGACTGTTCTTCCTCTTGGAAAGTTTCCTTTCAGGTGGAGTTAGTGTGGACCTGCCATGAACGGGTGAGGACATTTGGTGTTCCTGAAGGACAGATGTGGCCATTTTGACCTCTCCTCCTTACCTGCTGGATAAGCCCAGCAAGGATGTGGCTTCTGGTCACCCTGGCATCCTGGCATTTATTTTTTTCTGGCCTGCATGTGTAGATACTTAAATTATATCATTATTTCTGTCCTACAAAAGGTTTTACTTCAGTCAGTAAGTCTGATCCATCAAGCTTCACGGAAATCAGAGACTATTTTGTCTGTGAGGCTACCATTAAAAAAAGACAACTCTGCAGCTAAAGTGCGTTTTCCTGATTAAAAAATTTAGTGTTTAATGTTTGTAACTGATTTTTTCCCCATGGTTTCATGTATGAAAGCTCTCCCTGTGAGTGGGAAAGCCATGACATTTCACATGTCACTTTTTTCAAGTAGTGTAATATGAAAATACGTTTTAAAAAGGCTTTTGAAAAACACTTACTGCAAGTGTTTTTTACCATCTCCTGGTGACCCGTGCTTGTAATTAAAAAGAAAAAATCAAAAGATTATGAAAGTTGGTATTTCTCTCAGTCCGTGTGTCTGCGGAGGGGGATTTTTACGTTAATGGGGATTTCATGGCACTGACTTTATGTGGTGTGTTAGTTGCAAAGGTGCCACTTTTTCAAACTATTAGGTGCACAGTTCCCCTTGACTTTGGTGGAAATTTGAGATCTGTTTTTATATATATATTTTTTTTTCCCTTTTCCTTTAATCCCACTCTCCTAGTAAGCAGAGTGAGACTGAGCCCTCTCAAAAGAAGTCCAGGGGGCCGTAGCTCGGAACAGGGTTTGATGGATTTTGTTGGTCCACTTGGTCTGTAACCCAATTAGCAGTGGCAGCCTGTAATTAAGATCTTCATCTAGGACCATTATTATTGTCTTTATGAAATGATTCTACGGGATGTTTAAAGGCTTTGTGCTGAGCCCTGGCCCTTTGCACTAAGGACTGTCAGCACGCTGCCATTGCGTCGCAAAATCATTTTTCTGCAGAGATTTCAGACTTGGAGAGTTGATCTTTATTTACTTCTATTTTTTTTTCCAGTGGAAATTGTGGACTCGGTAGAAGCTTATGCGAATATGCTGAGGAACATCTTTGACTTCAGTGCATTAAAGGAGCTGCTTTCGGGGAAGAACCACCTCAAGATACGCATAGATGCTATGCATGGAGGTATGGGTGGGCTTGGGTTTGTGAGATTGCGGGGCACCCCCCAGGGCTTTGCCACCTACTTCAGAGAGAAAACTATTTTCTGATATTTATATCCATCATCTGTAAATTTGTTTCTTGTTTTGCAGCGTGTTGCATTTTTCTTTTTGCAGGCAAACTTTTTATGGCTTTACACTGTTTTCTGTTGTCAAGTGTTTGGACTTGAGAAATGTTTGGGATTTGGGGGGCTGCTGGATGGCTCACACACATCAATCCACACCTGAGAGACAGGAGGGTTGTGCTGATGCTGTGGTTGGAGCTGCCCTAGCAGATTTTGCATCAGCCATTGTCCCGTGGAGGTCACAGTGATCAGGCAAAGGTCTACTCACAGATGCTTGAGTACAAAAATGGGACCATTGGACTGTTTTATATAATTTAATATATATGCCAAGCCTGTGAGTCTCAGTAGACATTTTCAGGAGTACCCTGGCTTGCTTAGCACCTTGTTTCTCTTGCCTCCAGGCCGTTCCCATTCCTATGCTCACTTACTTTTTTTGTTATCTACATTATTAGAGTTTGAGAACAGTAAATCCTCCTGTGCTGCTGGATGTCTGTGAACCACACATGCATTTTATTCTGTTACATGGGGCTGTGGTACCAATACCTCGGTGCGCTTGGGGCATAAGCGCTTCACCATGGGGTCCTGTCTCACGTGCTGAGCCCAAGGGCACAGGCTGACTTGTTTCCTCCTCATGTTTTGCCGTGATAGTTGTGGGCCCGTATGTAAAAAAGATCCTGTGTGAGGAGCTTGGAGCCCCAGCAAACTCAGCTGTGAACTGCACCCCGCTAGAGGACTTTGGTGGCCACCATCCTGACCCCAACTTAACCTACGCTGCTGACCTGGTCCAGACCATGAAGATGGGAGAGTATGACTTTGGAGCTGCCTTTGATGGAGATGGGGTAAAATGGGCTGTTCTGTATTCACCTTTTTTGCCCTCTAGTCAGTTGTGGGTTTAAGAAGAGGAGAGTGAAGATGAAGACCTTTTTTTCTCCCTCTCTCCCTTCTGTAGTTGTGACGTGAGCCACTTGCTGCCGTTTGCCACCATGGCAATAGTTGGCTACTGTGTTAATAGTGAAGTCAAACTGTATTTAAGTAGCTTTAAAGGCTGTGAAAAATCAGCAGGAAGGTGAAACACTATACAGGTGTTGCTGTTTGACTTTTCCAAAGCTCGGTATTTATTTCAGTGCAGTCAGAAATCTCTCTTGAGCTGTTGGGTTTATGGGCTGCGCCTGCCAAGTAGAACAGCCTCTGCCATCGCAGCTTTTTTTGCACTTAGCTGTTAGCAAGAGCTGTTTCTTTCTTGTCTTCACCAGGATCGCAACATGATTCTTGGGAAACATGGCTTCTTTGTGAACCCCTCCGACTCCGTCGCCGTCATCGCCGCCAATATTTTCAGTATCCCGTATTTCCAGCAGACCGGAGTGCGTGGCTTTGCCCGGAGCATGCCCACCAGTGGGGCTCTCGATAGGTAACATCTGCCTCTGTGTGGTGGGAGAGGGACTGTCCCTTTTGTCTGCTTTGACACGTGCATGGGCTGCCTGAAGGGTGGAGCAGTGCCAGGGCTGCCTGCCAGGGCAGGCAGTGAAGTTTAATGAATTAAATCCTCTTTGGGGATGTAGCAGAGCTGGGCTCCGCTCTTGGCTCTTTCTCCTCTCTACAGATGAGCCCAATCAAATGATCCTCCCCACCCTTTTTTGTTTAATTTGATAGTGAGACTTTCTTTGTTGAATGCTTTGAGATCTACAGCTGAAAATTGGTTTAGAAGAGTTCAGATACGTGTTGGTATCTACTCTTCAGTTGCATATCCCACCCATTTCCCAGAAGTTACACCAGGATAAAATAGAGGATGGTTGTACAAAGAATTGTTCGTTGTAAAAACCCAAAACAGTGGCATGACCTGCCTTGGTTGTTACCCCAAGAGAGATGTTTGGTGTAGCAACTGAAGCTCCTGCAGTATTTCAGTAAGAGCCCAGCTGTGGTGTGATTGAGCCTTCTTACCTTTGAAGGGTGGCCCATGCTACAAAGATCGCTTTGTACGAGACTCCGACTGGCTGGAAGTTCTTTGGAAACTTGATGGATGCAAACAAACTATCTCTGTGTGGAGAGGAGAGCTTTGGTACTGGTAAGTCAGCGTTCCTGATTTCACCACTGATGGTATTATTCCTCCTCTTAGATCTTTATTGTGCTGGGTGGCTTGGGATTTATCTTTCATGTGTAGTTGTTAATGCTTCTAAAATAATAAAATAAAAAAACCCCCAAACCTTGCAAGAATTGCTGGTGGAAACAAACACAATGCTAAAAGTTTTGTGAGGCAAGAGCTAGTTCTCCTTTCAGTTCTTTAGGAAGGCATAGGTAGATATGCAGGAAGTTTAAGGGCCTCTTTACTAGCCCGGTCATTGAGTCTGTGGGGATTACGTGCAGTGTTAAATGTATTTTTCAACTCTTGGTGGCCAGGAAAACCTTCTAAATGTTTTCATTTCTGGAAAGAAATATGGTTTGGAGCATGCAGTTTTATTAGGGAAGGTTTCAGGTCACTATTAAATCTCCGAGCTTAATAGGGCCCTCATTTTCCTGTTCTAAAAACAAGGTATGATTTATAAAGTTTAAATTAACACTTGCCTTTGAACAGTCTAAGCAAGTTATTAGGTTACTGAAAAACAAAGTGAACATCTTAAGGAATTTACTAGGGGTGTGCACGTGACACAGAACTATTATTTGTGCAGGGAAGTTAAAGTGAGCAGGTTTTGCTCCGCATCGGAGCAGCGTGCTCAAAACACGCAGTGTTCCCGGGAGGCCTCGGCAGTTCCTGAGTTCTCCTGGGGCATCTACCACATGGTTTGAACTCTTGACTGTGGAAATGGGACCTTCCCTGCATGCACCTAAGTTGTGGACAAAGGCTGCGTTTTATCTGGTCTGAATTCTCCCCGAGATCTGGTTTTTCTTCTTCTCTGGAGACCTCTGAAGACCGGGGCAGCTGGTAGGAGGCTCTGCAAGGCACAGGGTCTTGAGGGAGTTTGGGTTGGATGATTTCAGGCTCAAACCTTGTGTGTTTTCATTCCACCGTCCCGTATTTCAGAAAAACATTTTAGCCTGGGCGTGGGTGTCTCACAGGGTAGGGATGGCTGTAAATCCCCCACTGCCTGGAATGAAGCTTCTTGCAGAACTGGGGTGCACCCCTTGTCGTGCCAGGATTCCCCCTGATTTTCTGTAGCTGAGGAGATGGCATTGCAGGCTCTGGTTGAAGGCAGTTTGCTGTGGGGCTGAAGTGGTCTTCAGTGGCAAAATTTTTTGCAATCAGATGCTCTTCTGATGCATGGGATTTGGTCTCGGGTTGGAAGGAAAGGGGAACTTCAGAAAAGGTGATGGCTCTGTAAAAAAAATCTTGAAATAAATTGTGAGGAAAGAAAGGTTTTGGAGTTTTGCCCTGAATGATTTCAGCACACGTGAAGTTTATGTTCTGGGCTTTGGCTAATGAGAGGGCACTGGCATTTCAGTAAATAAATAAAAACAAAAAGCAGCAAATGATTCATGGGGCTGCTGATAGGAGATGGTCTCTAATGAGCACTCTCTGAAATTGTTTCCATCTTTTATTGTATGAGCAATGAGCTCATGGTTTCTCTCCATCCCCCAATGGGTAAGTGACCCTACATTACAAATAGGAGTGACTGATTCCATTTGCAGCAGGGGCTGGGGGGGAGGTTGGAGGTTTTGGCCATGCAATATCACATCCGAGTGGCCAGGGACTGAGCAGTTTTGGGGGGGACAGATTAAGAAAGGGCCCAGAAGTGTTGGACACCCCCCGTGATGCAAAAGAGGTCTGTCCATCTGGGGAATGCACTTTAAGGAATGAAAAGGGGCAAGGAAGGTTGTTTGATAGTAAGTTAATGAGGAGCTGTTTGGAGCTGGACAGAATGTGAGTGCTGAAGGGGAGAGAGGTGAAGGAGCAGCCAAATAGACCCCAGTAAAAAATTGAAACAAACTGTGACCCGGTGGGACTGGAGTCCAGGAGCAATTAGAGTAATGCGACATGACAGAATTCCTGCTTGCTTTCTTGGGTATTTTATTCCAGCAATAAGTTGATACATCACATGGGACTTCTGTTTGTTTAGCATTCCTCTCCATCACCTCTGCACAGCTCTCTCTGCTGCAAAGGACCACGAGGATAATTTATGGCTGTGTCCACAATAGTGGGATTTGTGTAGAGTGCTACGTAACCCATGCCCCAGCCCCCAGCCCTTCTCCCCAGATGATTGCCCACTCTGGCACTTCTTGAGAGGGTAAAATGGCAGCTCTGGAGTGCTCTCTGCATTAGCAGGCATACCCTGGGCTCCTGGGGATTTCATTAATACTTGTTTGGAGGTTTTCCAGAGCTCAGAGGGTAAAACTCAGAGGTTGTGCATCTGTGGGGCGCAGCGCTGGACTCGTGAGCCAGAACCTTGGAGGGTGGGTCCGGTGTATTCTGGGCTGCCATTTGATCCCTCATTTAATTTAGATGCTCGGGGTGCTGTGGGAGTTGCAGCACCCTCTCAGGTTTCCCAAGGGCTGGGTGATGTGTGTTCCCTGCCCTGCTGCTGTCACCACGCTCCAGTGGGACCCAGGGCAAGGCTGGGCTGGCCTCTGGCAGCCGTCTCCTCTCTGCTTTGGAGGAGTCCTCTCCTAACCACACATGGTCTCTTACAGCTTTCCAGAGCCTGGTGTGTGGGTGTGAGAGCAGGCACCAGGCTCTCCTCTGCTTTTGGCACATGAATGAAGCCTCTCCTGGCACTGCTGGCTGCCAGAGCCCGGTGCTGTCCCACGGGCTGCTCTTCTCTCCATGGCAGGGTAGTTTCAGAGTCATTAGGTTTGGCTTCCTCAACGAGGGCTGACATTTTTCTTGGTGCTCAGCCAGGGTATGTGCTGATCAGAGCACACTGATTTGGCAGACGGTACGTGACAGCTGCTTGAAGAGGTTGATGTTGGTCCTTCCTGAGCTGCTCCTTTGCATTTGCCTTTTTTTGGTTTTTTTTTCGGCTTTCTGTCGATCACCTCTTTACTGTGCATTTCCCATTACTTCCTTGGGAGCAGAATTAAGGATCTGTGAACAATGAGTGTGTGGGTTAAAAGGGGCCGAATGTTTTATTTGGGCTATAGCTAAAAGCAGATGAGATCTTGAGCTGTTCTAACAATGCAGCAGGGACCGAGCTCATGAAATGCCTTCCATTTGTGAGGCTGTACGGCTGCCAGTGGATGGAGGAGAGGAGACAAGGTAGGGTTGAAACACAGACTCTGGCGTGGAAGGAGGTGGGAAATGTGTCTCTGCTGTGGCTCTCTGCAGGCTCTGACCACATCCGTGAGAAGGATGGGCTGTGGGCTGTCCTGGCCTGGCTGTCCATACTCGCCACCCGCAAGCAGAGCGTGGAGGACATCATGAAGGATCACTGGCAGAAATATGGCAGGAACTTCTTCACCAGGTGGGGAAAGCACTCCTGATGCCTCGAACTTACCTCTGTCCTGTGTCCCACCCTCCGAGGTCAGAGCCCCGGGCACTGGTGGCACCAGCACGTGCTACCACAGTGCTGCTCCTGCCTCCTGGCGCTGGCTGTTGCCATGGTGCTGCAGTAATTTCAAACCCCCTGAGCTGTTGGCTACAGGATGCAACATATCTGGGCTAAAGAAAACCACGGGTGTTCACCTTAACCTTTCATGATGTCCAGTTTAGGATTTGTTACTCTAAACATAAATCTGGTAAGTATCCAAGTCTACAAAGGCTGTACATTTTATACATGCAAGGTGTCCTTTTTTTTTTCATGTTAATGGAGATTATTTTCTTGCAAGACTCTTTTTTGCCACTGGGACAGTATGTTTCTTGAGACCACAACCCACAGGGTAGTTTGTTATATCTTCAGTTCTTTACTGGGAGGGTGGTTGGGCACTGGAATGGGCTGCCCAGGGAGGTGGTGGATTCACTGTCCCTGGGGGTGTTCAAAAAACGGGTTGATGAGGCACTTGAGGCCATGGTCTGATGGTCTGATGGTCAGGAATATGATGGGATAAAGGTTGGATTTGATGACCCTGGAGGTCCCTTCCAACCATAATGATTCTATGATTCTGTTCTATGATTCTATGATTCAGTGATGGCAATGTCTTATTGAATGGATGCCAAGCTCCTCAGCTGTCACTTACCTGGCTGAGTTTCTGTCCAGTCCCAAAATACTCTTAATTTAAACTACACTAGATGTGGCAGATCAAAAGGGAAGGAGTGAGAACCAACCTGCACATAACCAGAGCTGAATATTGAAAGACCTACATGAAAATTCTGTCTCAAATTCCTAAATGGGAGAACTTGCCTTTTCCTTCCCTCTCCTCGCACGACAAAGCCAGCAGACATCCGAGGCATGTAGACCTGTGGAAAAAGTGCTGAAGTCTAGAATAAAAAGGCAGTCTTGTAGCACCAGAGGTGTGTCTGCACAGCAGGTGAGGTGCAGTGGAGGCAGGTTGGCAAGACTGTGCATGTTCCATCTAGCCAGCTGGGCAAATAGAAGCCCTGCAGACCACACTGGCAGTCGGCATGCGGAGCCTGGGATCCCAGCCTGTGCTCCAGCTGCTCTCTGCTGCCTCTCCTCCCCGGGTTAGGGAGATCCAAGCTGGCACTGGTGTGTTCTCACGTGCTGCAATCACACCTGGGGTTTCACTGTGGGGACAGGGATGTTCAGGCAGAATTGTCGTGGAGAACCTGTTGAGATGGTGTTGGCAGAATTAGAGCAAGTTCTTTGCCCTCTGTCTTTGGTGTGCCTGGTGCAAGACAACACCACTCCTGCTTTCATCCCTCTGAGTGCCCGTGATGTGTTGCAGTGTATCCCACAGGCATGGATCGTGGCTATCCTGCTGCACACATCCTCCTCTCTTCTCTTCCCATCCTCTCCTCCAGCAAGGGAGTGGATAGCACGTATGGGGCAGACCGCAGTGGTCAAACAAGGATATCACAAAACACTGTTACTCGTTGCAGCCTCCCCTCCTAATCTTTGTTTTACTGGTTGTAGGTATGACTACGAAGAGGTGGATGCAGATGCAGCCAACAAAATGATGAAGGATTTGGAGGCTGTGATGTTTGACCGCTCCTTTGTGGGGAAGCAGTTGTCGTGTGGTGACAAAGCCTACACGGTGGAGAAAGCGGATAATTTTGAGTACAGCGACCCTGTGGATGGAAGCATCTCCAAAAACCAGGTGGGCATAGGCTGGCCTGGGCTGAACGTGACCTCGGAGGGGTGTCACACTGTGTATTTTGGGCTTAATCTTTGTCTGCTGCATTTGCACCTGCTTTAAAGTCAGACATTGCATTTGTCCCTTGGAAAATGTCTTCTGCCCTGTGTTTACTCGTGGGATCCTGTCCCGCCTGAGGGCAATTGCTGCCTTGGAGAGGGAAGGGTCTGGAGCCTGCTCCTGCCCCAGCAGGGCCCAGAGAGGGAGCAGAGCTTCCCTACAGCTGCCCCAAAGAGGATGGAGTGACAAAGCCGAGTTGAGGGGGATCCTCTGGGCAGTGGGTTGTGCTGAATTGAAGGGTTGAAACCTCCCAGAGTCCAAGGCACAAACCCTCCCGTGCAGGTGTCATCTTGGCTCTGGCTCTAGACCCCTCAGATTGCTGCAGGTGAACCCTCCCTAGATGTGTTTGTCCCCGAGGTGATGGCACTCCCCATGTGCCCATCCTGGAGAGGGCAGGCGGCAGAATGGGGGTGATAAATACATGTGAGATGAGTAACCTCTCACCAGAGATGATTGAATACAAATGTCCTGTACTTGGGTTGGTTTGACAGCACAATGTGGCAGCATGGTAAGTGGGAAGGAATAATGGAGAAATCCCACAGGAATGATTGCCTTGCCTGGGGGATGGCAGGAGCAGTTCCTTTATGTCCTATTCCCATGGCGGTGCGGTGGGTCAGGAAAGCTGTGTCTGATGGAGAGTCAGCCCCTGGCTCTTGTTACCAAGCAGGTGCTGGGGCAAGAGACCTTACAGCAGCAACGTGCTTCATGTTCAGGAGCTCTAGCAAGTTCTCCAGTGGGGGTTAGGAGGGACACTTGCACCTTTGGGGGTGGGGAGAGGATAACAGAGGAGCCTTCTGCAGCTCCCTAAAGAGGAGGAGCTCAGGGATCATGCATAGCCTCTCTGGCTCTCATGGAGAACACCTGGGGCACCAAGAGGTGTGTAGCTGAGACACCATTCTCCTGCTCTTCTCTCTTCACCAGGGCTTGCGGCTCATCTTCTCCGATGGCTCCCGCATTATCTTCCGGCTGAGCGGGACTGGCAGCGCCGGAGCGACCGTGCGGCTCTACATCGACAGCTATGAGAAAGATGCTCAGAAGATACATGAAGACCCCCAGGTAAGCACTGCACCTGTGTCACGGCACTGCTGGCTCCCAACCTTCCTGAAAATCCTGAATCTTTGCTTGGAGCTGTGTGGAGGTGCTGGGTGTTTGGGAAGTGAGGGCTTTGGTGTCTTTAATCCCAGTATTTACTAAAAGAAGAGCTCTGTGTGGAACAAGTGTTACTTACTCAGAGTCCCTCCCCACTGCTCCTGCAGTCACACATTGGTTCTCCTGTTTGTTTATGTTACATCTGTGGCTGGTTGGAGGTGTGGGAGGACACTGCCTCAGTCCTGAGCTGACCTTCTAGTTGAAATGTTGCATCACTGAGGATGAAACGAGCTCATTCCTACACCGAGCGTGGGAAATACTTGTTCAAAGCAAATAAATGCAGTTGCATTGAGATGACACTGACCTGTTCTGTACCAAGTGTTCTATATGTTCTTTACAGCATCATTTAAAAGTGCTCTTGACCTCTCCTGTAGACACGGGAGGAAAAGAATCCTCATTTTATATTCCCCAGCAAATGGTCTTTGAGCTCTTCCTGTACAACTTACTGTGCCATTATTGACAAAAAGACTAAAAAAAGCCCCGCGTTCCGAGAGACACAAACTGAGCTTAGGATTTAAAATTAAACTTAGGATTTAGGGTGGCAGCAACAGCAGAGCTGTGCTGGAGTTTTCTCTCCAAACCTGCATGTGGGCTTGGCACCGCATCCCTCACTGCACCGTGGCTCTCACTGGTCCCCCAGCTCGTGTTGTGAACCCAAACCGGTTCCTTGATGGGCAGTGCTGAGCTCTGGGTGTCCCAGGCTGACATCAGGTGCCTGTGAGGGAAGGTGCCCTGCTCCGTGGTTCTGAGCCATCTCTTTCCTTTCTGCAGGTCATGTTGGCACCTCTCATTTCCATTGCACTGAAACTTTCACAGCTTCACGAAAGAACCGGCCGCACCGGCCCGACTGTCATAACATAAAGGCTTGGTGAGCCCCTGTGCTGGAGTGCACGCCGAGTGAAGGAAGTCAGCCCGTCTCCCCTTTTATTGTCAAATCTGTCACAAAAAGAGGGATATTAATTTTATTTCTGTATTTAAGAACACTACTGAACTGCTGAGGATAGGCAATAACGCCCAGCCCCTGTCAACACTTTGTGTGCACGTTGCTGTGCTGCTTTTCTGCGTCCCACAGCACTGCTGGCAATTGGTGTATGGTGCTCGTTAGCACAGCCTTTTGGTTTAGCATATGTACTTTTTATTTTTGTTTTTTGCTTAAACAAAAGGCTCTAGAAATAACAAAGAGGAGAAATTCTTCAATAACGCAGAGGTTTTTTTTCTGTCTTGGAAAGTTTCCTGGAAAAGAAGCACAAATACTTTATCCTTGTTAATACATAGTCTTTTAAATGTGATGTCTCTGAATAAGCAGTGGCTGTGTATTAGGGCTGAGTATTTTTTCGCTTACGTGGATTTTTCCCTTTCAAAACCAAATGATGTAAATTGACCTCCCTTTGCCGTCTGTATCAGAAAAAAACCACAACAAACCCTCCACACAGAAATGAGCAATAACAAGCATTGCAGGATATTAAAGTGATATGAGCTACAATTACTGTTCAGCGCTCTTTTATTTCCTTACATCAGGACAGGCTTTTGAAGAATAAAAGATTGTTTTGATGAGCTCGTTTGGCTGAGTGTGCATAGTAAGATCCTTGGAATAATCAGATTTGTAAGCATTAATGTGCAAAATCTTACCCAAGGGCACAGGCGGTGTCGCTTTGGAAACAGTTGTAGCTGTTGGATGTTGAGGCCCTGCAGCTGCACCTCGCCACCCTTTTCCTGGAAGCCATCCCCTCGGAGCTGAGCTATGGTCCTGCTCCCAGCCCCACCGCCTGACGTGGCCCTGGAGAGGACCAGACTTGGTGCCCCTCATCCATGGAGGTGACACCCTCCGGCAACAGGAGGGACTCTGGAAAACAAGTCCAGGGAACTCCACAAGGCCCCATTGGATTATCCCTCCATCTCCAGGCAGTTACAGCTTAAGCTATGTTGATAAAACCAGTTGTATTAGTGGGAATGAGTTTAGGTGACTTTCCCCTTTGGGTTTGCTTGCTTTTGTCACCCAAGTCCCTGTGCCAGCTGTGCCCGGCCTCACCGTGAGCCTGGACTGGGCTCAGTGGTTCAGGGCTGGCACAGGGGCAGCTGAAACCCAGGCTGGGTCCTGGGCAGGCCTGAGGGCACAGCTCTATTTCCCAGGAATGTGAAACATCCCACCCTCACCCTACCCGGGACGCTGCCAGCAGCGCTTCTGAGGTGGATGCAGATGTGCTGACAAAAAGCTCTTTATCTGGTCTTCCTCACAGGGGTGAGGTGTCTCCTCCGACAGACTTCCCTGCTCAGTCTGCACCAACAGTTCTGCTGGCAGAGCTGCTTTGGTGTGGGGTGTGTTAAAACCCAAACAACCTCACAGCCTGCTGCTGCTCGTCCTCGGCGGGGTCAGTGGTGCAGAGCTGCAGCTGTGTCGCTTCCACCGCAGCCCTGTCCACCCCATGCTCTGGTTTTGGACCAGCCATGGCCTGTGTGTTGGATGGAGAAGATGCAGAAGAGCACCAGGAGATCAACTGAATAAACCCTGTGTCTGAGGAAGCAAAGCTTGTGCACAGGCTCTGGCCACAAACTATAGCAACAAGGGTTCCTGTTTGCAGGGAAAACCAGCGGTGGTGGCAGATGGGTTTCTTCCAATCCAAGCAAAAAGAAAAAACCAAAACCCAACAACCTATGTGCGTGGAGATGGACCAGAGTTTCCACCAGAGCAGGGGGTGGGGGAGAGGAGCTCTGCTGAGCAGGACCTTCAGAAAAGCCAGATGCTGAAGGTCGGTCTCCAATGTCCATGTATTGAAGGTGCAGAGAGCAGCAGGCGGGTGCTGGGCACAGGGAGCCCTACCCAGAGCAAGACGTGCTGTGTTGCTTCCTGAGATACAGCCAGAGAAATCCAGAACCTCAGCATCTGCATCAAGGGGAGAAAGGGAAAAAAACAAACTAAACCAAACCTGGCAAAGGGAAGTTAAATGTGATGCAGCCCTTGTGTGAGCCAGAGGTGCATCAAAGCCAAGCTGCAGTCCCGGGGTGAGCTGGGTGCTCTGTTCTACTTTGATCTCCTGGCACAAGAGATGCGTGGCTGGAGCTGGAGGTTGGCAATGCAACCTGGAGCCTCTCACTTGTAAATCCCTGCTTCCAGCCTTGCCCTGAGTGGCAACACCCTCTTGTCCTCCTCTTGTGGTGCCTCGTGGGGCGCCTCAGCCCAGCTCCTGCCGCGATGGCGCTTGGAGCAGAGCAGCATCAGCCACACGGGACCAAACTCTGCTGCTTTTCACCACTGCTGCCAGATCTCTGCTGCTCCAGCCCCTTCCCCTGGCCCACTTTATGTGACCATGGGACTCATCTGCTCCTTTTTCCATTCGAGTGAATCATTCCTGTGAAACCTTTCTGTTTTCTTGCCAATATTTTCACTGACAAACAGGATTTCAGCCCTCTCTTGGAGCCCTTGTTCCCCGGGAGCACTTAGTGCTGGGCTATGACAGAAACACCTTCTCTTTGCTGCTCAGCAGCACGGAGCCGGCTCGCTCCTCCCTTTTTCATCTGCAGAGGAAGTTTGGAATTGTTTTAGTGGAGAAAATGTGTGGAATACTTGAGGCTCTAACAAAGGGCTCTGTTTCCATACCACTTGTCAGGCATCATTAGCACGGATGCTCCTGTGACTTCTGCAGAATGAATCGGTGTGGAAGTGTGAGCCACCCGGCCGGGAAAGGGCAGATGCAGACAGCAAGGAAGCTTCCAAATTAATCTGGCGAGCCTCCTTTCTTCTGAGCACTTGGAAGACCAAAGCGAAATCTACTTGACAGCTTCTTCTGTAGGGACACATATGGCATGGAAATGTTTGATCCCTCAGTCAGCTAACAGCAAGCTTGCAAACAATGTGAATTGGTGATTATAAAACACACTGACAGAAGAAGAATTTGCATCTGCACCGTAGAGCTTCAGTCTGATGTGATTATTAAACTAGAGCTGCAAACAATACCTTCTGTAATTGTGTTAGCACCCAACAGCTGCTCAGGGAACTGATCCAGGTCAGTCTCAGCCTGCTGGCCCAGGGAAAGCTGTGCCCAAGGTTGGTGATTCCTGTGCCGTGGTCCTGTGCCGGTGAGCCCGGCGCTGCGCTGGGCAGGGTCGGGTCTCGGGGGCTTTTCCTCCTCACTGGCTGCAGAGCACTACACCAGAGAGCTGGGATTAGTGCAGGAAAAACAATTTGGCCTCTCTAATTTGCCTTTTAAGCGTTGTGTGAACAAGTGACCCTGCAGTTTATGGTTGGCCTCTTTTTAAAGCAGGTCAGTCCTGAGTTCCTTCTGCTGCAACCGTGGGTGCTTTTCAGTCAAACCCTGTATATTACAGACTGCTCTCTTGCCTATAATGGTGCTCGACGGCAGCACACAGCTCTCCTCTCCTGGGGCTCCTGAATTTCAGCATCTTCAGAAGGAGATGGAAACCTTCCTGCACTGTTCTGCCTTTATCTCAGCCACAGTTCCTCCAGCTGTTCCTACAAGCAGAGCCCAAACTGTCCCCCCCCCATCAATACCCTTCTTCCATGACAATTTGTGCCTGCGTAGTCCCTGCCCATTCAGCTCCCGGGATTTGGAGCCTTGGATGGGAGAGGGAGATGGCTACAGGGAAAAGATCACTCTTGGGGAAGCCTGGGAGGATTTGCCTGCTGGGTCTCAGCAGCTGCCTGGGTGCCAACCAGCCCCTGAGCATGGTGGTGAAGGGTAACTGGTACAGCCCTGAGTACGGGAGACTCCGTTCTCTGTGCTGAGGTTCAGTTGGTCATCATTTTCTCAGGAAATTCACTTTTCCCCCTGGGCTGTATTACAGCAGATTCCTTCCAAGCCAGTGACTGTGTGCAACAACAGGGAGACGCGGCCGGCCCGTACGGCTCTTAATGGGCTGTGTTTGCCAAGGCCGTGGTGTGGAGGTGTTTGCAGAGGCTCAGCCCCTCTGTGCACATGGGTATTTGCATGAAAAATTACTCCTGCTCTTTCTTTGCTTCCCTTCAGACTGAAGCTATAGGCTTCTGTCCCGGAGGAGCCCAATTAGATCCAGATGTCTCACTGGTCAGAGGCGTTTTAATCTTTACCCCGAGTTTACATCATGCAATATCTGATTTCTCCACGCCAGTTTCCACTGCACAGAAATGAAAATGCATCACAAGAGCTCACCAGCAAAGCAAGCACATCTGTACACGGAGCTGAAACCAGCCCAGCCACCCAACTGCCCCTTGTCATTCCGTGTCCCAGGCTGGTGGTCTCACAGAGGTGCCACCTCCAGAGTCAAGTGAGCAGGCAGCACAGAGGGGGGTGGTTTTGCTGGCTGGTGTCAGTGAGCACATGCACCCGAGGCTGAACCCTTGTGCTAGAGGCAGAAAAGCTCTGAAATCCTGTTTTTCTGTGGGATTTGCTGATGCTCCATCTGTGGAAAATGGGCTGTTCCTCTCTAGATGGCAGCATTGGTAAAGAGTCTCGGGACAGCCACCCACGGACCCAGGGTCTTGCTGCACCTCGCTTCGGCGTGATTTCATCTATAATCCAGGTGTCCTTTCACAATTCCAAATTACTGCATCTTTCCAGTCCTTAGTGAGTACGGAGACTTCCAAGCTGTTCCCTCAGCGTAGTCTCCTGAGCATAAGTATTGGCACAAAGCTGCACAGGGGCTGGGCACTGGCAGCATCTCCTGGCATCCCACCAGCTCCTGGGCACAGCAGCCATGCTGTGCACCCACCTCATGAGTGAAACTACAGTGAGGCGAAGGCTGGTGAAGAAATCCTGCCCGTGGCAGATTGAATTAGCTGTAATTCCAGCCTTCCTGCCCATCCCTGGAAGTAGCTGGGATGAGATAAGCCTTTGGCTGTATTTAATGGCACTGGTGTGGCCTCACCTCGAGTACTGGATGCAGTTTTGGGCTCTGCAGTTCAAAAAGGACATCAAACTGCTGGAGCACGTCCAGAGGAGGCCATGAGGATGGTGAAGGGACAAGAAGGGATGAGCTAAGAGGAGCAGCTGAGGTCACTTGGATTGTTCAGCCTGGAGAAGAGGAGGCTGAGGGGTGACCTCATTGCAGTCCATGGCTTCCTCACGAGGGGAAGAGAAGGGTTGGGCTCCATGGTCCTGGCGGGTCCCTTCCAACGCGACATGTTCTATGGTTTAATGTCATGACATTGCTTAGAAAGACTTTGCACTGACTTCAGATCAATTCAGCTCCTTCACCTCCTCTGTTAAAGCCATTCTGGAGGGACTGCTAGAAACCTTTCATGCTCTGCTCCCCTGAGGTGGCTGCTTTGGTGCCACAGGGTGACTTTTAGACGTGCTGCAGCTCCCACCATGGGGTACAGCTCCCTGCATGGGGGCATCCTCGGGGTCATTCCTCCCCTCTTACAGGTCCTGGTGAACCTCCTGGCATCCACGGCAGAAAGGAAGGTGAAAGAAAAAGGTGAGTTGTGGAGGGGAATAAATGGGCACAGAAAGTGCCGTGTCACAGCGAGTGAGGATGGGAAGCTTTGAATCATTTGACTCCGTGTTTATCCACTGCTCCTGGGAGAGGGGGGGAGCTGGAGGGAAGCGGAGGAGTTTAGGAAGTTCACAAGCAGAGTGCTTGTGTTGTTTCTGGCACAAAATTACCAGTCATGTGTGTCCCTTCACAATGCCATTAACCTCCCATGGCGAGGCCGGGAGACCTTCAGAACTGATCAGCTCCAGCACTTCCATGAGGGATGACTCCGGCAGTGGTTCCTGGCAGCAGCGAGGCTTGGGCTGCCGGTAGGAGCCATGAGCAAGGTGGGGCAGGATCCAGTTCTGCAGAGTCAATCTGATAAATGCTGGACACAGCTGAGCTGCTATTGAAATGAGAAACAGCTTCATCTCTGAGCAGTGCTGAGAGCTGGGGGATGGCTTGCTCAGAGGAGGGTAATCCAGCCATCCAAGGCAGCAGAAGCCAAAGACCTGCCCTGGCCAAAGCATCCCTCGTGTGAAGAAGCACTGCCAAGGGGGAGCAGCACGTGGGGCTTTGCCTTCTCCTGTGGGGTCACATGCCTGCAAGGATCCTTACCAAGAAATGTTTTCCTGAGTTTAAGATTTGTTTCAAGGCAACCATGTCTACAAGGTTAGGTTGGATCTGAGGAACAATTTCTTCCCCAAAGGGCTGCCAGGCCCTGGCCCAGGCTGCCCAGGGCAGGGGTGGAGTCCCCATCGCTGGAGGGATCTCAAAGCCGTGTAGATGTGGTGCTGAGAGATGTGGTTGAATGGTGGCCTTGACAGTGCTGGGTGAACGGTTGGACTGGACGATCTTAAAGGTCTTTTCCAACCAAAATGATTCCATGATTCCATGAGTCTGATTCTATTAAGCTTTTTCCTTCTCAGGTCACTAATGTTGCTCTCTCCCTGAGCTGAGCGTATCACTGCAGTCTCCTTTTGGCAATGCTAATGCTGCACACTCATCCAGAAAGAGGGGAAGAAGAGAGAAAGTTTTCTGTATTCTTCCCCTCTGACCATGAAGAACTGGATGAAACAGGAGCCAGAGACTACAAATCTGCCCTGTCCCAGCGTAGCCCAAAGATAAAAGTGTTGAAATGCTCTGTAATTACAGTCAGCCTCAAAGAAGAAATTTTACGATGGCAGTAATCAGATGCTCAGCTCTTACAATCCGTGGCACAAAATGAAAGAATGTGATTTTTTTAAAAACAATCCTGGGGTTTAATTTGGCTCAGCAACAGTTCAGAGGTGTTTCTCCCTTCGTAAGAAATTTGAACTGGTTGGGAGTCTGACAGAGAGAAAAAAATAAAGAAATGTAAATGACGGTCCTGCCTAGTTCCAGATGCCCACAGCTTTCAGGGCGAAGCAAAATGAAGGCATCAGTTATATGCAGCTTAGGCTGAAGAAGTTAATTAGTATGTAAGTGTTATTTTAATTAGCTAAATTGGAGTTTATTAGAATGCTGTAATGGATCTGGCCCAGTTAGGTCCTGACTGCTTTTGTCAGGAGCACCCGAGTTTTGAGAGGTCAGGGTGTTCCCTGTGCTTACTGGTTTTGTGTTGAGTGTCTTCCTGATAAAATTCTTGATTGTGTGGAAGCTGAAATGCCAGGTGATACAGAAAATAGAGAAATTGGTATGTTAAGAAGTGAGTATTCATCTGTCCTTGAGGACAGATCTCCTAATGCAGGATGGCAGCATTCAGCCTGGGTGATTTAACCAACTATTAAAGCTCATTAAAAAATAAAAACCTTCTGTTAAACATTCCTAAAAGATTCTGGTTTTCAGTGTTCAAATAAGACCCTATTATCAGAGATTTCCTCCCACTTGCTGCAATCAAAGGAAACCCATTTTCCCAGGTTTAACTTCTTAATAGGCAACGCGTGGCTATCGCACCTGCCTGCACAGTGCTGGCGGGGATTTTTTAGCCTGGTTTCCTAAAGAGCCCCAAGAGTCACCCCACCTTTGTGTGTCTCTTCTAGGTGCCACCACGAAATCTGTTGATGTTATTTCAAATTGGATGTAAATGTAGAGTTAACAGAGATGTTCAATACTGTTGGTCCAACGGTACTTGGCAGCAGAATGGCAGAGAGAGAGAAACCCAGGTGAAACCTTTGGGAGCTCAGCCCTTCCTACACATCAGTGAATCCACACAGGACTCCATGCCCAAAACACACACCCACAGAAAACCCAGTAGCATCGTCTCTCATGCTGGTGGAACTATTTGTTTCATAATTGTTCAAAAGAAAGGTGTGAGGCTCCTCTCCACAGTCTTCTGCTGTTGGCCCCTTGGGCACATGGTGCTGCACAGATCCCCCGAACCCGCTCCTCTCACCCCTTCCTCAGCAGCCAGGGCAGAGCTCACAAG
Organism: Aegotheles bennettii; assembly: GCA_013398125.1. Taxonomy (NCBI): domain Eukaryota; kingdom Metazoa; phylum Chordata; class Aves; order Caprimulgiformes; family Aegothelidae; genus Aegotheles; species Aegotheles bennettii. The sequence continues at coordinate 454,914 of VZRW01012349.1, read as the reverse complement.
GGTCTGGCTTGTGGCAGAGGTCTGGCTCATCCTGTGCCAGGTCACTGCTGTTAAGTTGCTTTTCCATGATTCTGGAGAGTGCAGGAGTCCTCCAAACTCATGCACATGAAAAGGGATGCCATAACTCTTTTGCCCCAGAGCAAGCCAGCAGCAGCCACACTTGGTCAGCTGTGGAAGGATGGAAGGATCTGATGAAAAGCTTTTCTTTTTTGGTTTACTCCTTCTTCCGCTGTTCTCCTAAGGGAAAAGTTGTGGTGTGACCTCAGCCTCTGCCTGCTCTGCCCTTGGCTGGTGTGTGTGTGCAGGCACTGCAGCTCAGCACCCACTGCACCAGCATTGGGGTGAGATAGGAGAGGGGAGGTGGGGACTCCCCAAGGAGGTGGGAAATGCCATAAATTGGAGTCTTGATGGATGCTGGAAGGATGGCGGGAGGTTTTTGAGGTGCAAGTATAAATATGAAAGGCACAGAACTGCTGGGTATCATTGTTTATGTCAACATTTTAGACTTCAGTGTGTGTGTGCTGTTAAAATTTGGTTGGATTTGAGAAAATCAGGGTGGTATTTTTAAAAAGCTGATCTCTCTCTGCTTCTGTATCGTCAGGATAAACGTCCTCATTTTGGGACGTTTTATTTTGATTAGCAAAATGCTTGATGTAAACTGAAACCATTTATTTTTCACTTTATTGCAAAGCAAAATTGCTACATGTGCAGGGCTGCTAATGAGTATCTTGCTTGCAGTAGCAGGTGGGACAGTAGAGATTCTGGCAAGGTGTCAAGCAGCCACTGTTGGTAACATTTATGGCAGCCACTAGCAATGTGAGGCATTGAGACATTTTATTTTTCTGCTTTCACACACACACAAAAAAAAAAAAGGGAAAAGAAGAAGAGATGGAATAGATCCATGCAAATTAAACAGCAGCAAAAACTAAACTAGACATTAGTGGTTTCAAATACCCAGGCTGTACTGGTAAGCTCTCTATCATGGAGGGAATCAAAGTCAATTTTTAAGCAGCTATTGTATGTTCTACTTTGAACTGATTATTGTAAATGTCTTATAAAAAGCAGCTGAGCTGCATTTTTCAATTTTATATACAGGCTTTGGAAACCCACTAAGTAGCTGAATGCCCCTGCATGTGTGTTAAACTTGTTGTGTGGTAGGAAGAAGGTACAGAATATACCTCAGCTCGTATATAAACAACATACTACTAATTTTTTCTGCCATTACCAAGTGGGTTGATGCTAAACAGCAGAGGAATTGTTTTTTAGATCCAGGGAAGCGCTACAGATTCCTCTCACTATGCACTCTGGTTTCAGAGCTCAGTGCTTGCATACTGAATCTTTCTTTCATCCTAACTCCTGGAGTTTCTTCTCTTTATCTTTTCTCATTTTGTGTTTCCAGCTTTTCCTCCTCTTCAGTCTCCTTCACCATTTTCCAACTTGCCATCTTCTCCATACATGACATTTTTCTCCCCTCTAGATTTCTGTTCTCTTTTGTAGTATGGTGTGGGAACACAAGGCTTCGAGACCAATAATTAACTTCAGCATCTGCAATCCCTCCTCTGGTCTGTGCTTTCAGCATTGACTAAAATCCCCCTTGCAGAACTCCAGCGCGGGTGTCTGAGGAGTTACTGTATGATCAGGTTTGCTGGCAGAGAAGGCAGACACTGCAGTTTTTGTAACATCCCCAGAAAACACCCACAGGAGAAGAGGGAGCAGCTCTGAACATGGGCAAAACGCCCCAGGACAGATGCACCAGGGCACTCTGGCACCACTGAGAAACTGGGAATATTGAACCCAGCAGAAGTGGGGATGTCTGTGCTATGTAGGTGATCTTATTCCCTGAGCTGGTACCAATGTAGACTGCAAAGATCTTCTTAAAAGTTCATCTTGTTGTGGGACTCAACTCCTTCAAAACAATATCTAAAAGCATATGAAATGTCCTTCAGAACCAAGTTGTCTTTATGTTGAGACCATTGATTTTTTTCCCATTAATAATGATTAGTATTATTTTAAATCTCTGCAGAGACCCTGAGCAATGGCCAAACACAGAAGGTGCTGATGTGGATGCCAAAACCCAAGAGGATGTATCAGTGGCAGGAGAAGGAGATGACATAAGGAGGCGTAGGTGACCTTCTGAGAGAATTTTCTTAGCAGTAAGAGATTTTCCTGAGGGATATTTGATGGAATTTGTGATCATAGAATCATCAAGGTTGGAAGAGACCTTAAAGATCTGATGGAACACTCTGGAAAACATCTCAAATTTTTATGCATTTAAAGCTCTGTAGGTTTTCAGTTTACTCCATAGAAACAAATATAAATGTAAAGAATGTTTTAATCACCATCTTTTAGCATAAATGACACACTAGAAACATTACAAAATATTAAGTAGTCAGTTACATCCCAGGGTCCCATCGCTTTTGTTCCACATACAATGAAATGTATGAGTCCTGAAGCTGTCTGAGAGGTAAAGGTTAAATTATGGATATGTATTCAGCATTTTGAAAGTCTAAGAAGCTGTCAAGCTCTGTAGTCTCTTCTAGATGAAAGGCTTGTCAGCACGTGTTGCTGCGATCGGTGGGAGATCTGCACTGGCAACCCAGAGGAGACAAGCAGGCATGTCATGAGCTGAAAGGATAAAGAATAGAACTAGTAGTGGTCTATAAAACCAATATAACTTGTATTTGTTCCTTTGGCATTGCAATACCACTCCAAAACAGAGGCCAACTGTTAGCAGAGGCAAAGCCAACTTCATCTTCTGCAGGCTGACAAATGGTCATGTAAGTTACCAAATAACCCAAGACCTCAGGATTAAACTTCTCCAATTGTTTTCACATGATGCAACTTTAAATCTCTCTTTTGAACGGTATTAAATTTCCTTTCATTCCCATAAACTTCAGAAAAAGTTGACTGCTCTCACATTTCAGACTGTGACCCAGCTAACTTGCACTTTTCCCCTCTGCTAGTCTGGAGAACAGAATAATGAAATTCAGACAACAGTGACCAAATGTTGCTCCATAGAACTTTCCTTTTACAAAACAGATGAATACTCCTGGGCTCCAAAACACTGCAGGGAACAAAACTTTCCAACCTTATGGAAATAAAATAGTAAGCCTATGCGGTGACTTCATCTCCTTTATCAGATCAGAGATATTTTCACTGGAATTGAATTGGATTTTAAAAAACCCTCTAAATAGGGCAAAAGAATTAAAAAATCCCACTGAAGCCACTATTGAAATACTGCTTTATTTAAAAAACCCCACACCCATGTGAGTGAAAGCTTAATTTCACAGAGCTAAAGAGGGAAAAAACCCTCCATCATCCTCATAATTTACATAATTCTCGATGCAGATAGAATTATGCTTTTCTAAGAGCCAGGAAAATAAATATTTCAGCTTTTGTGTGTGTGATTAAAAAGATGATAAGCAAATGTATTGTTTACTCTGACTTGGACAAAGGGCTATAGAAAATGACCACAGCCAGGCTGTGTGGAGGTTCAGTTGCTGCAAGGTCTGGAATTTCTCCCCTGAGGTGCTGAGCACTCTCGGATCTCACAGAAACCCGACCAAGTCAGTCCACTCAGCATCTTGCCAGATGAGGCCCTATATTTATATAACAAGAAATACCCACTGTGCTGCAGATTTGCTGCTGGTCTGAGTGGAATTGCATTCACTTAAGCCCATTGCAAATTTAGCCACTAGAGTCAAAATAAAAGTAGCCAAAATATATAAATCCAGCAGACGAAGTTTATGGGGGAATTAAACCAAACATTCAACATCAAGATTTAGTGCAGCCAAATTGTTATAACTAAACGGGGTACCTTACATCATTTTCTGTCCTAGGGGCATAGTCTCCATTTTAGTGGTGTGCTAAACTCACGCTGATATCAATAAAAGTTTTACATGTGAAATGAGTGGAAAATACAAGATGTTAGATAGTATGATACGAGTCTATAAAGCTGTTACCTAAAACCTGCCATCGTGGCTTTGCCAACCCCCCGCAAACTTCCATGCAAAGTCCACCGATGGATCTCTGCTTCAGTTTGTCTTAATTGAAAGTCTTAAAGGTGAATTGAAATGTTGTTGGAATAAAACCCGTTTAAGATGCCAAATACTTAAAAAAATCCCTGGGTAGACTTACAAGTAAATAAATTGTAAAGGCAAACGTATGGGCCTTCTTACTAACCTGTTGAGCCATGAATTCTGGAATCTGTTTTCCCCCTGCAAAAATGGTGGCATTCTTTTTCCTCTAATGACCCAGGTATTTTACTGTTTTATGTGCCTGGCAACAAGGATGATATTGTTCAGGAAGGAGGTGAAATCTCCCCCGTTCATGCTGGTGGTTGCCATGGCCATCCCTGGTAGGACTACTTACTACAAGTCGGTCTGGAGCTACCCGCAGATGGTGTGAAGTCACGGATGAAGACAGTTGAGTGGAATACCAGTTGTTTTCCAAACTGTTGCCTTAATAACCTCCTCCCTGGCTCAGATTTTTGAGGATTGGGTTAATTGATTCCTTTTAGAAAACGCAAACAAACTCTGCAAGAAGGATCGTGGCCCCTTTGAAGTTAAGGAAGAGTTTCACCTGAAATTACCTGAGATATTTTGCAAAAGTACAACCTGGTCGTGTCTGAGCTATGCTGTAAATCCATTGCCTTCTTTCCAAGACTCACTTCTGGGTCTAATGAGAAAGTCAGACATCAAAAAACTGCAACTCTTTCCTCCCAAAGGATGACTCCAGAGCTCAGCATCTGAAATGCAAATAACCAGCCTGTGTGAGTATTTGGAAGCATCGCTGTTACACGCTTCTGCCGTTGCCCGCCCTGCTCTGCACCGCGTCTGGTTGTTAAATTAATGCTTTGAAAGTGCCCAGCACGACGGATATTAAATTTACTGAAATGCTGGGGTGCCAATACACAGTTACAAAAATAGAGTAATAACAACAAAAACAATGCATAACAAGCATGCCAGTATTTGCATATGTTGTTAAGTGGTTGCTGGTGTTTGTGTCCCTTTCTATCACCCTCAGCTTTCCAGAAGGGTAACATTACATGCTATGGAGGTATGTAATTGAAGGATATAAAAGAAGAGAGTCCTTCTGCCATATATATAAAATTCCAGTGTAATGCACATATGAAAGGGAGAAAATTGTGGTCTATTTCAAGGCTTTTCCTTTTATCTTTTCCACAGCCTCCTGCCAATTTTCAAAGTACTCCCAGATCACAGACTGAACTAGATCATCTGAATAAGATTGTGCTGCACATCCTGATACTCCCTCTGTCATTCCCCAGGGCTACAACCTGTCCTCTGACCCCTGAGGCTGCTCTCTTCCTTACAGCGATCCAGTCCTTTGCTTTCCTCTTAAGGCAAAGAAAAAATTCAGGCTGAGAAGGAGATGGAGCTGCTGCACAAACTGGCACAAACTCACCTACTCATCGCCTAACCTGTTGCCTTCAAAATAAAAAAGACCCTCTAGTGCAATCCAGTTCCTCCCTGTCTTTGGTGCCTCTCCTTACTCCTGAAAACACAAATAACTAAACCCAGTCTTATTCAATAGTGTTCGGTCACGATCACTGGGTTTATCAACCATTTTCTCATGCAATGATGAACAAAAGGGAAAGCTTGGTCATATAAAGTAAATCTTTTCACATGCACGTTGGCCAGTATCTGTATTTCTTAAACTCTCTGCAGCAGACTTTTACAAGAAACCTGACTTGCTGGAAAAAATTGCTTACCAAGATACAAGTCTTTCTGTACATGCCTCTTCTTTATACCGTGGCTATTTTTTTTAAAGAATTCAGAATATTTACATTAATAGCTTCTGTTCCTTTTAAAGAAATGTTTTATTATTTGTACTGCACTTTTGCTTCTGAAAACTCAGCTAGAAAATGAAGGAAGCATCAAGTGAGACAATGTCTTCACATGTTAGACAATTCCTATTCTGAAGAATTGACAGTATAAGAAAAGATACATGCAAATCTCTGATATTTAAAAAGTACCAGCAATTGTATTTTTCATATTATGTCAGCATTTAAAAATCAGTGGTGAAATCAGATTTACACATGGTCTTTCCACAGAGGCAGAATTTCCAGGAATCCAGGACCAGTTCTAGCCTTATCTCCAGGCTCCACTCTGGAAGCCTGAACACATTGGAATAATTCTAGTTAAATTTCAAATGGGCAAGGGATGATTGATACAGCCTCTGATGGCTGAAATGCAAAAAAAGTCTGGTATGGATTAATAGGCATATTAATGAAAGATGGGAAGGAAAACAAGGATTCCTTTATAATGTGACATGATACTTAGGAACACACTTTGTCAGTAACTACAAATGTGTAATGTTTCTGCTTTATTTTGCTGTACTTCTGACACTATTCTCTTACAATATTTTGCTTATCATCCTCTTGTGAGGTTTATTGTACTTAGAAATCATTCCCAGACAGTCAGCTTCTTTGCTATCTTTTCATTAAAAAAAAAAGAATAAAAAAGTTTTGTGTGTAGTACGCTTTCCCTGCAGGAACTAATTCCACAAAGACATTGACTACAAGCCTTTCGTTGTTTTAAAATATGTAGACGTGCATCAAACAGTTGATTCTTCTCCCCAGAGTCACCTTCTGATGCTTTATCTCTACAGCACATCTCTGAAGCATCCTGCAGACCACATAGGAGAAACTCTCTAATTTGTCCTCCCAAGCCAGTGCTTTTCCTTACCTCGACTACTTTTTGCCATCAGATCGTTAGGAATACCCTGTGCTATTCATTTTGTGATGTTTAGGGCTGTGTCCACTCTAGTTTCTTTGTTTAATATATTTTTAGTTCCTCCACTGTAGTGTGACAGACTGCAGCATGTTAAAGTAGGGAGAATATTTGTATTGATTTCAAAATGCTGCAGATTGAGAGCAGATGTACCAATGTATTCCCAAAATGTGTGATTTAACTTCCATTTATGTGCTGTGCTTCAAGCCAGGAAGTGATTTATATTTGCTAATTGCATGCACTTTGGTAGATTTGCAGCTAAATATAAGTGGTTTGTTTTTTAATTATAAATGATTTATCCCTCCACGCTGCATGTATCCAACACTTAGAAGCTCACTGAAGACTTGGTGAATCTGCATTTGGTTTCCCCATCTGCCGTAGACTCCTCTTGTACCCTTAGACACTCCTGGGTTATCCCTGCGCCCAGCTTCGAGGTATCTGGACCTCACAGACGTCTTGTTTCATTACACAACAAACAGACAGAGTAAGGAAACAATTTTGTGTTACAGTTAAACAAGTTTATGAGCAGGTTGCTGACAAAAGTAGTGGTTCAACCACTCCTGAAGAAGGGTCCCACTCGGCTTTGCTGGATCTAACGCCCAACAGCTGTGGGAGAAGCTGACCCAGCTGGGTGATCTGGAGGAACATTGCTCTTCTGTTCTCTCATCAGAGGGTTAGTTTTCCACAGGACCAGTTGGCTGAATGAACTTGCCCTGATGAACACACAGGGAACAAAAGAGATTTATTTTATTGCAGGCAGCTTGCTGTTAGATCAGCTGAGAAGTAACTTGAAATGTCACCTTGGAGTGCCAGGGCAAGTCTGGGCTGGTGCTGCAGAAATCCTATCCCAGCTGTATGGCCTGACCTTCTCACTGATGTTAGCTCTAGTATTCCTGTATCTAGATAAGAAGTGTCAGGATCCTGAGGGCACTCCTAGCTCTTAATGACTGACCAGACTCATCTGTGGCCTCCAACCACACCCCACCCTTGCCCAGGGATGGTATTTAAGCTCAGCCCTGGGCCTGTGTTAGCCCCTGCCTGAGCTGTTGGAGGACTAGGAGTTTGTATCTCCATCATCCCTGTGCCTAACTATGGACCCTGCTGGTCTGGACCCTGACTTGTGGACTGACTTCCCTGCTTGACCTCAGACCTGTCTTATCACTGTGGACCTGCTTGGCAGTCACTGGGCTGTGTCCCAATGACTGTTGCTGGAACGGACCCTGACCTGTGGTGGATTTTTCAGCTTGATCTCAGACCTACCTCACCACCTGATGATCTGGACTCTTGGTTGGACCTAAGCCCGCCTTGTTCACTTTGCCTGAGGGCAGTGGGACAGGCTCTGGCTGGTGAGGCCCCTGCTCTGCTGGCTGTGGCAACCCTTCAACTCCCTGTCCCCTGGGGACCAAAGAGCATTTGCTGTGTCCTGGGAGAAAAGGTGGCTCAAGCACCTAAATTAGCAGAAACATCTCTACTCTGAAGAGGTAACTATCTGTCAATTTAGCTCTTGAACTGTCTCAGCTTCTGGATCTTTGTGTCAGATACAATGTGAGTGATTGGGAAGACCATGTAGCTGCCTGGGGAAGGTAATGGTGTGGGTCCTTCCTAACCTTGATTTGAATCAGCTCTGATGTGGAGGGACTTGGCTTGGTGGTTGGTTGAACTTGGCCTAAACTCATTGTGCTGCTGAAAGGGCAGGTCCTGTGTGGCTGTGCAACTGCTAGAGCTGACACAAAGAATGTATCAGAAATGCGCGATTGGGGAAGGGGAGGAGGTGGCAGCATCTGGAACTGCCTCCTAAGGGATATTGGAGCAAGGTGGCAAAAAATCTTGCACCTCGAACAAGGAGCTACTTTATCTAATGCTACAGAAATTAGACCCCACCATGCTGCAAACAGAGGCAGCAGATAGTCCCTTCCATGTGTCACACCCAGATCCTACCCCAGCTCTGGCAGTAGCAAGCTTGGCTTGACTCTTCCATTTAATCCACGCTTGTGTATTGATCAGTTTTCCCTAGGGAGTGGATAATCTCTTGTCGTTGTTCTCCCCGGTCTGAGGAAGAATATGTGCATGTTTGTAGATGTGAGGACAAGGTGGTTTCAGGCCTCAGCCTCCTTCCCTAACACGCAGCCAGATGCTTATCTGGGTTTGTTCCTCTTGAAACTCCATTAGTGTCTGACAAGAAATACAAGATTCATATGGCAGAAAGCAAGCCCGAGAGGGGTGGGAACTGATCTAGCAGGAAGTCAGGAGGAAATTCCTTTAATCTTGTCCTTGTTTCCACTCTGCTTATGAACTTTTTATTAAACAGTTGCTGACTTTTGAAATACTAAACCTAACCTAAGCATCCCAGGAATGTGCTAATTCTCCTGAATGGAAAGTAGTTATCACTCCTAGTAGCGTCAACCAGCTTTGGCAATGTCCTTCAACTTCAGCAGGACAGTGCTGCCCGCTATCAAATCTGCCTGACCATGGTGGCAGGCCTGATATAATGTAGGGTGAATCAGTACTTTGTGTGGGCAGGAGGCAACTGCAACCCTCCTGCCCACAGAGTGTGGTTTCCTATCAGCAGCGAGAGGGGGAAAAGTGTGTTTGGGGTCTGGTTGTGGGCACCATGTCATGGGCTGATGGAGCCCTTGTAATGAGGACACAGATGTGCTGGAAGAACGCTGGTGGGGATGGTCCCCAGGCTGGCCTGAGACACTGGAGAGTGGGCAATGAGAGCAGGGTTAGTGCTGCTCTTAGCTCTTACAATCTCGGGCAGCAGCTACGCTTGACTCTTTCAGATCTTTTTTTTTGTGTATAAAAGCTAAACGAAGGGAAATCAGAATGTCAGATGTTGATTTTACTAAGGCAGAGAGGGTTGAGAAATGATTCCTAAGATGGAAACTGAACCTCTGAGGTCCTGACTGACAGGAAATGTAGAGGAGATCCAGTAAATCGGAAACACTGTGTGGGGAAAATTAGAAGATCTTGACTATGAACCTAGACATGAAGAACAGGTGAGAAATCACTTTTCCACACTGCTGGCTCTCAGTTTCTTTGCTCTGTTTAACCAGAAATGGTCTAAAAAAGTAGAACCAGAAGAAGTAGAGGAGAGGGGAAGGGGTGGCAACTCCAACTATTGGTGCCTTTGTAAACCCACCTGCTCCCAAAGGGAAGGCATGAGGGGGGCTGTGGGGAAGGACCCTGTGCCCTCAGGGCTGTGGGGGGCTGTGGGGTGAGGGGGGCTGTGAGGAAGGGCCCTGTCCCCTCAGGGCTGTGGGGTGGGCT
>VZRW01012349.1:273614-443497 GCA_013398125.1 Aegotheles bennettii | reverse complement strand
TTGCCATCTCCTCGCCCTCGCAGCCTTCCGAGGAGGTTTTGTTAACTTTGTTTTGAACCATAACCTTAAGGAAAGCCTCTGCGATTCAGCTTTAAGGAGTAATATTGAATTTTTGCGACCCTTCCGTGCTGTTGGGGTTTGATTGCAGCCGATGAGGGGGACCTGGCTGGAGCTGGGTGAGGAGGGCTCATTCCTGAGGCCAAGGCAGTCAAAAGTGAGCGGTGCTTTTGGACCCCTGCGTGAGGATTTCGGTGAGAGGTGGACATCCATGAGCCCCATCTCCTCGGAGGTGGTTGTGGTGGGTACCTGAATCACAAGCCACTCCTGAGAAGTCCTGGTTGAAAACGTGGCTGTAGTTTGTGTTTTAAAGAAGTGAACAGTAAAGAAACAAAGCTGCTGAGTTGAAATACTTGGCAGTTCAGAGCTGGAAGAGCTGTGCTTATAAAAGCCAAGTTGCAGACGCTGTGGGATAGCAGCCTTTAAAAAGGCAGTGGTAGCTCACAGACAGCGCTCCTGCCTCATGCCTCTGCCTGAATTTCTCTCTCTGCCTCAGTGTGTCCCTAAAGCTGCCATTACCTGGGACCGTGTTAGGCACTGGATCTGTGGGAATGACTTCCAGACATCACAGTGCGGCTCTGTTGGACGCAGGAGCTTCCCGGAGCAGATTCAATGGCTGGATGATGTTCTAGCTTAGGGTAGGAATTCTTCTCCATGACATCTCAGTGGGAAAATTTTCAAATGTTGTTTTCTAGTGTCTCCAGGGAATGCTGTCTGTGCTTAACAAATAGCTGGATTTTTAAAAGGGGCAAAAAAAGACAGCACATCTCTTTTTTTTCCTGTTTTTTTAGATAATTTCAAAACTTTAGGGTTATAGTATTAAATTGTCAGTTTTTAAGAGCCTGTAGGGGGGGAAAAAAACCCCTGAACATAAAGCAACTGATCACGTTGGGTCCAAAACTGGCCATTTTTTATTTATTGTGAATTATCCTGGGAAGTATCTTTCATTATATCAATTCACCTTTATGTATGGCTGTTAATATAGTCATTATACACACTTTCCACAGTGAAATATTTCCTGTATTTTAAGTAATATCTCTGAGAAAACCTTACCATGTTGACTCACGGCCGGATCATGCAATTTATTTTGTTGTAGATAGACATCTATCACCTATGTTACAACCACATACTACACTTTCCCCCAAGCTTGCTAAAGATCTAGGTTTTGTAGAAGAGTAAGGAAACCTGAACATCTAACCCTATAATTAAAAAAACCAAAGAAACTTATTATGAAGTATTTTACAGACTTCTTTAACTGTAGTGGCTGGGTGAATAGATTTTGCTCCATCAGAAACCAAATCAACAATACAGAACCTTTCAGTCCCTACGTTTTTACCCTCATGTTTTTCAGAAAGATAGAATATGGACCACTAAATAAATAAAAGGCTGTTTTTTTCCCAGGTATGTCAGATAAGGACTGCAATGAAAGTCCATCTCTGGTAGATTAGACTAACTTCCACTACCAGAAACGATGGGCTGGGAGTCCAAGAAGTCCTAACACAATGAGAACATTGAGGAGTAGTTTGGGCTGTTGGTTCCCGGAGGTCCAGAGCCTCATTGTGCTGCCCTTGGTCCAAACATCTGTGAAGACACAACTCCCACTCCAGAGACTTCCCAGTTTGACACTCTGATCCAGTAAACGTATGCAGATGTGCACGGATGGCCTCCTGTGAGCAGGCTGATGCAGCTCAGTAGGACCAGTCAGATGTGTCTGCCTGGGGGCCAGGAACCTGTGCAGCTATTGTCACATCTCTTCTGGGGGGATTATTACCAGCTCATCCATTTAGTCGAGATACTCTCAAGTGACCAAAACTGCTTTGGGGTGTTGCCCTCCCAAAGCTCCTTTTTGCCTTTCCCTCTTCGCCTCTTTCCCCGTCTCCTGCTGCTTCCTTTTTGTCAACGACCTTGTCTTGTAGAGAGCAAAACAAAACAAAAAGCACATTTTCCTTTGCACATTCATGCTGTCTTTAATGTGTGCTCTTCCCAAGGGTGCTCGTGGGCTGGCCTGGGTGTTCTGAATAAAGCCACAAAGTTAATGTGAATGTGAGTAACAGGAATCCTCAAACTTGGGTATTTTTTCATTCTTCACAGCATCTGTCTGTGGATATAAAAATAATAAGGCTGACTGCTTCAGCTTTATTATTATTTGGTATCATGTAACTTTGTGAGGAGTCACAATGGGAGAAGCATTACCAGTATGAAAGCATTTTAAAAGCATAGAGTAAAACCACAGCTCTCCAGATTATGTTGTGGATTATAGGGGGTACTGCTGATTCCCTTGAAAGTCGCCTCTTGCGAGATAAAGTTCCACAGCTCTTGATTAGTCCCTGCAATACCCCAGTGGTTAATTGCTTCGTCCATAGGTCAACAGGCTGCTACTCCAGCCAGTGCCCACTTATGAGTTTACAAACAAACAAAATGCTTTTGTTGCCCTAAGCCTATAAGAGGATGAGAGTGGATTGTAGTTTCACATTTCTTGACAGAAGTTGCTTGAAGTATCAGCAAATTATCTTAAGGATGTAAATTCTTTGTTTCTATAATTAACATCTGCTGAAACTGCTCTGTTGATTATGTCCACACAGGATCTTGCAAATAAGGTTGGGCGGGGGGGGGTGTGGGGTTAAGGCTTGTGTAAGGATTTTAAATACAAATACCTAAATCTCAGCAAAGGGGGGAAGGGGAAAGGCTTCCCTGAGGTGTGATACTAGATACTGCTCTTTGGAAACACATGTAGAACTGCAGCAGTCTTCTGGGACTCAAAGGAGCACCTCGGAGTTGAAACTCTTTAAAAAAGTCTCTTAACTAAATGCAGCTGCTTTCCACAGAGTGATTGTCTTGCGAGCCATAAGTACCTAGAAAATTAATAAAAAGTGTAAAACTTTTCCAAGCCCTGGAAAAAAAATCTCAGTCATCCCGAATTGGAGGTTTTTATGTTCACGCAAGCGTGTGTGTTTTTGGGATTCTGTATCTTAAACAGTGCTTAGGAACCTGGTAGGCTGTGAGCTGCAGTTATTTTTGGCTGTGAAGTTTCAGTGTTGTGTTCCTGTCCTGCTGTAGGTGTGCAGGTAACACGTGTGGGTACTTCACTGGTGAAGTTGCTCCCTCAACCAAAAGAAACGCGTCAGGGCTGGCCTTGGCAGAGCTGGAAGGTCTCACACCCAGCCTTGTGTGGGCAGGGCAGCGACAGTGACAATGCAGCTCACTCGTTGACAGCGACTCCTGTGTACTGAAACACTCAAATGATTATTAAATGAAATTATTATATGGCTAGGATGCTATCTTCGATCAAAGTTTCTGCTTTTAGAAATTAGCAAACTGGGGCTGTTGACTTACAATATTCTCTTGCGCTTGAAAGCAGAGGGAAGGTTTATGTGCAGTCTGAATCTGGTTCCATGGTAGGAAACACCTTGTGGTAAGGGTCGTGCAGCACTGGGAGAGCTGTGGAACCAATCCCCTAAAGCAGAGCTTAGGGAAATTTTTGGGTTGATTAGGGCTGGGGCAACAGTTGAATAGTTACATGACTGTGTAGGGCTTTGTAGGGCTTGACTTTCAATGTCTCCGTATTCTTCAAAATGAAAAAGAAACTGGGATGGATTTCTGCTTATTTGTGAATGAAGCAATGATGAAATCAATACACGAGAGCAGTTGTCCACCATTCCTTAGAAATAATGCCAAAGTGTCGGTGCTGGCTGAAGGGTGCTTCTGTAGACTTGGTGATTGCAGCTTTACATGCTTTATGGTGAATGAAGAATGCTCTAAAATCCCTGAAATTTTACAAATGGTATAAAGTTTCTTTTGCTGCAGAAGGTTACAATTTTTTTGTCTGTTTACAAGCAGAGTCACCACGTCAGGAGTGTGGTGTGTGAGAGCCTTGGTAGTGTTTAATGTCTTTTAATTTGGCTGAAGTGACAGCATGGAAAAGCTGTGAAGCTTGCGAAGGTGAAAAAATGGAATAATTTCAGCTTAAATTGATACCACTAGTGTGTTGTGTAATAATAAAACTCTAGGTATTACCATAATTTAATAGCAAAGTTCTTCTAGGTCCTCTTTGGGAATGTAATATAAAATAACCTGTGTATAATTGGAATCTAATGCAATGTGATATTGAATGTGGTGCTCCGCCAAAGTCAGACAACTTGGGAAAAAGAAGTAGCTTTAGAAGGGAACCCTTTAGTGAGGGAAAGCAATAACGCAGACTTCTCAGCTCACTTCCATGCCAGCATCCTGTAGTGAGGAAGATTGCTTTCCAGGATCTCCTCCTGAAGTGGAGACGACGGAGCGCCCCTGTTTCCAAGGAACTCTGCAGAGCAGTGTATGAAAGGAAACGGCTGGTGACTTGTGAAAAGAACCCTGTGGTGTGTATTGCTGGGATGGACACAGGTTTGGGGGATAATTAGTGAGATAAGATTCCTGGAAAATAATGCAGAATGGTCACCAATGGGAGCAGAAAGTCACATCACTCCAGTTGGGGAGGAACTGTTGGATGTAAATTAATGGTGGGGTCAGTACTGGGCTTCAGCAGTGCTGTGTACAGTGCCAGGCTTTTTCTGATGTATTTCAACGAGTCATTAGCTGGAGTTCATGCTGAAGGCACGAAATAGTCTCTGGAGCAGAAGAAAGCCTAGGTCAAATCTGCTTTGTTACTTCTATCAGGTTCCATGGAGTAATTGTATTGATAACACTCTTAGCAAAATCCCTTCGGAGAGCTGCACAGAGGCTCTGGCTGTATTTGATCAATGAGGTGCTACAGAGCATCATTGAAGGACAATAAATTGTCTCTTGCAGGAAGCATCCTGTATCACTGGTGTTGGTGAGGTCCTGGCAGAATGTCCCTGTTGGCTGGGTCAGGACAGTCACACCAGCTCAGTAGTGCTGGTCCAGGCTTGGCTTAACCCACCATGGCCTTTCTGTTGTCACGGCGGAGGCAAGGAGCCTGGGCGTGCTCATGGCACTTGGGGGATGTCGAAGGGAAGGAGATCTGTCTGGCCTTGATGTCAGGGAAGGTTTAAAAAAAAATAATTGAGGCAAGTCACTGTGGAGAGTTTGAGCAAAAGTGCTGGTAACTTTGTGCAGATGTTGTGTGTTTTTTGTAACTGCTGCTGATGCCCTGTTCTGAGCTGTTGTACAAAGACATGCTTTCACTCAGTAACAGATATTTGGGACGAGGTTCACATTGAGCCTTAGCCATCCCAATGTGCAATGGTAAAGTTTCATAACTAGATGAGTTCTTGAGAAAACAGTTAGTGGAGGCCCTGGTGGAAGCCTGCATTTTATTAAAGGTTTTTTTTCAAACTGGTCAGGTCATATGTTGAAACTGATACTTCACGATGGCTTCCTGTGACCTTCTGCTCCTTTCCTCCAAGGGGTGTCAGTTGTGCGTACTCCCGTCCCATTCCCAGATGCTCTGTTCTGCCTGCAGCAGAGGTCTGAACATCTGCTCCATGCAGGTCTGGGAAAGAGGCAGAATGGTGAAGCTCTGTGTCGGAGCACAGCAGCAGGCCATGGGAAATTGAAAGATCAAGAGATAAGCAAGGAAAAATGTTCGGCAACTTTATAACCTCATCACACATTCCCCCCCAGAGACTGGAAGTATAGGAGAGTAGGCTTTTCTTACCCTCAGAACCTGAGTTTGTCTTGGGAAGGATATGCACTTAAGAGTTCCTCTTGAGATAGTTGCTTTGTCCTCCTCTGAAGGAGGTGGCACGGTCCCCCCTGAAGATGCTAAGACACGCTTTAAAGGGTTGGTGGTGCAAGTGTAATGTGCTGCTGAGTGTCCACACTGGGCTGGTCAATACAGAACATAATGGCCACTCAATTGGAGGAACTGTGTGCTGCAGTGCTGAGAATACGTGCTGGAGAAGGAGGGATTTCATGATTTGTGTGGGCTTATTTTCAAATCTCACGAGGGCCTCTAGCTCTTACCACATTGACTTGGGAGAGCCAGCGCTTCTCAAAATCCCATCAGAAGGGGCGTAGGGTACAGATCAGTCAGAAGCCCTCAGAAGCTTGGTCAGGAGAAATGAAGCTGCTTGAGATGATGCAGGGAGTGAGAAATTTTACTAGAGCCCTTTTAAAGTAGTGTCTGGTACTTTGTCTCTTCTTGTTGCTGCTTTGAAATGAACCTCTCTGTACTTCAGTCTCCTAACCACGTCTAGGTAAAAGGCAGGACTGGCATTTGCAGGGAAAAGTGCTCTTTCCTTAGCCCAGCTGACAAGCTTTTGAGTGCACAACGTGAGCTTGGACCTGAGAGCAAGAATGGACACTACTAAGGCCTAATAGTAACACCACCACCTTTCCTTGTTTCTTTAAATTGTTACAGCTATGTAGCTACTACTATTTGGAAAATAATGTCTGTCAATGCTTCCATTAGTACACAGATGAATTCGTGCTGAAGTATTTTCAATTAACGTTACTTTCCCACTGCCTTCCAGGGAGCCTTTGTTTGATTTTGAGCAGAATGAGTGTCTGGTGATGGGATTGTTCTTTCTGAAGGCTTTGGTTTCAAAGTAGGGATGTAAAGTTGGTGACCATATGTATTAAGGGTTCCTGGGTAACAAAAAAATGCCAGGATGGTAGAATGAATTGCAGAGTATGGTGACAAAGCTGGGCTGATGGCCACCCCAATAAAAGCTTGAAACATGTACAATAAAGGCATAGAAATCTTGATGCTCTCCTGAGGGAGTTTGTTGGTTGTGGTGAGCACTTACCTTTATTCTTTCTTAGACTTGGTACCGGCTTTTGTTACACAACATCATGCTCTGGGTATGTTTGGATGATAGAGAACAGCTTGCCAGAGACACCTTGTTGCAAATATGCATGTGTTATGAGGCTGCTGATGGAAGTCCTTGAGATAGTCAGACATCTGGAGAAAAACAGGCTTAGTCCAGGCTCGGGACACCCCATGAGGTCAGGTGGGTGTATTCCTGACCTTCTCTCACTACAAATTGAAAAGGGTTTGAATGTTTTCAGATTATTTCTGTATTTGATGAAGCTTTTAAATTTTCAGCACGCTTGCAGAAAAAATTATCGATGCCTGTGCTCGTTACTGCTCTGAGCTACAAAGTGAGTGGTAAGTGACCTTTTTGACTTGGTTGGAGGAGGAGCAATGCCGTGTTGTGATGCTGTCACTGTACTTGTAGCAGCAGCTGAATAAAATGTAGAAGCCTGTCTGACCACCTCAGCAACTGTAGCTTTGAACATTTGTGGAATATACAACCTGGAGAGGGATTTTGCTTTCTTTCTGTTACAGTAATTCTATCCTCAAAGATAAGTGTGTGCACACAGCAGTCTTGGGAGAAGCCAGAAGCTTGGCCAAATGACAAAAAAATAATAAATCGGTGTTAAAACTAAGTTTAGATCAGTTTTTTGATCAAGTGTGGTCCTCTTTTTTTTTTAAAGTAGGAACTAAACTTCTGTTACCTCCCCTTTCTCTTCGTGGAGGGGGATCATCCTTATTGTATGGTGAATATCACTCATCTGTGACACCTTTATAGAGCTGCTGTACACCTGAGTGCTGTGGATTCTACGCTGTATTTACAACAGTGTTTGCCTCTCCCAGTTTTTCCTGTCAGAGGTCAGTTATCATGGTTGAACATCTCATCTCCAAAATTAACTTGGCTTCAAATAAAAGGAAGTATCTTTGTAATTGGTTTGTTTACTCTGAAGTATTTGATGTGCTGTATAAGTAACACGCATTCTGTACATTCTAGTTTTGAATTTTATATGTTAATTATTCCTCCTATATGTGTTGATTATTTTTTAAAGACTTCATTTCTCTGACTTTAGTGAAAATTTGTAGCATGGTGGAGACATCTTTCTCCAGAAGAAGCTGAGTGTAGAGACCACCACGTTGAGCTCTGCTTTCAGTGTGCTTTAACTAGAATGACAAGAGGTCCTTCAGTTCCCGGTTGATTGTCAGGGAAGTGGATTTATGTCATTAAATACTTTCAAAAGGCCACAGAATAGCACTGGGTAGATCTTTGCTTCTGACTATTGACTTGCTGTTCTACCATCTTGAATAATTTTCTCTTCCTGCATTTGAAGCTCTTCTCCAAATGAAAAAAATGGCTCCCAGTTTTAATGAGTGTGCCCTTTGCTTTGTTTATGAAGAGCAGAAGCACAGAGCTCTCCTGAGAGCAGAGTAGCCATGGAGCAGTAGCTGGTAACATCCCGAGGCTGAAGCTGGCAGCAAAAGGGAAGCCGGTAATTAGAAGTGCAAATGTGGTAGTTCAGAAGTAACATCAGCCAGTGATTAAATCTGAAATTCCAAGTGGGTTCTTCCTTTTTTCCAGCCCTGTCTGGGCATTTGATGCATCTTGCTACTGCTGGGCAGGAGAGTGGCATGGCTCTTGTTAGCAGTCTGACCAAAGTCCTCCCAGAAGCTCTGGCTGGTGCGGAGCTGGACCACCTTCTAGCTGGTAGATGCTCGTGGGGCCTGAGCCTCTTCATTGATTTCCTTTTAATATCTGGGGCAACTTAGTGTTGCGGATGCTTTTTACAGCTCTGAATGGTCTGGAGTTGTGGCCTGACAGCATGGTTGTTTTGCCCAGTATTGCATCCAGCAGTTGTGATTAACTTGGGAAT
Organism: Aegotheles bennettii; assembly: GCA_013398125.1. Taxonomy (NCBI): domain Eukaryota; kingdom Metazoa; phylum Chordata; class Aves; order Caprimulgiformes; family Aegothelidae; genus Aegotheles; species Aegotheles bennettii. Next base: position 434,857 of record VZRW01012349.1, on the reverse strand, counting down.
GCCAGGCCTGTTGCTGGCATCTCTGCGGTTGGAACGCTTCATGTTCACGATAGGATGTTTTTGAACTGAGGGCCCCTTACTTTTACATTCACTTTTCTTGGCAGCCTGTCAGAGCCCAAGTCTGGCAACCTTTGTAAGTGAGATACAACAAGCCTCACTTATTTGAGCTATTGGTCTGTCACGGTGTTTTTAATTTACTGTAATTTAATAACTGACACAATGCTGGAATAAATAAATGGGCTGTGAACGTTCTCATAGACTTTGGAAGTCCAGCTCAGTACAAGAGTTAGCTTTTAATTAACACTGTCCATGAGATTTATTGTTAAAATTGTATCCTTTTAAATAAGTCAATCTGAAGTTGAGTAAGAGATGAATAATTGAAACCTGATGTGGGATAACACAGTGCCTTGCCCAGCACAGCGAGTGGAGGCCCATCAGAGCTCTAGACTCTCTTTCTCTTAAGTTATGGGACAATCCACTGCTGGGCCGTAAGTTGGATATTGTTGTTATCTCTCCCTTTATTTTTCCTGTATATAATATGATGCTATATGTTGCAAAACACATGTTCTTCCTGACATTAAGAACAGTAGTATTTTGCGTGTCTATAAACAAGATTTTTTTTAGTACTGCAGAGAGCTTCAGGAAGGCCTTAGGATGCTCAGTTAAACAGAACTGTTGGAGGGTTTCTGCTTCTTTTAGTCCCCACTGCTACATAAATGCTCTGAAATGAGGCCCAGGCAAGGGGAGGAGCTGTAAAGGCATCCTCTTACTACAGAGGAATCTTGGTTATTGGCAAAATTCTAATTCATTAGGGATCAAAAGATGATGTTCTCCTGAATTTCTTCTGTTACACAGGGGGAGATGATACCTGATTTGCCATTTTTCCTTTGAGAGTCTGTAGGATGTGATTTATGTTCTCCCATTTTGGTTTTGTGATATATATATATATTTTTAACAGTCGTCTTTTAAATACTAACGAGTATTTCTGACTCTTACAACTGGTTCTGTAGTGAACCCTGAGCAGCAGTAAAAAGTTCACAAAACTTGAGAATATTTTATGTGCAGAAATTTGATGTTCCATATGGACTCCTAAGATCTTTGGTCTTCTGCATATCATAGCAGCAAATATGGTCCAGATATGAGGAGCTCTGTGATCAAACTTTTTCATTTCAGGCTGAAAGTCTACAGGGAATGTCAAAGTTGGACTGGTTTGGTTTATTTTGTTGGTTGTGTTATTCAGGGTGAGACAGATTAGGCTGGGCATTAAGCTTAAGTGCTCCATTCCTTTCTTCCTGAACTGGCTTTAATGGGCAGCCAGTGGTCACACTTGTCTCTCTGGTTTCAAAATCTAATTATCTGTGAAGGTCCTAATAGTTCTGGGGAAGTTCTTTGATCTTTCTTGAAAATTTAAAAAGTTGATAGTTGGTATTGAGGGAAGGGAAAAAGGTCTTCTCGGTGTCCATAGCAAGTAAAGTTAATTTCCAGAGAATTTGTTCAATAAAGAATGAGATTGTCTGCAAACTCAATGCTTTCCCTTGCCATAATGCTCTTGGTTGAGTACTAGAATCTCTTGGTGAGTGCCATGGGTGGAAGTGGCTCCTGTAAACATGGGACCTTTACAAGGATTTTGGGAACCCTGAACATCTAAGTTTGCTCTGTCATTGTTCATGGGACCTGTTCAGCTCTCTTGTTTGAGGCCATTCTGAAGACTACGTTTGGAGCTCTAAAGCACTGGGCATATTTTTTTGTCCTGCATGATGTTTATCACAGAGTACCTCTGGTATAGTGGTCCCATCCAGCTTTAAAAATCCATGGGAATGGATTTCAAGAAGATTTTGACTGAATGTCTTAACTGGCATGGTTCTTCCTGGTGTGTCAGTGAATGACCGAAGCTGTTGCTACAGATGTCAGATACCCATCCAGTAAAGGTCATAGCAGGGAGAGCAATGTTATCACTGCCTTTGGTTGGGGAAGATTGCAGCCTCTAGTGTTGTGCACAGTTTTGTACATTAGCTGGTTTTTTGTCAGCTCTACAGAAATCCCCTTCCCAAACCCTGTAATTGTCGGATATTCTGTTACACTGTTCCCCCTGCCAGTTATCTCCTAAGATTAACAAGGGTAACTTCACATGGACTAATTGTAATAACTGAAAAGGCCTAAGGGGGAGAATTCCGACTTGACGTTGCAAGGAGGGGATTAAGTGTGTATATATTCAGTGTAATTTGCTGAGAGGTGTCTATGTACATAGCTGTCAGAAGAACTGTAAAACCATTTGAAATATTGGGAAGGATAGATATGTGGTGATACGGAGGCTCAACTTCCTTAGCTCTTTGTTGCATTATCCTATTGAAGCTCATTTTATACCCTTTTTTCTCCCCTTGTCTGTATAAGCTAGTGTCAGACTCCTTAAGAAGGCACTTAGGACAATAATCCTTCAAGAAACTAATTCAGCTTTCATTTCATCAGGGATCAAGGCCTGGTATTATCCTGCTATTTGTTACTGTACTTTTACTGTAAATTACTGACACCAGAGATGGTTGGTGATTACACTGAAGATGACTGAAGTGTAGGAAAGAAATATTCGTGTTTGATCTCTACTTTCTTTGCTGTCTTAAAGATCCTACAAGTGGTGATGCTCCTCTGGGGCTCAGCCATTCAGTAATGCTGATTAAAACAGTCAACCTGGGCAACAGAGCCTGACAGATTTTCTGCCAGAGTCCGTTAAGGAATACACGCAAAGCATCTTCTAGGAAATTCAGTGGGCAATTGCTTTCAGTCAGCTAAAATATTTCCTGTATAAAAGAATGCCTGCTGTCCCTGCCTTGCAATGGGAAGTGCTGCTGTGTCAGAAATAACAGGCTGGGTTTGCATCTTCTCCTTACAAGTATACTTTTCCTGATCAGTCTTTGTTAAAAATGTTAACAGCACTAGAACTGATTTTGTGCTCTAGTATTCCTGGGTTCTAACTTGTTCCCTCTCAGCTGGAAGCTATTAAGTAATACAGGTGTCTAAAGCTATTCAGTACATCAGTTTTATGTAGATAAGGGGTAAAAAGTGAATTATCCAATCATTCAAAAAAGATTTATCTGTCTTAATTCTGGCCCCTGTGGAATCACAATTTAAGCTTTTCTTGGGACTTGTGGCTAAACTAGATCCACTTTCAACGTGAAGGTGATGTGTGGTGCAAGCCCAGCCCTCAAGTGTGATGCTATTGTCCTGAAAGGAATCTTTAAGCAGTATGAATTAATTTCTGTTAATGATTGTCTACTGCTAGGCATAGAAAGTAAATTGAAAGGTTACTTTATTTTCCTTATTTTTAAAGTTAATTTTTTCATAGAAAATAATGTTATTGCCTTGTTTCCAGGCACGTTTCATCTTGCAGTGAGCAAGGGGAGTCCTTTTATAGAGTGCAATTTCAGTGCTGAGTGTCCTGGAATATCTTATCCTGAAGAACAGAGAAGTGCAGTTCTCGGTGACTAATGGGAGAGGTTTTTTGGGCTTGTTTTGTTTTGCCACATTGCTCGGTTACACTGGTACAAAGTTTGAGTGTTTCCCATCTGCTTTGGTGTTGTTCAAGCATTCAGGGGTACCCCTGAGATGATTCTTCTTCCCTAGGTTTGTGCAGCAAAGGAAAACGAATTGACAAAGGGTGATGGGTTGGAGTTCTGCCGGTGCCCCTTTTCCCATAGATGTTGTGTCCCCTGCAGAACGTGTGAAATTTCAATACTTTGGATTTTGTCTCTAAGCAGAATATATTGTTGCTTTTGCTTCCTGCACCAAATGCCATGGGAGCAAGGATAGTTTTGATCTCTGTTATCCATACTGTGATGTGTTGCTGTCTCAGCTTTCAGGGATGAAAGACGACTGTCACTTAAAGCGCTCACCATATGAGAACGCGGTGTCTGTTCTGGCAGAGCTGCTTGGGGGAAGGGAGAAAGCAAATGCTTTGCATACAGGAAAATATCTGCTCAGGGGGTATTTGATTTCACTAAACAAAATATTATCCAACCTCCTTTGCATGGCTTGCATACCGTGATGGGGTTAAAATGAACAGCCAAACGCAAATGGTTACACTTCTTGTTCAATATATGTTCTCATGCCCCCTCTACCAACCTTAACCATAATATCCTGTCTTTTTTATTAAAGAAACACATACTAGGAAATCCCATTTGCCTTATAATAAATAGCATAGAATTCAGTCAAATCCTAGTGAAGAGATACTGTTTTTTTCCGCTAGAAATATTTCTCAGACTGAATGTGTGGTTTGAAATGAGTGATTTAATTTCCAAGTTTTAAATCCATTTGTATGTCAGGGAAGCATTTAAAATTTTTGATGAAAGCCATTGCTACTTGAGACAGTATTTTTTTTCTTGAAGCCTGTATTTAGTAATTGCATCTGCAATTCAAGGAGAATAGTGGGAGTTCTCAGAGCATGAACTTATGTTCCTCCAAAATATGAAAAGTAAAGATATAAAAAAGGAAATGTTTAATGCTGTGCATTAAACAGCTCCTGATTTTAGTCTCCTGTGTGGCTTCTTTGGCTTTTATTAGTTTTCTCATCACTTTATAGAGTTTGGAAATGAGTGATTTTTGTGTATGTAGAAAAAGGATTTTATGATCTGCAGGGTTTTTCTGTTTTGCCTGAATCTATCAAACATTTGTTCAGATGAAGTGAAAGGGAAGACAGCTCAAAGTGTCTTTTTCCTGTTGCACAAGATTTGATCCTTGCTTGAGTTCTACAGAATTTACTGGTTTGAGCCAAACTAGGAAACATTTTGGATATTTTACATTCATTCATCTTTGATGTTTGGGATTTGGGACTTCAGTGGTTTATTTTGGATATAAGCCCAGGTGAAAATGTGCTGGAAAAGGGGTGCACCTGGCAGGCAAGGTTCTGGCAGCCCTTTTCTGGCCTGCACCAACAGGTTCTGTCCTGGGCCAATTTTAATCCGAGGCATTTCTAGAGTTTCCATCTCCCTCGTATCTAGATACTGACATGTGTGAAGATGCAATGCATAGGAGGGTCATCCCTGGAGAGCACAAACACAAAAGATTTGGAAATTCAGTGTTGGTCCTGCTTTCCAGGGTGGATTTCTTATTTTTCATTCTGTGTTTTTAATGATAAACTTGCCCTCTAGGGAACTCTGAGATTGAGGTGAAATGTTGTACACTGAATTTTGGGATTGGTAGAAAGCTTATTCAAAGATGCTAAGAGTATTTGAAAGCAACATCTGATCCTGAGTGCAGCTGCATTTTCACTCACATTCTTTTATGAGGAGCAGAGCACACTTTGGGGCTGTGCTATTGAACTACTCTGAATCATTTCTATTGGCAATTCAAAGTCCTGGGGGTTTGTTTGGCTTTTTGTGTATTCTTGTGTCAGCCAACATCTGCTTAGATGTTTTCTATTAACATCCCCTTAACTTTGGGATATGCGTTGCTTAATTGAAGCTTTGAAATCACAGGAAGAAATTTTGACCAAACCTGTTCTTCCTTACACTGATGTAAATGCAAAATAAATGCTTAGTGTGATTGAGGCTGGTAATAAATTGGCTTTGTGGAAGAGTCCGTGGTTTGAAAGTTTTCAGTTCAACAGGGGACTGAACTTCTTGACTCTCCAAGCATGCTGCAAGGCTTGTCTGCTCATCTGAGCTGCTTGGTAGAAAATAGATGGAAGGAAGGGCAGCTCTTGGAAATCATGAATGGGTGGCAGTAGTCACTGATAAGTACTCCGTGACATATTCTGCATGCATTTAAAAAAACAAAAGTCATTAAATGCATCTTTATGTACATGTGCCAAAAGGACAGGGCAGTCAGTTTTAATTTGACACCCTGATCTGGTGTTAGAGATGTGGTGTGGTTCAGTTCTTACGTGCACGTGATGAACAGCAGAGAAACGTAACATACCATGAAGTTATGCAGCAGTGCAGGCTCTTCAGTTGTTTTGTGTTTATAAGCAGATGCTTATTCTTTAATCTAGGGAATGATTGGTATATTATCCAGTGTGACTGATTTACCAAGAGATGCAATCAATTTGTTTCCAAGCAGAGACATGTCTGGCCTAATACAATGCAGGCATACTAATGACAATGCAGTTTCCAGTGCCTTTGCTGATTTTCCAGATTTTAGTGACTGGGGTTATTAAAAAAAATAATAATCCATCTGTACCACTTTACTTTTTCAGAGGAGAATGTACTGGGGAGCAGAATTACAGATGTTCACGTGCCCAGACCCTATAAAGGTATTAGCAGATGACAGAGCTGCAGTGCTATTTGGCATGGCAGCTCAAATGATTTGACCTATTTTTCTTCCAAAAACTTTGTTTATATTAGAAGCTTTATATCTCAAATAAAATTAGTTTTATGTGAATGGGAACTATGCTGGTAATGATTTACTTTAGAAAAGTAATGTCAACACCCCAAAGGATTTCTGGCCTTTGATTTTTCCAGTGTTCAATGGAAGTCTTTCACAGAGGCTGGATAATGTCTCGTTCTGCCTTCTGTTGCAGTACACAAAGAGAAGTGTCTTGACAGCTTCCAAACCAATAATATCTTACTTATGTTTCAATATATGAATAACAGTGCAGGCTTTCTAGAGATAATCTTTTTGTAATGCCTTTAGTTCTGTAACATACTGTAGCCAGATGAATGTAAATCCCTCAGCATTTTGAAGAACAGGAATGTATCCCTTCTAAAAATGTGTGTTATAGCAGGGATGTGCAGTAACATTCATTCGCTGATCCAGAGTTGTATTCTTTTTTAATTAAGAGGTGCAGTTAGCAGAGCACATGATGCTTCTTCCTCTTCATGCTGTTCCTTTCCCCTTTTCTAATCTCTGTTCTGCAGTGTGTTTTTGTCACAGTTCTTGGGAATCTTGTTTTTTCAAAGTGGTCCCCTGCTGACTATTTTGAGGTCTGGCTAAGCAGTTTCTTCAGCTCTGATTTATAAGAATTTGTTCCCTTTGATTACTTAAATAATTCCATTGCTGTCCATGTGATTGGTTTCTTTGTGGTGGGAGAGCTGGGAGGAGAAGAGGCCAAAGAGCTGCCAGTGCTTCCTGGTCCATTTGCTATGAGATGTCTCATCCAGGCAGGATGCATCTTTGTGCATCCCTGGTTTGTCACCCTGGGCTGGGGACTGTCTGAACGAGCCTTTGCATCAGGTAGTGCAAAGAGGGACTGGTGGAGAAGCCATTCTGTGCAAACTGGTGCTGGAAATGCTCTGCTTCTGTTGGGAAAGCCATTCCACGCGGCATTGCTGCAGATGTCTGGGGTTCTTCTCAGCAGGCAAGTCCTATGGCAAGTTCTGGTGCTTTATCAGCTACAGCAAGAAGTGAGAACTCCTCCTGCTGATCTTCTTACAGAGGCAATTGCTGTGGTGAGGAAAAATGCCTCAAGCTGTTACCTCCTCTGCAGGGCTGGTTTGTTTCCCCCTTCCCTATCATCTCCCTTTGTGTCACTGCCTGCGTTTGCCTCTTTTCTTCTGTTGACAGCAAATGTTGCTAATTTATTCTTGTCTTGAGGAATACTTTGAAAATAGTAACTTGCCTTTTAATTTAATATCTGCCCGTTCCTAGATTACTGTGGTGGCAGAATCTGAAGTGTTCAGGCTGGGGACATCTGTGTTTGTTCAAGAAACAACAGGAGATGCAGTGGATGGAAAATAGCTGAAGTTTGTTGAGGCACAAGAAACGGGTGAGATACCTTGAAGAAAGTGTTAAATAACAATCTCTGCTTAAGGCCCTGATCCAGCAGAGCACTTAGACATATATTCTAACGGTAAACAGTCGAGATGTCCAGTTGACTTAAATAGGACTAGTTTTGTGTTTAAAGTGAGATACTCACTTGAGTGCCTCTCTGGATCAGCGCCTAAGTGAGTGAGAGTCTGAGTTGTTTTTCACTTGCAAGAGTGAGATGTGAAAGTGAGACCTGGTCAGTGGTTGATGTCCCGGGGCATCCGAGATCTCGGAGACCTTTTAAGTCTGTATCCCTGCTGCTCCTTGTCCTGCCACTTGCAAATACACTTCTTTTTCCTTGCTTGTTTTTCTGCTCACAAGTCAAATAACTTGTACAGAATATGACTCAAAGATGCAAATAATTCATTGCGTGCCAGGGCAGTGGTGTAGCTGATCACATTTTTCAAGCGCCTCAACCCAACCTGTGCAGTGGAAGAAGGGAAGGAGCAATAAAAGCAGTGATGTAGAGGTGACTTTCTAGTTTGCTGCCATAAGTACATGTAAAATTTTTAGTTTTATGTAAGTACACGTAAAACTAGAGGTAAGGTTTTAAAATACATGGGTCCTATATAGATAACTTTTATCTTTTTGTGTATCTTCAATCTATCCTAGAAGTGTTTCTTAGGGAAACAGGATTTTTTCAAGCAGTTATTCCTGTATGATTTTTCTTGGTGGGCTTGATCCCACAAACTGTTTCTCTCGCAAATTGTCTTTAACCCAGAGATCGCTGGTGGCTGCCGTGCAGGGAATGCTCTTCTGCTTCAGGTCTGTCACTGACTGACTCTGCAACAATTTGTCTCCTTCCCAACCTGTGTGAAGTAGGATAATAATGTTTACCCACCTGTGTAGTACAAGTTCAGATGCTTGAGTGAAAGGCCCTACTGTGCAGAAATACAAGGTAGCACTATTCGGGGGGAGAGGTATTCTATACCTGCAACTTCAGACTATTTACAGTGAATGTAGTGGAGTTTTCATTAACAAATAGGTAAGGTGTGCTTGGTTTGCACTAGTGCGTGGTGTTGCTTTAAAAAGAAATAATATTAGGAAATAACTCTGCTGTTGTCGCTATCTTAGTATTGGCGGAAATGTGGAGGACACATTTCTAGTCCCTTAGGTGTGGAAATTCTGCTATTCCTGGTTATTGAACTCTTCTGGTTCTGTCTAATGTGCTGCCTACCTCCTATTCCTCTCTTGGCTTGCAAGTCTGTGTTGTTTCTGACTCTAAATGGCAGAGGGCTTTGAAGAAGCTGGCAGGGGAAAAAGGTTGCAATAGCAGGATGATGAAGAGGAATAAAGACAAGAATTGAATTTGCTAAAGAATAATGCTTAAAGAATAATACTGGTTTTCTTGTGTGTTGCATCTGCAGGGCCTAGGTGAGATTAATGCCACGTACAAATGTCCCCCAGGTACTTCTATAGTCCACATCTCTGGTGGTGGGGCCAGTGGTAAAACCCCACTGACTCCAGCAAGGACAGTTGTTCTCCTCTCCCTTCAGTGTGTAATGAAGCATTTGAGGCAGAACAGTAGCCCAGAGCAGAGGTTTGACCAAAAGTCACACAACAAGTTAAAAATAACTTGGCTCTCCCAAGTCTGCAGCAGGCACTTCATATATGAAAGGTGCCTAAAACACTTCTCAAGAAGTAAATGAAAATATAGAAAATTGTGAAGTAAGCAGCTCTTCTGTTAATCTTCAGTCATCAGCTGTGTGTGTGTGTGTCCAGCATACCCAGGAAAGGCCCTTAGAATTGTTCCTGCATAAGCTTAGGGTCAGGAAATACACCTGACAAAGCCATAATTTGCAGACCTGCGTAAAACACCTTTTCATAGGGCTTTGTTTCATATTCCTTTGGCTAAACCTTCTTACCAATTTTCCCGGCGTTTTACGTGCACAAACTATATCATTGTTTTGGAAAACGCGAGCCTGACCACTGTAAATGGGTTTATATTTCCAGCAGGGCAGTTATTTAATTTCCTGTTGGAAGTCTGCAAATGTTGGCACTGTTAGCTCGCTGGCAGGAGGCCAGGGGAGAGTATGGTATCATTAACGTGCTGCAGTCCCTCCGAGGTTTCCATTGGTTTCATCCAAACTTTTAAGACTGGTCTGTAACAAAATACATTTTTTTGATTAAACTTCGTAGAAGCAGTCAGGGAGATAGGGGGTGAGAGGGGGGTGACGGGGTATTCTCTAGCATGGGAACAGCTTTTGTTCCTCCTTACCTAGCCTTGTGTTGGTGTAATCCTCGTTTTGCTGCAGACTTAATCTCTACTTTGTAGTTTTCTATTAAAGCACCACGAAACGAAGGCTGAGGTCTCATCCTGAAATTGGCTCTTTCGGTATAAACGTGTTCCCTGGTGCAGTTACCTCCCTCAGGATCTGTGTGCATGGTCCCTGCCAAGGTTCAAACCTCACATAGTCACGGTGACGTGGCTGAAAGTCCTGTGTCTCCAAAGGATTCATCTCACCCGAAGGACTGAGCTGTTTGGAAAATGCCATCTTTAGAGACAAGTGCTTAGAAATGATTTGGAAAGTGAGCTCTTATAAACAAAATAAGATATTTTTGTTCAGAGTTTGTTTTAAACACAAACATAGCTGCAGAATTGAACCAGACCAGTGTCAAAGCACACGGTTCACCTTGGGTGCATGGTGTGGGCTATCTATAGCTGCATGATGCTTCAGGCAGGCAATTTGCTCTGCATAACAGAGTTATTAGCTCACATGGACCTTCTGGTGCACCATTTCTGGTGCCCAGCTTGCTCAGGCACTTCCCCATGGTACTGTGGTTTGCAATGCAGATATACTCTTAAACACCTACAGCTTGAAATAAAGGGAACCAACTTCAATTTTCTTCTGCAAGGCTTTCATTCTGGAAGGAGCTGTATGTCGAAAACAAACAATCAAATGATGTGGCAGACTTTTCATCACTTGGAAGCCTTTAAGTCAAGGCTGGCTTCCCAAACAACCCGCTCAGCCACAGTGGGCTATGTGCAGGAGTTGCTGGATGTAGGGAACCGTGGCATGTGTCATGCAGGGGATCAGACTTACGATTCTTGTGGTCTGTGCTAAATCTCGCTTAAGGCGGTGCTTCAGTGTAATCTGTTTGGATTTACCCTGTTCTGAACTGGAGCGGCTGCTTTCGCTCAATGATTTGGGTGTGGAGGAGGAGGTGCTTCTAGAGAACTCTGCACAATTTATATATTAGAGTTAATATTCGTGCTCGGTTTTTCTGGCTCATCTGCAGTAGGTAAAGCTGTCTGATGGAAAGCAGAAGGATAAAAAGCATGTTCTGAACACTTGTCATGTTTTGGTGCTGTTTCTTGAATGATATTCTTGGCTGCTGATAATATGTAGCTTGGCCATTCGTATGTGTTGAATCAGAATGGGGAGTACCTACATGAATTTTGTGTGTTGGAAGATCAGGTTCTTGTTTTCATTGGGTCCTGAGAAACACGCAGTGCAGCTAAAGGAAAATGCACATAAAACCCAAAGCATATAAAGCATGTAAAAATGATATGCCTGAACTTATATATTGCAATAACGTACTTTGGCCACTTTCATATTTTCTGTGATAACTTGTAAAATAAAATCTACAGATCTTATTAAATTTTTCTCTTTTTGAAGCATACAGATGAATACACTTATCTGTGTTTACATCCCAAAAGGCAAACTAAAGAGTTCTTTCCATATGCTCACGGAGCTTACGGCAGTAATAAGTGTACAGGGACAGGAGACCCTCTGGTCCTTTACAGTTTCTTCTGGGTGTTAAATTTCATGCAGAAAATATGGTTCTTATTGCAGTTTGGCAGGCTTTAGGGAAAAGCAAATCTTGTCAATGTTCCATCTAACAGAAATACAGCGCACTCAATTTTTTATTCCTTTGCTGTGTATTACTGATAGTATCCAGAAGTTATCAATTTTCTTATAGTAGGTTTGATCAAGGGATCTCAGTACTGTTTATAAACAACTTTTAATTTTTCACTCTGCCTCGCTGTGAGTTGGTTATGTATTTTCTCCTTTTAGATACATATGGAGGAGCACAGGTGAAAGAGCTTGGTTGAAATCCCAAAGAGAATCCATAGCAGGTCTGGGAATAAAAGCTAGCAATCTTCTCTTCCACATGCCTCTGTTTAACCAAAATTAAGATAAAAGCCTTTTTTAGTCATCTGGGACCTTTCCTACATGTGGCTCTCCTTCATGCTGTACAAATACAGCCATTTAACATCCATTAATCCTTATTCTTGGGCTTGCCCAAACTCCTCAGTCACTGTCTCCTACCGGTGCACCTCCCAAATCCTGCAGAAGTCTTCCACTGTTCCCAGCTGCCTACCTCCTGGGTTTGTGGATTAGGGAGGGGAGTGGGATGTTGGCACAAAGAAATCATTACCAATCTGGTTTTGAAGTTGTTAATGATTTCAGAAGTTGTGTACCTTCCTGAAATAAATGCTTTAACACGGGGTTGAAATACTCATGTTGTGTCATGGTTCATTAACTCCAGTTGCAGTTGAAGGCTTGCTGTGTCCCTGAGCACTGACTGCCACCCCAGTATCAAAAGAAGTGTGAAGTGGTCATGGTGTGCAGCAGTCTGACAAGGCTGGAGTCCTTTCTGGTGCTTCATGCATTGCAAATCGATATAAGACACATCAGCTGTTTTAAATGCAAATTGAGATTAAAAACCAAATCTGTATTTAGACATATAAAAAATCAGGGAGAATGGAAGGATCGGCCACACAACAAACAATGCTATCTTGCCTGTATGCCAATAGATCCTGCTTCAAAAAATGAACTCACAGCTTCATGTAAGGAGCGTGAAACACTTCTTACAGGGTAACAGCTGAGATGCTATGTGAAGAAATGCCCCCCAAACCCCGACTTCATATATGCCTGCATGATAAATAACTTGATGCTGAATGTGTTTCCCAAGGAGCACTTGGGAGCAGAGCAGACCCAATGAATATGAAGATGTAAGGGCTGTAATCTCAGTCTAGAATAAGAAAAAACAGTTAGGGAATACTTGGATAAATGAGATGTTTTCAGGTTTCTCCTGTCTATTCTTTTAACCTCTGAGGAAGTTGCTCAGTCCTGGTGACTCTCGGGAATGGGAGATGCTGCATACTGATGGGATCAGGCCTAGAAAACTGAGAAGGAAAAAAACAGGACAAACACAAAGCCTGTTAAAGAGAAGTGCTAAGGGAATCTAGATCAATCTGTTTAGCAACAGATACATTATCTGTAAGCAGCTGGAATTTAACAAGGAGATAAACAGCAAACTAAAATGGTTTTGTCAAGAGTAAATCCTGTCACACCAACCTCCTTTCCTCTTACAGCAGCTTAGAGCCTCGTCAAGGACACAAGGTGACATATTTTGATTTCATATAAACTTCTGATGTTGCATCTTGCATCAGCTACAGACACAAGGTCCTAGTGCAAGTGGCATAGTGTAAAGCCAGAGCTGGAGTAATTGCATGCTGAGGATGGCTCTTGGTTTCCAGAGGAAATAGAGCCTCTAAATAAATGGAAAGCCTTGGGCCCAGAGGCTTGGTACTTCTGGTAGCAGCCTGGGAAATGGAATAGCAACCGTGCTGGAGGACACACTGGTGGGGGGCACCGAGAGCAGGTTTGAAATGGATCTGGCTGAACTGGAGAAACAGTCAGAAGAAATCTGATGAGATGGAGTAAGTGCAATGTAGTAAACTTCTGTAGGAGTAATCAGCTGTGTAAATGACAGGATAGGTTATGTGGTTAGATTGCAGCTCTTCTAAAATGATTTGGGAGTTTTTGTGGAACACAAATTGAGTGGAGTCAGTGGTGGTGTCCTGTGAGGAGAAGGCAGACGTTGTGTTTGGCTGCGTCAACAGCAACAGAACCAGCAGGGTACAAGAAGTGGTCTGTCCCTCTGCTCAGCACGGGCAAGACCTCAACGGGAGGAATGCTGTGCCTAGGTTTGGGAAGATTATCTTGGGAAAGGTATGGATCAGCTGGAGAAACACCAGTGAGAACAGCAAGAGTCATTGTGGAACTAAGAAAACATGACCCGTGAGGATGAATGAACTGAGGTTGCATCACCAAAAAGGAGGGTGGAAAAAAAAGCAGCAGATACTCTGAGTTGTTAGTACAGAAGCTGTTGCAGGGGGGAAGAGAACAGCTTAGCAATGGCAGTGATTGCTAGGACAAAAGATATTTGGCTTAATTTGCAGCAGAATAGATTTAATTTGGATATGAGGAATAAACTTCCCAGGGTAAAGAGAATAAAGCCTTTCACAGTGTTGGGGGGCTGTGAAGTCTGTATTGCTAGAGGTCATTAGCAAGAGATGAGATTTACATCTGTTAGGAGTGGGTTTGGGGAAGGGAGGTGGCAAAAGGACTCTGTCACATCTGTTTTACCCTGGTTAATTTGGTGACCCTAAAGGGAGATCCTAGAGAAACATAACTTCCTCAGGCTCCACTGAGATTTTGTGACTTTCCCTCACTTATTTACACATCAATTAAATTAATACACAGGCCTTTACACATCAATTAAAACATAATAGTACCATACCTAATTGTTTCTCACCTGAGACCTGATGGAGTATAAAATGTTTTTTTGATATGAAAGCTCACATGCAAGGAACGTTATTCAGACCTCACCTGTAGGAGGTGATCCTGACACCCTTTCTGTCCTTATTCCTGGGTTTCCTTAGGAAAGGAAGGGTGCTTCAGCACCGTGTGCCTCCTGTGTGCTGGGGGAGGACGGCAGTGCTGTGGGTGGGATTCACCTGTGGTGTTTCTCTAAAAGCCCATTAGTCTTTCCTCATAACAAAGCACATTTTTAGCTCTGTCCAAGGAGATGACAACTAGGTCTACTTTATTAATCACACGAGTCACTTGAGAACAGCAAAACATCAAACATTTTGAAAGGATTGGCTATGTCAGAGTCTCTCTAATGTTTTTTCTGTATCTGTGTAATAGTCTTTGATTCGCTTCTGACTTCCCAAGTAGTTCAAGTCTGCCAAGAAGCCTAATCACTCAACACCAGCCCACAAAACTGAATAGACTTGGGTTCACTGTCGTGTTGAGTTAATACATCGGTGATGAGTCTGGTCCAAGAGCAGAAAAAACTCCCTTTTCCAAAGTTGTGTGAGCCATTAAGAGGGGTAGCTCTGCTGGGACTAGTTTACATATAAGTTAAATACCAGATATGAGGGCTTGTCTGTACTGAAAAATAAGTAGTCTGTCGTTATACAGAAAACAGAGGCCCATTTCTCTATGTACATGTGTCTAACTCACAATTTAGGCCCCAAAGGATGTGTCTGTTGAAAAGAGAAGGCAGAGATTGCCAAGAAAAAAAGACATGCCCTGCTCAAGTAACAAGTATTACTTTCCCCTTTCTCCTTCCCCCCAAAATACATATACACATACTGCCCCCCTTTTTTAATACTGAATGTTTTGTTCAAATGGACTGAACTGTAATCTCATGAGTGAGTGCTGTGTTTAGCTTTTCATCTTCCCGTTGGAAACCCCAGCATGTTTGCTTCTTCTGACTCCTATCTAATACCACGCTCTTTGTAAAGTCTGGAGCTGCTCACTGTTCTACCTTTTAATATTTATTAATTAGACTTCAGGTAAGAAATTTTGTCATGTAGTGGTGTCAGTCAGCATTGTGCTGTTTTCCAGGGCACACAGTGTCTGAATTTTAAAGAATCATGGAATCCTTGTCACACTGCTTAGAGGGACCTGGGGTCACTTGGTCCAACCTCCTGCTTGGACCGGGCTGTTTTCCCTTCTGCTACACTGTGAGCGTGGGCTCTCTTTCTCTTGGTGGGTTTTGCTGGTTTTCTGACGGTGGTTCCTCAAGGCCTTATTAAGCTGTACATGATGCAAAGACATTTTCTGTAGGGCACTGCTCTCAGTATGCTCATGGCCTGGATAATAAAGCAGAGAGACGGGGGAAACATCCAGAGTAACTTGCCTGAACAGAGCTGCAGTTTGACTCTCCAGCCTCATCTCTTGCCCTGACTTCTCATTAACATGGTGCTGTTAATCTGAAACCTGCACATTGCTTATTCAAATAGATAAGTTTCTATGTGTATAGATGCTACAGTGGGGAGCATTACAGAGGTGTTTGGGTTTGGCTCCTAATGCTGAATGGTTTTCTTTCTTCTGCACATGGAAGGAACCAGCTCATCTTCAGGGTCTGTAGTTCCAGAGGGCACTAAAAATTGAGGTTTTTCTTCCCCTTTTATTATTGGTCTGTAACATATCCAGTTTTTCAAATACTGCTTAAATCCAGTTCATTCTCTCACTGTGTCCTGTGAAGGCAGTGGGAACCTCTTCCAGTGCAGGAGTGGAGCGGATCAGCTGCAGTTTTGAGTATTTATTTGTAGCCTTTGCTGGGGTATTGTCACAAAGGAAGGAAAAGGGACTTAGTCGTCAATAAATAGTTATTTGTTTGTAAAAACCAGACCCAAACCTGATTTCTGATATTTGCCTGAAAGGAACCTGATGTACAGAAGACCAGTGAGGTCAGTGGGCTTTCCCTACAGCTGCCATGGGAGCAGACCTGTAAGATTATACACAGCTGTGGGAAAGTTAATGCTAGGAAACCTTTCAACAGATTGGGGTGAAACCCTAGAGGAAAAACATCAAAATCGATTCTGTGGTTTATTTTTATTTAGGAAAAATGAAATGATCTTGTGTGTGCACGTAATTGATTTGTAACCTGCAGGGGAAGGGGTGTTATTTGGGGCATTATTTGGAGCAATGCAAAGAAGGACACGACTGTAAATAGGAGGAAGGAAATGCAGAGAAGGAAGCCTCAGCTGAATTTCAGAAGCAGTTTCCTAAGAGTGAAATCTGTTGGACTGAAATCTTGCTGGGGAGGTTATTGAAGCTGTGTTGCTTGAGATGTTTAGATTGGACCGGGCAGAACTGCAGGGGAATATTTTCTGGCAGCAAGTCCTTGGCGGTGAGTGGGATGTACAGGTTGGTCCAGCACCTTGGGAAGTCAGTGGGAGTCTTTCAGCTCACTCTAGGTCAGGCTGCTACTGACTGAAGATGTCACTTATGTTTCTGTGATCTCAGTAGTGTTTAAATGAGTGGTGGGACCATTCTTTAGTTCTCTCGGACTGCTGCCTGTGAATGCTGCTTAGAGAGGATTTTTTTAAGTACTAGATTCAACTTTTGAGATGGCAACGTATCTTTTTCCCCTCCTGGATTTTCATAAACATGTTTTTTTAACCTGTATCTATTTCATTAATATTAAAGTTTGAAGATTTTTCTGGTTTTCTTGTCTTTAATGTTTCTCTACTTAATGCAAAGTCCCTGTAACCTGAGCCTGGTTGGTGGTCTTGCAGGAACCCCAGATATAGATTTGGTTGATAATTTGTAAATACAATTAGTAGCATGTGCGTGCTTGTTTGTTTGTTTTACCAAGGGAAAAAGGTCTGCAGAAAAAGAATGCACACCAAATTCAGGTCACAGGAAGGAACTACAATAGGTTTGTTACCTCAGATGGTGTAACTGCTCTTAGTCTTTACATTCCAGAGGAATAAAGAACAGTATTTTTAGTCTCACAAATTTAAATAACACAGTATGGTCCCCTGATATTGCTAAGTCTGCAGGGAAGAACTGTGGCATGTTGCTTCCCCTCCCTTGTTTCCCTGCCATGTGTAGCTAACAGAGTAGCTGGTGGTGTGCCTGTGCCTGGAGGAAGGTCACAGGGCCTTTGGCTTTCACACTTTGCCTATCTCAGCAAATCAGTTGCTCAAACAATAGAGCAAGTTCTTCACAGACACACGAGTCCCTTTATGCTGGCACGTGGCAGCCTGCCTGCTGCTTGGCTTGTTGGCATAAAAATCTGTTTCTTAGGTATTTAAAGCCTTCCTCTTTGAAATTAGCTTTTGTTGGAGTTTTATGTAAGTCTTTGGTATTAGAGCACTCTTTTTTTTTTCCATTAGGAAGAATTACTTACATCTATAAAACCATATTTGTATTCCTAGAATTGTTTGGGAAAATAGCAAGTGACTTTTTTTTGTTTTGTTGGTTTCTTTGTCATCCTCTGAGCCTTGGCACCATTGACACTATACTACTTATTTCTGTGGTAAGTGGGAAGACACTTTTCCAGTCACTGCACAGCATGCTGCAGCTGCACAGAGAGGGAGACAGCCTAAACTCTTCTTCTGCCTTGCCCAAACTCCACAGGGCAGATTTGTGGCCACCATTTTGGATCCTCTCCTCAATGTGAATTCTTTCCCACAGCCATTTAAGCCTTTCTAAATGTGTTTTTCCATTGGAAAGACACATTTGGGCATTAAACATGAGCTTAGAGTGTCCTCTTTACTGAGTATAAAGGAGAGGAAGAAAGTATTTTAAATGGGCCCAGCAGACTCATTCCTTCTTCCCCTGGGGGAGCATCCTCCTTGGGAGCCTGTGTGTGCTCATACCCCATGCTGGCATTCGGGCACTTTGCTTCAGGGGAAGCAAAAAACTCTGCAGTGGACCATGCATGACTGTGCAGACCCCCAGCATCCCCCCCACTGCCATTCTCCACCTAGTTCGGTACTTCCGAGCCCTTATTTTTGCCTTGTAACTTGATATTGCTCCATGCAGTGTCTCCTTGTCAAAACATTTGAAGCCATGAAATATTTCTGGTGTGGTAGAAGAATGCAAGGGGACACACAACCCAAAGGTCTGGATCATGTGCATTTCTCCAGGTCCAGTCAGGCCCATGGGAGCCTCTGGATTCCCAGTGCCATCAGCTCCCACTTAACCACTCCTTAGTTCTGCCAGTCTGGTGTGTCTCCTCCTATCTTGTTACTCCTCCCTGGTGTGCTCTAGGTGATGATCAGGGCATCTTTTTCTATGTTCCTCTAAGATAACTTCCATGGGGTTTTGCCCCTGTTTTTTTTCCAAGCTGTTCACTCAGCAGTGAACAGCAGTTTGCCAGCCTGGGGCCAGTGGTGGTAGATGCAGATCAGGAGGATGAAGAAAAGTGCTTTTGCCTCCTGCCTATCTCTTCTACAGGTGAAACCACCTCTTCCTGCTGGCATCTTACTCCAAACAGTGCCAGGGGACAAAGAGCTTGACTTCATTCCCTTTCAGGGTGGGGTTCAAATTCTAGTTCAGAAATCCTCATTCCCATCTTTAGCAGCTGAATCGTTCGTGTTTACTTTTTATTGCCCAATTTTGTTTAATAAATCTGATTTTTACTTGAAAATTTTGAATTTACAGCAACAGATTTGTTTAAGAAATACTTCCATGAAGAAAGGATGTTTTTGGGTGAGGAAACCAATTTCCTCACCTGCTCTAACAGCTTAGAATTGATGCTCCTCTCCTATAACATTTGGATGCTCCTCTCCTATAGCACTTGGCCATGTCTCAGGTAGGACAGTTCACACCACACCAGCTATCACAGGGGTGCAGCCTTGAATAAACCCAAACCAGCCCTGCAGTCCTTCCAGCAGGTACTTTCCCTGACACCATTGCTAAAGTGCCTGGTACTGGATTCAGCTTTTAAGGATGACACAGCAAGAAATGGTGGAATCTGGTGAAGTATAACGGTAGGCATGAGTTCATATTTATAAAATGATGCATTTTGGTTTTTAATCAGCTGCACAGCACTTAATGTGCAGCACAAACACCCTGCTCCTCCACAGGCTGTGCTTGAAGCAGTTTTTTTTCATGTACTTTGGGTTAACTGTTCCTGGTTTGAGCACTTTGTGTTTTACATGTCCTGTTCTGCAATGAAAAAGCAATGAATTATTTCCAACTAAGTTATAAGCTGCTCTTATTCTTTCAACACAGAGTAGAAACCCTGGCCGTGTTTCTCTGTGACACAAATTTTCACACTTTCTGTGGTTCATGTAATGGCAAATGCTGCCAGATAATGGCCTGCTTTCTGGGCACGGGACTGAGAGTGTGCACATTATCCCATATTTTAAGATAATTGGCCTGTACATGTTACAGAGCTTGGAACTTCATGTTGGAAAGCAGTGCTGCTTCTTGGCAGCCCTTTTTGGCACTGAGCAGCGTGAGCTTTTATCTGCGGCAGCTCCGTTGAGCAGCACCAAGAGGGTTAATGCTGATAACACTGGAAAAGTCTCCTGGCTGCGTGGCGGGGGAATTGACCTAGCCTGGCTGGAACAGCAGGGAACTAATAGAAGTTTTCTGCTCTATTCAGAGCAGGGTAGTCAAGCATCTGAACTTCCCACCAAACTCTGTTTTCTATTGTACTTTTGATGCCAGCTTTCTGTAGCACTCGGCACTAAAAGACAAACATTTGCAGCTCCATCCTTCCCATTCCAACTTTAAAAAAATGAAAATCAATCTAACAATGCTGTAGTCTTATTTAAACAGGCTGTTTGGGGGAGAGGAGCTTTGCTATTTACAACTCGGAACATTCAATATGTTTCAGAATAGAGTATGTAAATAAATAGAGCACACTTAGCTGTATGCTGAGATAATGGTACCCAGTTAATCTTATCTCTAGTTTTCTTTAGAAGTAAAGCTCCTAAGTTTTGATTAGGGTGAATGTCACCTTTATCTCTCTTTAAAGAAGCACCTATCCTATGGCAGTGCTCTGTGTAAACAGTGAAGGCAGAGGACCTGATTTCTGCTGTCAGCTTCTCATTGTGGTCTGAGCACTGCTTTTCACTTAGTTCAGCTATTTTACATGAACATCCCAATAAAAGAGGAAAAAACCCTGACTTTCCAGTTAATGAAGCCCCATTTTCCTTTGACATTTCCCTTTCTTATTTTTTTCTCAATACACTTTGCTTTTGCTTGTTGCGTTTGCTCATCATTTTTATTTTTAAATAAAAGTACATGAAGAACTCTTTTAAAGAATACATGAAGAAATTAATAGCAATTTTATATAAATATAGAGAGGAGGATGAATTGGCTGTACACTGAAATACACCACTGGGTGCATTGCTAAAATTGCATGTTGCAAAAAAACTTGTACATCTGTGCCTGGGCATGGGACACAGCACATGAAAGTGCAGGAGCATTTTGGCTCTGAGCAGGGCAAGATGACAGCCACTGTAAAATGTACATTGCATCTGAGTCTAGGAGTAACTCTTGACCTAGCCCAGACAGCTGATTGACATAATGAACGGGGGGTATCCGAGCTCAAATACTTGGCAGAAACAAAACTGCCTTGTCCTGACTTTCTGTGATCCCTCAGTTGGAGGCTTTTTGAAAGCCATGAGGATGGAGACCCTGTGTTGAAAGACTGTCTGGTAAGATATTGTTGAAAAGAGGCAGGAGGAAAACAATTTCTGAAGAATTTAGAGCCCTGTTGATCTACTAACCCCATTGAAAAGATGAGCTGAAGCAGAAAGTCCCGAAAGGGTTAAGTGGAGGCAGGTGTTCAATGGACATGATAAACTATATCCCTTTCAGCTCTCAAGAAATATCTCATTTCTGCTGTGGAATGGAGCAAGCAATGACTCTGTGCACCTCTTTATACCTAAATACTTACTAAGGACTGATTAAGTTACCCTGATACCTGTTGTAAATATTCTCATTAAAAAAAATAGAAAAAAAAAGGAACAAAAGCTTTCTTCTGTGAGGCAAGTGCTTGCTGGTTAGATGGTGGTGGATTTCTTTCTAGAAGGAGAATTTAATGTGTTTGATAGCAGCAATATTGGTGTACAGCTGGCCCCAGGCAGTCCTTGGGTGTCTCCTGCTCTCGTGCTGCAAGCCGGTGCTGCCGTGTAGCAGTGGCTGTGGTGAAATGGTTGGGGTGAAGTGTGGCCCTATGCCCATGACAAGCCTGTGTCCCTTCCAGATGAGCAGGATCAGGATACTGGTTTGCAGTGTGTTGGAATGCGTGTCAACAGGAGTGGCTATTTTAGGCTACAAAAAGTTTATCTTGAAGTAAGCATGATAAAAGAATAATCCTTTTTGTTCCTTTCCCCCACCTTCCACTTGGACAAGCTCTGGTCCCTGTGCTGTCCTCTTCTCCTGGAGCAACATGCAGGATCTGAGGTACCGCATCCATCTGGGCTGCGTTTACTCCTTGTGCTTATTTTACACACAAGCTGTTTTCCTTTGTCTCCTTGTTCTCCTTCCCCTGTTCCCGGTGCAGCAAACTGAAGGATCTTCAGGAAGTTCAGTTCCTTGTTCTTCTCCACTGTTAAGGTATCTCCTGGTTTTGCTGGGTGTCCTGAGAAGGTTGCCAGATGGCATGTATGGAAATACTGATGAGGTTAATGGGACATCAGGAGAAATATTACAAGTCCTGGTTTATATTGGGACATCTGGCAAATCTTATTTCCAGGACCTCGATTGGTTTGTAGGTGAATCCTGAAAACTCTTTAGGACTTCAGAAGATGGGCTTGGACACTGAGATCTGCTGTCCTTCAGCATTGTCCACACCTCATGGCAAGTATTTGGTGCTGTGTACCCAGAGACAGCTGATGTTGGGCAGAGCTTGTTTGGACTTCATCTGGCATGGCACATTAGTTCTGGTGTTTCCTTCCCCCCTTCCATTTCTCCAGCACTTTTAGGGTCGCCTGCATTTAGTTTTCCTTTCTTATAGCAGGCCTGGTAAAAAGTAATAGAACATTTTAAACTTTTAAAAAATCGAGGATTTGTACAATTTTTGGAAGGGCTGACTAATTTTTTACTTTTGTTTTTGTGCAGTTTCTTTAAATTTGAAATACTACTGCTCGTGTTAGCATGAACAAAAGATTCCAGGAATTTTTCATTTACCAAAATGAATTTGAATTTATCAAAGGCTCCTGACATCTTGAGGCAAGCACGAGGAGTTCTTTGTGTTTCAGTCTAACGCTGGCTCCCGGCCACGAGGCTGTGAAGGATCGTTTTCACCCGAGGCCTCTTGTAGTTGGAGGAAATCAATCTTGTGTGATACAAAATGCCTGAGCATCGGAGGCTTGTCCATCTTCAGGAACTTCAAACTCATTCCCTTCCTTTCAGGGACTTGGCTTGAAGGCAAAGGCTGAACTCTCTTGTCCAAGAAAAATGAACAAGCCTTGTAAAGATGCTTTCTCCTCTGACTGGATATCTATTGAGCTGGAAGATTTTGCCTTCTCCCTGGAGTAGGGAAGATGTGGGTGGCCTTCAGCAGAGATGAGGCTGCTGAACAATGCAGCCATTGTTTGGGCTCCTCCAGGAGGTAGCAGAGTGTTGCTTTAACATGGTGGTTCTGTTTCTGGTGGGCTGGTAGTATTGAGGCATTGCTTTTTGTCTTGTAATTATAACAGTATTAGCTGAAGTTTTCTCCCTTGCTAATATTAATTAGCCAGAGATGCTGATGGGATGGTATTTGGGTTGCTGTGCAAGGGCAGGAATCTGTAAGGATAAGTGTGGAATCAGAAAACCTGCGTTTTCCCAGGGAAGGAGTTTGAGGTAGCAGCTTCTGAACCCTCTCTGTGTTATGATTAAAAAGGAGTAATAACAAAAATCAAAGAGCCATCTCGAGTCTCACAGCCCATTGCAGCAGCATGGCTGGGGCACTGGTTCCTCCTGCTGCTGGTACCCAGGGACCTGGTGTGGGCAGCTGTTGGCATAGTCGTGTCCTGGTGTCTGGGTACCCCGTTTCAGCAGGGACTGGAGTAAGGATTCAACTGGTCTGCGCAGAGTGAATTGGCTCAGACCTTCTCTACTTCCTCCCTCTTCTCTTTTTTTTTATTACAACATGTTTAATTTGGGAGATGATTTAATACAGACTTCTGTTCTCTAAGTTTTCATTTCTATCTGCTGTTATTTGGGCAAGAGCTGTTGTGTTCTCTGCCCAGGGCATAGAAAAACCACCTGACTGAAGCCCTCCATGCTTGAAACATCTTTTCTTTTATTTTTGAGATAATCTGCAGTTTGTTCTGCTTCCCCACAGCTGCTTTTTGGAAAAAACTAATTCCTTCAAGTTGGTATTAAAATGAGCAAGCAAGAAGTCTGTTTTCTCGGTGCTGGCTTACGTGACATTTTACCTTATAAATCTTCTGTTTGAAGCATGTGGAATCTGAACCGGTATCCATGGTGACACACTATGCACACGTTGTACAGCTGGAAGTTGGGGAGGTGAGACCTGGATGTCACTGAAGTAGATGCAGAGCTCTGGTACGCAGCAGCTCAGAGATTTCGCACTCCCCCTCCAACGTCCTGCGGGGTGTGAAGGGCTCGGTGCTGGGTTTGGGGAGTGCTGGGTTGGGCTTTTTTGTTTGTTTGGCTTTTGTTTTTCAAATAAGGTAAGACTAAACATCTGCTGCTGCTGGAGTTGTTCAGAATGAGTCCTAAGGGGGCAGAGATGGAAAATATTTTTAAATAATTGCCATTTGATTAAGAAAACAGTACACATAATTTTGAGGTGATTCAGGGCATGATGAATGTGTGGCCCTGCTTTCCCAGAAGAACAGAGCCTGTACCTTTCTCTAGAGTGCATATGACCAAAGATGTTCTGCACAGAGTATTCAACCCCCGTGTCCCCTCCTGGAGAATGCTGTGCATGTGGTGTGATGTTCAGTGGAGAGGAAAGGAAGATTTGCTTGAGGATTCTGCTGCAGGAGGGCTGAAATCAGAGCTTCCTGCTGAAGGTGGGACGCTCTGCCCTCCTCAGAGGGGTAGTAGGCTATAGACCTTGGGGTTGTGCTGTGTTACTGCCTATGATTCTTGGTCTTGCAGAATTATCTGGACGTTGCTTCAGCTCTAGTGCTGTGCTTCTGGACTCTGCCATGTTATGTTACTGAAGGAAGGCTCAGCGTCTGGCACTGCCACCTGGAGAGGAAAGGCAGCAGTGAGGTCTTGCCCACTGAAATTACGACTAGATATGGTCTTCAGCAACAGCAGGGGACATACAGACCAAACTGTTACTTAGATGATGGAACAGCTTTCATGGAATTGCTGTTATTCATGGTCTTTGAGGAGGTTCAGCCACTTGTGGTACAGCTGATCCTGCTTGAAGCTGAAGGGAGGGAAGAGCTGATGTCTGCAGCATGACCTGAGCACCCTTGCAAACATCTACAGAATGGGAGTTGCCGTGCCTAGAATGGTGGAAATAAGGTTGCAGAAAGTACAGGTTTATTAGATTTCCCTTAGCAAAGCAGTGAGCATCCTCAATGGCTTCTCCAGTAATTGTCCTGCTCATTTTTGTGGGACCCACCATATCTGAGGGTAACTGATGGCTTTGCTTTAGTTTGAATGAGAAGTCACTCAACCGCAGACTGGTTTCTCTTTCTGTTCTCTGAAGTGGTCCCCTGGATTGTTACAGTGGAGGTTGTCCCATTGCTTGCCTACCACAGCTTTTTCTTCTGCTGTTTATTTTCCAGAAGAAAACGATAGATACAGTGCATAAATGATCAAGAAGATGAACATCAGCATTGAGTTAAATGAACAGGGAGTGATGGGTTTTTTGCTGTGCTTGTGTCAGATAAGTTGGGCAAATGTCGTGGTGCTTGGATCTGTTCTTTGTGCCATTGGCAAATGTCCCTGTCACTTGCCCATCTGCAATGCTGGTTTCATAATGATCTGAGGAACTTGCATGGTAAGATTACAACATGGTTAAAAATGGCAATGGTTGAAGCTCACAGCCTCTGAAGGGTAGGTAAGCCCTGGCCTCTTCTTGCCACAGCAAAATGTGGAGCAATGACTTGGCAAGGGCAACAAAAGAAGTTATTGTTAAAGGCAGCAGGAGAAACTGGAGGCTCCTGGCTCCAAAGGCAGTGCCCAGACTCCCAGGCACATGACAGAATTTACCAACACACAGCCTGGTTTTAGCAGCTTTAATGCCAAGCATATATCATCGTTAGTCTTACCCCAGCAGCCGATGGATTTTCCTTCTCTTTATTTTCTTCCTGAAAGCTGTGAGCAGCTCCAGCAATTCTCGAGAATAAATCTTATTTCATCAAAGCTAGTGCCTCGTCAAGAGCCGTGTTTATCTTTGCAGCTCTGTCTGGGCTGTAAGGCTTGCAAGGAGTCAGGAGTGGCTGCATTGTGCTTCCTGGCCAGATGTACAAACAGCGACCGCGCTCGGACGAGGCGCATTCCTCTCCTTATTTTGCAGTGATAAGATCTATCAAGCTACCAGGACAGTCCTTGTTTGTTATGTTGATTCATAACTCGTTCATTCCCAAGGAGCTCATTGATTTGATGAATTCTGTCAGGAGTCAGGGTGCTGTGAAAAGGACTGGTGAGCACATGTAATTCAAATGACTTTCCGTGTAAAAATCGAGTGTGTGCTCGTGGCCTCTCTGGTGATTCTCCAGTGCTTTCTCCAATGGACTTCATCTGTGAAGCTGAAGATGATAGCAGGGTCACTGCTTGTACTACTTGTTTTTCTCAATTTAAAAGAAAGTCACAAGAATTATGAAATTCTCAGAACTTGGACATGCTTCTCTTAAAATAAAACAAACTGAGACTTTTTCAGATGGAGAATTTTTCTTTACATTATTCAAATGGAGAATTTTTCTTTGCATCATTCAAATGGAGGTTTCAGTTCATAAGAATGTGATTCTTGTTCATATCACTCGATCAATTTGCTACTACAGCTGCTTACACTTATTAACCATTGCCCATGGTTTGCTCGCAGGTTGGCTGTGCAAATAAGCATAAGTAAATCCAGATCTGTTATTACAGATAAGCTCTGTGTAACACATGCAGCTTTGTATGATCCAACAGTCACAGAATCTGGATGTTTTATTTTCAGCTTGATGAGGTTTTCCTCACCTACAGAGTTTTTTTTCTTTTCATTTGTACAAAAGGAAGAATGGATAAAGTCAGTCAGTACCCAGCTTTTATGTTCGGGTTGAGTGATTTGTGGTAGATGGCTTAAAGGGAACATTAAATGCTTAGGGCTTTTTTTATGCCAGGAAAGTACCTCTTTATTGTAAAACAAGACATGTTGGGAAGGAATGTTACTTCATTTTTGTATAATTTGCACAGTGGTACAGAAATTTCATTTTCTTTTGAGGTCAGACAGAAGTACAGCGGTGAGATCTTATTACTGATTGCAAAGAAGTGTTTGTAAAAATAAAGATACACCTAGATGAATTCGTGCTTTTGTGTTCACTTTTAAAATAGTGCTGTAATGGAAATATCAAGGTCATGGTTTCAGTTAATTAATGTAATTTAGAGGCATATAGAGGATAAATCCTGTGTTACTCACGCCGTTGTCTGTAGCCATACCAGAGACATTTAATCAAATGCTTGTTATATGTCTACATAATTTTAATACTTTGGGTTTTGTAAATGTGACTTTTGTTTCTGTACAGGTTTCAAGGAGTCCATATTACGATTAAGAAATGAACTCTGAATAAACACCAGACAGTGACTGTGTCTCAGTGCATTCACTGAAGAGCAGAGTGCGTGTTGCTCTCAGCAGTTGGTTGCACTGATTTAAACAGGAGTGCTTTAGATCCTCCCAGCAGCCACTGCTGTCTCTGTCTGTGCCTTTGTTACTGTAGGGGATGAAAACTCAGGTTCCTGTGCTTGGTGTGATGATGGGCAACCACTGTTGGCATCAAATCTGGATATGCAGATAAAGAGAGGGCATGTGTATTATATGGGTAAAAAACCCCCGATTCTTTGCAGTTCAGAGACATAAAGCAAAAATTACCAAGGAGGAAACAATGGTTTGTCTTGATTTATTAGCATGGGTCTGTTAAAACGAAAAAGACTCCCAAGAACTGTATGGGCAGTGGCTCAAGCTGCTCTCTGGTCCAGCAGAAGTGGTGGCATCCAGAAAGACTTGCAATAGCACTTTCCATTTTAGCAATCTGTCTCGCAATTAAAACAGAGGACTTGCAGGCTCACTCCTTGCAGGTTTGAAGTGGTGTGAGCAGTCTCCTAACTGGGGGATGCAGTTGGTAATATTTAAAATCCTTCTTAGATCCACTGGTTTTGATAGCTCTAAAATACAGGAGTGGAAATCACAATTCCTTTGAAGTTCATGGCAAGACTGATTTCAACAGAGCTGGAATTAAGCTGCAGGTTTCTGTCTAGAAATTTATTTTTCTTTCTCCCTGTCGTGTTTCTAAATAGCAGTGGCATTCAGGTGCAGCTAGTGTCTTGCACTTGGCGTGATCACTTCCTACCCTGATCCTTCCTTGCTTTCAGAGCCAGGAATCCCATGGTCATCAGCTTCGCTTGATTTTCTTACAGGATACAGGAAAAAAAATGGGCAATGTTGGAGGATTTTGTTTGTTTTTGAGAAAACTTCGGTTTTTTAGGTTCTCTTTAAATTAAGAGTTAATAATCTTACATGATCCTACGACTCCCAGTGCACACCACAGCCATGGCTGGCTTGTAGCACAATTTTCCTTCTGTAAGGATTGGCATCACGTCACCGTTTTCACCATGAGCAGCAAGGTGGTTGTGCAGATGGAATAACTCAAGCTGAGCTCTCGGGTGGACTCGCCCTGGATTTCCCTGCCACTGAACCCCAGAAGGTGCCTCTCTGTGAGCGTGCTGGTTCTGCAGATGGTGCTGTCCTGAACAGAGTCTGATTGAAGCATAGAAATGTTTTTTCCTGAGTTTGTGAGAGTCTCTCAGGCACAACAATTTAATAAATATTTGATCTGCCCTGGGGGGGTTATTGTAGCTTAGACTGTCTTAACTCAGTGACTCAGGAGACACCAATCCAACAAACTGTTGATACTTTTAATTTAGCCTGTTCTGGATTTCCATCAGCAGTCTGAACCTTGCCAGAATGACTGCCTACCTCCTCCCTTGACAGATTATTTAATTGTGGTCAGTTCTGGATAGTTACGATTTATGATCTGTTGGTTGTGTTCATGGATGCTTTGGGAATGGTGCTCTTTTCTTGGACTGAGTTTGTCCAGATGTATCAATATTTTGGTTTGGAAGATATAAAATAAATGGTCAAGATTAACTGTCTGCGACATTCTCTTTTGAACGATGAAGTAGAACCATTTTTCACATCAGAAGATGTCTTTAAAGCAAATATTGAGCTTTGCAAAATGGTTATGGCAGCCCATGCATGAGTGGATTTCCATTAGCTTTTGCTGTATCTTTTTGGCACCACTGTTGGATCGTGGGGAACCCACCTGCGATGCTCTGCCGTAAAGGCTTCAGGTTGTGCAATGATGACCTAAGCGTGATGGGAGAGGGTGGAATTTTCTCAGCTCTCCAGCAGCAAGTGCTGCTCTAATAGGAGGTGAGCTGGGAAGCAGTTTGGAGAATTTCATGATGAGAATGGAAGAGCTGTAGAGTGATTTCTGTATTTCATGAGCTTGGATCAAGCAGAGCGGGTCAGATCTCCAGAGGCTGATGTTATCTTGAGCTTCTCCCAGCCTGCAGCTTTGTTGCTGCTGGTACTTAGGGTAATGCCACTGTGTTAAGTGCCAGTGGCTTCTGAATGGAGAAGAGTGCCAAGGTGCTTGCATTACAAAACCATGAAGCTGAGAGTTGCTAATGGGAACAGAAGAGCCCATTTCCCTTTAGGACCCATCTCTGCCGTGGGGGTGAGCAGCACAGCAGAAATGAATTGTTTAGAGGCTTCAGCTGTTAAGGAGAAAGATTCAGACTCATCCAGGTGTCTCTGCCATAGCAGACATGTGGATTCCCATCAGTGGCTGTGAAAGTTCCCTGCTAAAGAGCTGTTCTTCTGTGTGTATTTGTTGCTTGTGGAACCAAGGTAGCTGACTTGATTGCCATCGAATGCTTGATCATTCAGTAGCCCTTGGGTTCAGAAGGTGGCCACAGGCCTACTGGGCTGGACCAAGGAGCCTGTAACTGAGCAGCTTGTCTGATGAATGGCCAAAACTGTTGGGAAGCAGTGTAAGAAACAGTGGAGGAACTGGATCCTCCCAGGTTCGGGCAGGGAAGTTCTTCAGCTGGGAGCAGGTTATTAGGTTTGTGATTTGATATAAGAAAATGGGGTACAACAAAAATATAGAGATAAACAAGGTGATGTAAGTGTGAGCCAGCCAGGCTGGGCTATAGAAAGTCCTGGCTTGTGCTGTGCTTTGCAGATGTACAAGTAAATTGGCTACTTTAGGGTTTGAAACAGTTGGGTTTTTCAAAGAGCTGCTTCCACAGGATTAGGTCTCTGATTATTTCTCAGTTAGTTTTGTTTTTCTAAGCTAGAGGAAGCTTTGAGTACGTAGTATGTGTAGAGCTGTGGGGTTTTTTTATAAAAAGCCAATCCGATAGTAATAAAACAACAAATGCACCAAAAGGAGCACTTCTTCTTGTGCAAGTATATTATTTCACATAACTTCCATGTGCCCTTCCAATAGGATGGAGATGGTGAAAGACTAAACACTTGCTTTGTCTCTATCAATAATCAACACTGATCAACCAGCCCAAACTCTTCAACTGCAGGAAAAAAAGGAGTTTTCTGTAAGAAAGGTGCATGTCCAGTTCTGAACTCTGAGGCTGGTGTAGCTACAGCCAACGAATTTGTGGAATTTCACCTTTCAAAAGAGAAAATCTGGTTACTCTAATATTGTGGAAACCTTTTGGTGTATTGCCCATACCCTTGGTGTGCTGCAGTCTTCCAGTGGCAATGCCTCATCTAAACTGGGGATATTTGATTGCTTATTTCTAAAGAAAGTTACTAAAGGTATGGCTACAGTGAGAAGTTGGTGTTTCACTTGAAGCTGATTACTTTAACTTTGAAAATATTTGTTTAAGCTTTCATTGGGTTTGCTAACTGGCTGTATAGAAGTGACAGTAGTTTAATTAGGAGACACGGTTTGTATTTATGGAAAGTGTTCACATGCTGTCTTTTGTGAAAGCTGAAGAATTCAAGAAGGAACACAATGTTTCCCACAAGCCATACATCTCCTCAGCTCCACAGTCTCTCAGCAGCTGGACTAAAAAGGTTTTTAATACGAGTTATGTGTTTAATTAGGGAAGGGAGCCTTGGCAGATCTTCTGTCTTACAGTTCATTTTAAAGTCTTCCAAAAAAAAAAGAAGGGGGGGAGGGGAATAAAAAATAAATCCAATTTGGCTTAATTGTCATATATAAATTAAGAACTCGTTTTTTTCCACTTCACAAAGATATCTTCTCTGGCCTCTCCTGATGGATTGCATGGGGCAATTGCTTCCAAATGAGGAACGCGGGGCTGGAATTCAGCAGTGAGTTCTCATGGTCTCCTAGAAGGACCCACTGCAGGTCCCCTCATCACACCCCCATGGTTTTCCAGCAAGCATTTGCCTCTCCAGTTCCTCCCACAGGATGGTTGCCCAGCCCAGAGAGAAGGGCTTCTTCCAAAAGCTCAAACCCTCTAGAGAGTGGACTGTGGGTAAGAAAATATCTTGCTGGAGATTCCCACCCGGAGCGCCCATCCGGCTGTTCAGCTCTTACAAGCTCTGGTGGTGGGGTTTTCCACCACTCCCTCTTCCTTCTCAAACTGGTGAATCACTTTGGGTAGTAGAGATTTATTCCCTTTGTTGCAGTTCTGCATGGGAGAAGATTAGTATGACGAGATCAAAATAAATGAGTTTAAACCACAATAATTTAATGCAAGAGTACAAATTGCCTACCAATTCCTTCTGTTGGGTTTAAACTCCCGGTAACAAATCTAAAACAAATTGGAAAGACAAGAGTTGCTTCAAGCTGAGATTTCTGTAGTGTCTTCATGGGAAAATCAGCAGTGGATTTGAGCTCTGGGATTATTCTGCGGCAAGATGGACTTAAAAAAAATTATATTTCTCTGTCTGTCTCTTAGCAGCCTTCGCTTTCAGGACATGGGGTTGAATACAGCTGAGGATGGATGATTTTTACGCTTTGAAAATCTAAAATGGGGAGGCTTCAGGGGCTGCAGAGGTTACAGCCTCATTCATTAACTTCTTTTTAAGAACCGCCGTGTGCCACTGGGCTGCTGCAGGGCACCGTCGCTGCCTCGCCGGCTCCTCCTTGCCCTCAAGAAGCCAAAATGTTAAACTGGTGGGGTTTACTAGATCTGACAGAGAAATTCTTCACGTCTGGCCTAGATGTCTAGCTAAATTTGGTATGTATCTTGTGGGCTGGGGCAAGTGCTGGAAGCTATTAGAATGCTGAACAAAAAGCTCTATTCAAGGACTATCGCCTTCCTGCCAGGGTAATCCAAGTATCAAAAATGTAAAAATATGGGGTAGGAGACTGTGGCTGCCACAGATGAGAACTTTTAAAGGTGTCTAGGACATCACTCACTTCTAAATGCCCCTTCTAGGGTGTATGATTAATTTGAAAAACGCAACAAAGAAGCCCAAGATAACATATAAGTATCTATCCAATTAAATAAAATTGAACACTTAATAAAGTGGAGTCGCAAGCTGGTAAAAATTTTCTCTTGTCACTCAAAGCTCGGACAGGAAAACATTTTTCTTTCCCTTGAAATAGCTGTATTTATTATATCTGACCTGTTTAACATTGCTGGTTTTACTTAAGAACTAGAAAGAAACAAATGCTTTTCATCGTTTGATGCTTTTTTTGTAGCATGAAATTGTGTTACCAAGAAAAATAAGGTGGAAATGGTTTCCAAAACACAGCCCAGAGTAATCAAACTGTTTTTAAATGAAGCTGGTTAATCCTAATTGTTTGAATCTATTATAAATTATTTACTTTCTGAACAGCAGCTTGTTCTTGTTTTAAGCTTTAAAACAGCTATATACGGGTTTTAGTAGCTTCTTCAGGAAAGGTGAAATGTAGTGGGAATACTTGTGGTGCTTGGAGAAAACCAGTCTGTATGAACTGGTTCAGCTTCCAGTTGAGTTATCCTGTCTATTAGTTGCTTTTAGTTGCTTCCTAATAAAAAAATTCTAGAGAGCAGGGGAGCCACTGAAGCCCATCCTGTGCTTGGTTTACTTTTAGTGTATACTTTTGAGATACTTATACAGAATTTTTTTTGGTGCCATGTACTGTGATGGATTTTTCTGAAGAGCAGACCTTCCTTCCCACTGGCTCTGGTAAGTGGTGGCTTAGGTGTGTAGTATGAATATTGACATTGGTTGAGACAGAAGGCTTGAGTCTATAAATTTCTTTTGTTTTTCTTCCATAAATGGCAATGAGCTGTGTTACTAATAAAATAATAACAGACTTGCATTAGAGAGCTCCTTTTATCTGCTGACTGCAAAGTGCTTCCAAGTCTGCATGAGATTCCCAGCTTTCTTGTTGGGGAAACTGAGGCACGCAGAGATTGAATTCAAAATCACACTGTGCAATAGCAAGATGGAGAACAGCAGTTGGTCTAATCATTGCTCATATAAAGCATCCTTTGCTTTCACTGGTTTTCAGCTGTCCTGAATCAAACCCCAAGTATTTTTTGCCAGCCCAAATGCCCGAGTAGGTGTTGGTGAGAGGCAGTAAGTGGAAGCCCTGGCTACACTCTTGGTAAATGGACCATGTTACTGCACACAGGGTGATGCTCTCCTATTTCCATCCTATCTGTGTTCAACGTCATAACATAAAAATATTATATAAAACACAGCAAAGGCTGTGACAACTGGTGATGCTTTAAGCTGTTCCTTCCCAGTTTTCCTTCTTTATTGTCTGGTTTTCTCTCTGTCGTTAGCAGCTTCCCTGCAGCATGGTTCTTATTTCTGTTTTCCAGGATTTACTCTGGGTTGCAGCCCCACTGATGCAGAGTTACAAATGCATTTTAGGTGCTTTGTTCTTAGAGAGTTCAAACCCAGGTGATTTTGTGCCCTGAACTTGGGGTGCTGTGTGATGGGAGAGCACCAACACCATCTCAG
This sequence comes from Aegotheles bennettii, assembly GCA_013398125.1. Taxonomy (NCBI): domain Eukaryota; kingdom Metazoa; phylum Chordata; class Aves; order Caprimulgiformes; family Aegothelidae; genus Aegotheles; species Aegotheles bennettii. The sequence goes on along the minus strand of VZRW01012349.1, from coordinate 401,491 downwards.
TTTTAAGAGGTTTGCCCTTAGTTGCAAATTGGAGGTTTTGAATTCTTAAAGTATAAATTAGTTATATATCAAATTACATTTGTCTTTTAAATTCCTAGATAATGACTATTAATACCTGCTAGGCTTTTTTGTGCTTCTACTTCACTGGACCCATACAGTATAAACATGATTCTTATTTTTGGAAAAGGTATAATCATCTGGGCCAAAACCTTGTACTTCTGGCTGGGGCAAGAGTCATAGGCTCAGCTGAATTTACAGCCATCTGACTGAATGAATACATTGCCAGTTTCTTTTTAGAGATTATATTCTCACAAATAAAATAAAAATAAAAATGGAAAAGGACTGGAGACACGCACAGAACCTGTACAGAGGGGAGACCAGAACAGCTTCAATTTTAATTATTTCAAAATAACTTTAAGCCATCCCTTGCAGGCTAAAACAGCTTGAAATGATTACATTTGACATAAAACTGTAGATAACATAAAGAAAAAAAATCAGACTCCAACTCTTCCACCTTCCACAGCCCTGCCTGGGTATGGTTTGAAGGCAGTTTTCTCTCCTGCCTAAATGCAGAGAGGTTTTTCAGTTTTTCCTCCTTCAGCTCCCACATTGCCTGCAGTGAGAAGCAGGTTGGTTGCTGGATTCGAGAGGTGATTCCTGTGTTCCTCTGTTTCCCCCTTGGGTCTGGGCAGTTGCACGGAACTGTTGGAAAACTTCTGTTTAGTAAAAGCCTTTGTTTGCTTCTTCTGTAATACCAACGGAAGTAGGAAGATTGAAATTATGATTTGATCCTAATAATTTTTAAGTAGGAAATTGTAGGGATTCGCTTTCAAACTAGATGCCAAAAAAGTGACTGCTTGGCACTAATTTTATATTGAAAATTATAACACGTGAGGAACAGGGAGAGTTACAGTAATTCACTCTTTGGCTGCTATGGCAGAGGGAATGATTCTTATGGGACAAGCAGTGTGATTTCTGGGCACGTGGTGTAGTTGCTAGGTACTTAGTACACAGACAGTGGTAATTGATTTTAACTTTTTTGTTCTTGTAATTCTTGTCTTTGCTTTGACAGGGCTGCATTTGCTCTAGGTGTAAATTGGTGAATGTTTGTGGCCTCCAGTGATTTGTCCCTGGCTCCAGCCTATTTCTGTACAACAGGCACAGAATAGGTTGGCAGTTTTAATCATCTTCACTCCTAAGGCAGGTAGTGCTTGTTGTGTTATGTTTTACTCCTGTCCTTTGTGGAAATAATGAAAAAACAGTAACAGAAAGCACACTCCTGCTTGAGAGAGAGCTGGTTTTAATTTCTTAACAGGTTAATAATTCATTACTTGGTTTGTGTCTGTATAGCTATTAGTGAAATGTGCTGTAAAGTTGTTCCTGATTGCCTGAAGAAAGCTGTTATGTGTAACCATGCGGAAAGAAATGGAAAGCACCTGCCAGGTCCTCTGTAACTCAGGCCTGGATTTAAACTCCAAAACACAGATAGCAAACGGATGAAAGTGGTGCACTGGGACCAGCTGATAATCCAGAGCTGAATCAAATCTCCAGATTCCACTCCTCATGCCAGTGGTATTCCAGGATTGCTTTATGCTTTTCCCATTTGGAAAGCAATGTGCATTTTCCTTACTGTTTTGTTCTCTGTTTTGATTAATTAACAAATTTTAAATCCATGATGTGACTAAGTCAAATGGAGAGATTCCACCAAACGTCACAAATTTGGTATTTTCATACTGAAAATGCAGGCACTCTAAATGCCAGGGCTGAAATTAGGGAAGTGCTTAAAAGCTTGACCCAGAGTCTGTTGGGTCAACGTAAAGACTCGCATTGAATTTTGGTGGGCTTTGATCAGGCTGTAAGTAAGGTACAATTTATCAAGTTGTTTCCGTGCTATTCCATGCTGTTCTTTTTCTCCTCTGTAAGGCTCACAGAGGAAATAGGTTTTGTTAGTGACAAGAATAAATTTGAGATGGATGGAAGGGGCCGAGTTATGTGTATGCTGAGGGCTTGCTCCTGCTTTCAGCAATGCAGGTGTGGGTCTGGGTATCTTGTAAGATCAGCTGCACTGCTGATTTTACAGGAGATGTGATGATTTACACTGTGCTCCGTGAGCAGGGTCAGGGCCAGTGATGCACACCTGTGTGCCTGGGACCTGCAGTCAATGGAAAGCCCAGGTATTGTTCATATATCTGTCATTTGCTAATGTTAAGCTGGTTTGAAGAGGGTTTAGAAAACTATTTGGCAAGCACATTAAAACCCGACCAAACAAACAGAGAGAGTACACGTTTCCCCTGCCAGTTGTCTTGCAGTGTCTTTCAGTCCTTGGCTCACATCCTGGAAGCCCTTGCCAAAGCCACGTGCAGGGGCAGGTTCTGGCACAATCAAGAATACACAGTGGAGATCTGTGTACAGGACAAAAACTAGCCAAAAGAACACCAGTCTTTTGATTTCTATTAGCTTGAGCTCCCTGTGTGTCTGTTGTATAGCGGTGCTTTTATGTAGACACCATTTTTGTGCTTCTCCTTCAAGACTTGGCTGTGTATGTCCTATTACAGAATAAAACAAATATAGTCACAGCATCTCTTTCTGTGGTGAGCAGGGAAGAACCACGATGTCTGGGTGATGTGATACACAGCAGGTGTGTGACCAGAGGTGTCCATTTATCCAAGTACCTATGCTGCACACAAAGTTATTTATGAGAGAGAATCCAGAGTAGCTGTGTTGGCATGTGAGGGCAAGGTGTTTTTCCTTTTTTTGGGGAAAAAGGGCTCTCTTCAAAGGTAAAACCATGCCTTTATTCCTGTATACCATTGCCTTTCATCCCTCTGCTCATCCATAAGTTTGTGTGACTTTACTGTATGACTCAAGCACACAAATTGGTATCTAATACAGGGTAACGTAGAGGGGGAAGAATGAGAAAACAATGAAGGGCACAGTTCTGTAGGTGGATTTTATTTCTGCCTTGAGATAGCTTTCTCCTCACTTTGATTGAAGAATGGAGATGTTCCTTTGTCCTCTCCATCAGGAGAAGTTCCTTCGTCCTGCAGAGGCTGGTGCTGCAGATCACAAACCCTTTGATCCAAGCCCTGTCTGTACAGTTCAGTCTGGAGAGGTGAAGTTACCAGGGAACCCCTCGTTTTGGGGGAGCTGCTGAATAAGAGCAAGCAGAAGCAGTTGCTGTTGGAGGGCAATACAGTCCTCACTTACCTTGCAGCAACTTGTTTTTATGTCCATTTACTGAAGTGGTTTTCCTTATTTCTGCTGCTTTCTCATGGGTGTTTTTCCTTAGGATTCCTCGGGTTTTCTGCTTTTGTTTGTTCTGCTTTGTTATTTTCTTGAGTTGGGGTTGTTTTTTGAATGAATCGCTCCATTTCACTGGAGTTAATAACACTCTTTTGGAATAACCACAAGTGGTTAAGACCTGTCTCCTCTGGTGAGCAGCACATGCAAAACCACAGTAACTTACACCGCTGTTGACTTGCTTTTTCCACCGCCTCCTGGAGTCGTGAACCTCCGCAGTGCAGCTCCAAGGACTGCCTGACACCTTCAGGGAATCACCCTCAGTATTCCCTGCAGCATTTTGCCTTCTCTTGGAGGTCCCACATCAAGATACTGACCTGATCTGACCTCTGTCACCTTCTTTGACCCAAAAACATCACAGCCTGAGGTGTTATTATTGCAGGAACACCTGTGACGTGTTTTTTTTCCTACTGGAAAAAAACCCCAACTTTGAGTTTTTCTTTCACGCTAATTCCATCTAAGCACCGTATTTTCATCATTCCAGAGGTAATGATTTGGAATTACTTAATTCTGCTTCCAAAGATAGCAATCAGGAGGTAATAAGGAGTAAGCTGACAGAATTTACTGCCTCATCATGTGGTACTTTTAGAATCATGGAGGAAAATAGGAAAAGTCCCTGTGTACTCTGAGGAGCACAAGGCTTGTGCCTACGTAAGGTCACAGCATGTTTTATCCTTGTTTGAACTTGTTAGGAAGCTCATGATTTTAAAGCCCACTTGGGTGATGTCTTACTGTTGGTGCCTCTTGATGTTTGCTGGCCAGAGGGAGATGGCTGTACTTTGGATATAATATTATGTGTAGGCAATGCCTGATTGCAAGTCATTATTAACCTTGGCAGCTTATTTAGAGTTCCACTTTCTGCTCCGTTTTTTTCCTAGAACTAAAATAAACCAATGAGTAATGTTTGGCAGGTTTGTTATTAAAGCTTTGTGATTTGCATATCTGATACGTTCAACATCTTTAAAGATTTCTGATGGATAAACATAAAGTCCCAGAGCAACTGAGGCTGAGAGGTTGGGCATCGTGTCTGAGCCTCTGCTTTGAAGTCAGATCCAGCTTTGGCATTGGATCAGGTTGCTCAGAGGTTGAATGGTTTTACGTCTGGACTTTGAGGGGTTAAAATCAATTTGCCAAGTGATAATACTCGAGGTTAATGATATTTCTTGAGCACTGAAGTAAACCTTCTGGTCGTGTCCTGTGTTCCAGCACAAGTCCATATTGTCACTAATAGGCTTTCAGTAATACAGCATTTTCTCCTAACAATGGATTAGGGGGAAAGCAGGCTGCTTCGCAGTGATTAAATGACACTTATTCTTGTGCTCTTTATTCAGCTCTTTCCCAGCTGCTGTCAGAAGGTGCTTTCTCTGAATACAGAGTAGCAAGCCAGCTCCTTGGTGTCAGTAAAATACTGTACATTCCCTGTGCCGTGCAGCTGAGCTTGGCTGGAACACTGCAGGCAGGAAAAAGGTCTACTTTTGCATTAAAAGTAACATTTTGGAGGAAATTATACACTTCAGGTTTTTTTTCTAATTTTTCCTTAAAACTACATTGTTTTGATGTTAAATTCTAATAAAACACCGAGAACTCTTGTGGAAGGATTTCCATCATTGAAGATGATACGATTATAGGAACACCAGTTCCCAGCACTGGTGTTCCTCAGTACTCCTTGTTCCTTGAGAATTGTCACAAAGAACTGATTTTTTTTTTAATTAGTCATTTGCAAGCACATGTGTGTTTGCCTCAGTGAGTGCATTTTATCTGCTCCTTCGACACTGCCTTTGTGGGGGTGTGAATGTAAAGCCCTGCTCTTACCATAGCTGCCCTTGGAGCGCTGGTGCCGTCCTCTCCTCCGGGAGATGCGCTGCAGCACTCAGCTCCCATCTGATCACCAGGACACTGATTGTGGTTAGAGATAACCCACAATATCTTTAATGAAAAGGTTTGCTGGAGAGCAAAGGGCGCCCTGCCAGTCGCCAGAACAACTGTTGCTGCTGAGAAATTACAGCCATGCTTTGGCACAAGTGGCTCGTGCTGCCCACCCCCGTGCTCTCAGGTATGTTTTTATCTCCTCATGACTGAATTGTTTGTGTTCACAAAGGATGTGGCAATTTTTTTTTCTTTAGCTGTCATGTGGTTTGCATTCTGCTGTTCTCATTGTGTCGAGGGATTTTTTTAGCCCTCTGCAGCAGGCAGGGAGAATTGTTGCTCTAGTTCATAATGCTCTGTCAGGCTTGTGACCATAAATAATCCAGGGTGGATCAGTGATTACTCTGCCTTCTTCCCCAGGAGCTGCAGGCTACCTTTGAACTGGACAGACACCCACTGCATTGCTCCGGGTGGTTGAGTGATTCTTATTTTCAGTTTAAAGTTGCAAATGGACAATTTTCTAAGTGGTTTGTTATTGTTATTTAAGTTGATTTCGTATTTAGACTTTTGCATTTGTGCTTTAAAGGGGCTGCAAATTAAAACCAGTTTGAGTCAGGAATGTGTATTCACTGCAGCTTTGGGACATGCATGGAATCTGAAGTTTATGGCTTTGAAAGCACTTGCCCTCTCTCAAATGAGTCCAATAAGAGAGTGTGATGATTTACACCTCTTGAGATATGGAACTGCTATCCCAGAATGTTGTTTGGCTCTTAAAGAAAGCAAGCACTGGTGGGCCTGATTTTGGGAACAGAGGAAAAAAAGATGTGATTTCATTGAGACTCAAGTGTTGTGTGTGTAAAAGGATTCATTATTTAACACTTTCTCTGCACACCACAAAGGTGTTTGGGATCCATCAGCTGTTAGTTTCTGGAGAGGACAAAGAGGAGAGCAGAGCCCTCGTGTGAACTCCTTCTCCTCCTGCTCCAAAAGGTGTTTCTGTACCAGGAAAAGAAAATTTGACTCTGCTCCCCAAGGAGGCTTTGTCTCTCTGCTCCTGGGCTCTGCGAGCTGACAGCACTTGGAGAAGCTCAGAGTCCAGGGGCTGAGGCTGTGCCTGGGTTGTGCAGCTTGGTGTAACGTGGGTCCATCACAGCTGGGCTCCCTGACACCACACTGGGCAGCTCACACAGAGGAGAGGAGACGTTTGGAAACAGTGAGCAGAGGGTTTTTCTGTGTATGTATTTTAATACAAAACAGGGTGTGTAGCTCCTGAGTGCTCAAGGGTGTGTTTCAGTCTGGATGCAAAAGCTGAAGCATGGGCAAAGGGAGAGGGGGCAGAAGGAAATCTCCCCTTGCTCATCAGAAGAGGAAGGACTTAGAATCATAGAATCATTATGGTTGGAAGGGACCTCCAGGGTCATCAAGTCCAACCTTTATCCCATCATATTCCTAACCATCAGACCATGGCCCCAAGTGCCTCATCAACCCGTTTGTTGAACACCCCCAGGGACGGTGACTCCACCACCTCCCTGGGCAGCCCATTCCAGTGCCCAACCACCCTCTCAGTAAAGAACTTCTTCCTAATCTCCAACCTAAACTTCCCCTGACGGAACTTGAGGCCATTTCCTCTCGTCCTGTCATCAGCAATTCGGGAGAAGACTTGTGAAAGGGTGTTTTGGAAGAGCTTCTAGTAATAAGAAACGGTGTCTCAGGAATCTGATGTGTTTCTCAGGGTGATTTTTTTTAAATGTTAATTATTTTTAAGGTTTTTCTTACGTAGAACTGAGAATGCTGTGGTTTTTATAGGTGACCTCCACTCACCCCATCCCCGTGGGCCAGTGCTGCTACCATCCGTGCTCCCCCTGACTTTGATTAGAGGTTATCAAGTGGCATTTGCAGTCCTGAGTTGAGTTATGGGTGAAGTTTGCCCATTCATTCCGCTGGAAGAACTGGGGAGGGGAGGCACGATGAGGAGGTTCAGGTCTGTCCTGGTGAGTGTGGCTCAAGTTTTAATCAGTGTGGTATTTCCTCTTCCTGTGGGCCAGAGGGACACCTGTGTTTTTCTTAAAGTATTGGAAGGGACAGTTGATGGGCCCTGTCCTTTTGAAAGGAAACGTATCAGAGTCCATCTGCATGCATTGGCTTCCCAGGGTGTGCGCAGTGCTCTGGGTAAGAATTTAAAAGACTTTGAGAGCGAGATCCCTTGGTGGAGTGAATAGGGCTCCAGTTAAACTGCTCTAACAAACATCCATCCTGGAGAGGAGACCTCAGGGTTGATAGAAAAGGTCAGGGAGGTTTCGTGTCATGAAGCTTTAAAATATTTCTTAACCTTCAGGGCTAGTTTCTTGTTTTGAGGTTGTTTTATTTCAAAGGACAAACACTATTCTTAATTTCATTCTTTGTTTCATATATTAGAAAGCTGTAAAATGACATACACTGTTTCCTGGCCCGGATCTTTTTCCCTCTCCTAGGAACTTTAATGGGAATTGTCATTCCCAGGGCCGTTTCACAGCTCTGCTGCTGTGTTGCAGCACAGTCCTGGGGGAATGTCTCCTGCACCTTGGCTGGCACACAGCAGGGTTTGGCAGGTGAGCACAAGGAAAGAGTAGCAGGCAGTGCTGTAACCACGTTTTTGGAGGCAGCTCCAGGGGCACAAATGCAAGTGGAGAATCTGTCTACAATCTACAAAACTGGGAATTGTTTGCTCCTGTTCTCCCCCGTGAATTAACTTGTGTTTTTAAAAGATTAAAATGTGAGTTGCGTGGAGAAAGACGATTCCCACTCGTGGAGGACTGGTGCATTTAAAAGCTGTGGTTTTGTTCAGGGTTGCACTGAGAGCCAAACCTGTGAAATTCTCTGTAAAGGGGATGGGGTCCTAACTCAGGGCAAAGCTGCCTGGGGGGTGTGTGGAGCCATCAGCCTGGAGAGCTGGGGTTCCTTATGAGACACAGCCCTGGGAACGATGTTTCCCAGCTCTGGGCTGCCCTTTAATCTGCCAGGTGGGCTGAAGGGGAGCCAGGAAACTGGAAGTCTTGGGAGCCACGGCTCCAAAGTGTCTGGCTCAGCTATGGTTGCAGGCTCTGGCTCCACATCAGCTACTGATGGGGAGCCAGAGAGCCCCGCTTCCCGGCAGCCCCCCGGGGGAGCAGCACTGGAACTGGGGCATGCAGGCAACTGGGAGCTGTGGGAACTGGAAGGCACATTGCCAAAGGGCTGAAAGCTGGAGGGGCACAACGCCCTGTTAACCCAGCAAGGCTGCCTGGTGGGGTTGTAGTCAGCAGTGAGGGTCCCATCGTAGCCCTGGCGAGGCTTTGCAGCAAATATTTCAGAACTGCACCATCTCCAGGTGATGTTTTGATTGTGCAGGCTTGGCATTCTCCAGTGGAAACTCACTCTCCTGAAGAATTTCTGACCAGCATATTAAAACTGCAATGATTTTTTCCTTTCCAAGCATAAATTAATTTTGCCAATTGAAGTCCTGCTTTTGTAGCAGTAAGGTCATCTGTTGGATTTTCACATGTTGTGTTGTTTGTTATTCAGGATTTCTGGTTAGCTTTCCATATCAAATATCCAGGGGGGTGATCAACACATCTTTCATATGCTAGAGTATAAATTCAGTCATGTACAACACGGGGGAGATCTGGTTCCCACAGAAGTCAGTGCAGATTTGAGATGAATGAACTTTACTGCAGTGTGCCAGGACTAGAAATTTGGGTCCTGGTCATGTCATCAAATTGACTTACATGGCATCATAGTGAAACTTGGTCCTTTAAAAATGTATTGATTGGGTCTTGGAGAAGATGCGGCTTCAGTTGGAAGGTGCTTTGGAAACACTGCTCGTAATTGTCTGTCATTATATTAAAAAATTGCATGTTGAGGAGAGCAAAACAAACCAAACAATCCCAAACCAAAAACCCAAACCCGAAGGATCCAAGGAAAACCACCACCTTTACAAACTGCTGTAAACTCATATTCAAAGACCACCTTACATTATCTGCAGCTGTTGCATAAACATGTTGCACAACAGCTATACTGTTAGCAAAACACATAAACACATACTTACAATATTTCTGGGAGCAGATCATACCACAGGGGCTGCTGACAAGTTCTCAGGGACTCTCTTCCTGCCAGCACATTCACAGCTCTGAAGGGAGGAGAAAGATGAGGAACTAGGAAACCCATAGTGTCCTTACACGTAGGATGTGTGTGCCCCAGTATTCTTGGACAGGCAGCATTCCCAGAGTTGCAGATTTTTCTTCCCCAGCATCAAGATTATGATCTTGGCTTTTTTTCTTCATCTGCTGCTGTTGTGCCCCTGCCCGGCCAATCTCACACGTTCTCATTTAGCAGCATGGCCCCTCTCTTCCTTTCATGCTGTTTTTTCTAATGCTCATCCTGATTTTCTCATAACCAAGCTTTAAATCCCCTTTGTGCCCACCATGTAAGTTGGTGTTCCTTGATGGAAATTCCTGGTCCAGCCCAAGTTCTGTCCCTTTGAAAGAAACTTTTTCTATCTCACGGTTGGTTTTCTTAAGAACTCTTTGCCTGCTTGTTCTGGGTAAACAGGAATTTTGTGCCTGATTTCTCTAGGGTAAGATTCTGTCCTCTCTGTTTTTCCATTTTGGAACGTGTGGAGAACATGGAAAGAAGCAGAAGGGAAATGGGAATGTAGGATATTGGCTGGGAACCATCAATGTGGGCAGGCAGATGAAAAGGCAAATGACATCCTAGGGTGGATTAGGTAACTGATATTAACAGTGGAGCAAGGGAAATTTCAGTGTAAAAGGTTCTGGAAAGACCCTGGCTGGAATTCTCTGCCCAATTTTGGTTTATGAGTGAAGACCATCGCTCATATAGACAGGCTCCTTGGTGAGATGCAGGTATGGCTTGTTCAGTCAAGCCATGTGCTTGCTGCAGTCGCTGTTCCTGCTCTGGATGAATAAAGCATTTATCCTCGTGGGTGCCAGAAAGGCAGGGAGTGTGAGTGAGGCAGGGATTAATGCTGATGCAAAATTAAATTTGCCTAAACTGGCCGTCAGTAAATTCAAGTTCATGTTTTCAAAGTGGAAAAGCTGTTAGGCACTGGAGCAGCTTTCCAACAGGAGCAGTTTGGACAAGAAACTTAATTAGTGTGAAGATGGCACTCGTTCAGGTGGTAAGAAGTGCAGTGTGCCTGCAATAAAAAGAGGCTGCACCAAATCACCCTACGCTCCACTTTAAGGTGGTGTGGCTACCTGTGTCCTCCAGCCTTCCCCTCCAGAGGCATCCCCCGGGTGGCTCTCACCCCACAGCATCCTGCCCACCCCTGCTGCCACCCACCCACCCGTTCCTGATGCTCCTCAATGAAAGGGCATTTTGTGGAGCTGATTCACTGCTGTGTTTTTACTCTTCCAAGCTAACAGCTCCCCGTCTGATGCCTTGCCAATAGCAATTGTGATCTTAATATTTCATGCCAGGTTCATCTCGCTGTCCTTGCAGGATAAATGAGGCTTCTGAGCACTCCAGAGAGTGCATCTTTACTTTTGTAAGGCCACAGTTAATTGCAATTAAACAATCAGCCTTTGTAGAGTTAATATTATTATTGCTATGCTATGCCTGTGCTGTAACTTTGGGACTGGCTAACAAATGTCAAACAAATACAAATGAGGCCCTTTGCTTACTGGGGTTTTTAATATAGTTTAATCACCTGTTTGCCTTGGCAAAAACGTATATTTTAGATATTCAAATGAGTGGGAAAATAAACTATAACTTTGCTTTAAGTATAATCTGACATCTGTTCCTTTCTTCTTCTCAGCTCAGCTTCCTTCATTATGCTTTTTCACAGGTCTCTTTGTTCTTGAAAATGTTAATTTCTTGGGTTGTTTATCCTACATACCTAAAATGTGGATTCTAAAGAGCTCTTTAGAATTTAAAGTTGTTCATATTGTCCCAGAACCCCATTCTACCACCACTTGTGCAAACCAAGGGAATGGGAGGAACCCATGAAGCAGAGTTGCATTGAGCATTTCCAGCCTGGTGGGAGTTTGTGTTCACGTTCCATGTGACAGGGCTGACCATCTGAGTGAACACCCTGGGTTTTTCCCTGTGAGCATGAAACTCACAGCCGATGTTCCAGAGCTGAGCTGGGTGTTGGCTTCCTTTCCTCCCCATCTGCTGTTGCTGTGTGGAGCTGGGGTTCAACTGCATTACACAGATGACCTCGTGATTGCAGGATCCTCATCTCAGGGTTGACCTCCTTCAGGTGTGTTCTTCAGCAGACCCAGCGTGAGCACAAGTAGGCTGGAGGTGGTAGATTTCCATAGATTACCCCATGGATTGTTTGATCTGTTCTCCTGCACAGGGCACGAATGATGAGGCAGTGTGATGTTCTCTAATAAATATAGATACTATTTAATCTTGCCTAATGAATCACAACTGTTTCTGTTCTAAATAGGTCACTCAGTAAAGCAACTCTTATTATCATTAGAATCGTGGTGGCAGTCTCTCACCATGGAGCAAGGGGACTCCCAAGATCCTTAAATTGGTCAGAATTATTGGCACCCCATGTGAAACAGTGGGTGTTGCCATCTTGATCCCAGATGGGCTATCGTATCCCTCTGAATAGTGCCTTATGTAGTTCCCCACATGTGCCCCTGTTAGAAATGAGAAGGAAAACCCCAGAAGTCACCTCCTGACTGCAGGCCCTCTCATCTCCATTGTGCATGTGGTTAGGTTGGAGGTCACCGATGTGTTGCAGAAGGAGCAGGGCTCTTTGCCCAGGCTGGAGGTAGAAAGGATTTCAGTGCTTCTCATGACTGGTTCCTAATGTTTCACAAGTACACATTTCTTTCAAAATTCAAGAGAAGAAAAACTGTATTTTGACTAAGGAATGTAATTCCCTCTCCCCCGAAAGAGATATTTATTCAAAAGCTGGAGCAGGTCCAGTTCAAATGTTGAACACTGAGCCAGTACAGAGACATTTAGCACATGTTCATCACCATGCAGGTGCGAGGGGAAAGGGAGTTTAGGCTGGAGCCGTTTTGAAATATGACTTTTACCTACATGTTTGACATTTTCTAGCCCTTTTATAAGGAGTGATGGAAATCTATGTTTTTCCTCCTTTAATAAAGTGAACTTCTTGCTCGTTAAAGGTGCTAGATTGACAACTGTGGAGCCTGAAGTCTTCTGTTTACCCAGAGAATAAGTGCAGCATGAGAAAGCTGTGGCACAGACTCCCTTCAGGTGCTGCCTCAGCCTTGACCTGGTGAGAAATGAATCCAATCCATTACAGCTCTAGCTTTTGTGATCAGACTCTGCGAGGGAGGAGTCCGTTCAGGCTGGTTCTAATGATGCTGTTATTCCTTTAAGAAATTTTTTGGACCTAAGCAGACCACCCCACAAGCTCCTTCTGGAGCGTGTGCAGCAAAAGCAGAATAACCTCATCATCTTCTCTTTCACTTCACACACACAAAACTGAGCACGGCTTTGATGAACCCCAGGTGAGAACTCAGAGCTTGCCATGAAAAACAAGTAGCAGGAAAAGATGACTAACTGAGCACATACACCAAGAAAACCTCAAATGACTCCTAGTTTTCCTCATCTAGTCTTAATCACTGGTGTATTTGTCCTTCACAATTAGGAAGTGTCTGAATGGGTGTGTTTCAGGACAATGATAAATAGGTGGCTTTTGGATTAAGAGAGGTCTGGTCTCCATATCCCTAAAAAAGTGAAGGAGAGGAACTGAGGGTTAAGGACAAATCTTTGCACTCATCATTTTCATGGCTAGCAAAAGTCAGACAATTTAGCTCTGGAAAATTATATGACACATACCCTAATAGGTCGTCTTCAAAACCAGTTTGTAATGATTGACTGACTTACAAGAAGAGATACACAAATACTCCAATTCAACAGATTACTTAAGGATATAAATTTATGCGTAACGGTAATACTGCTGACCTCAAAAATGTAACCTGCCAGTTAATATTAATGCAGACAACACTTCCATTGCTGTCCTGTCGAATAACTCCTTTTTCTGATTTTCATATTGCCAGTTCTGTGGAGAAATAAACTGCAGTAAACTCACTTGGGATGAAACCTGTAACGGTGAGATCTTAGCGTGTTAAATAGCAGAGTCCTTAAACACAGATTTAGATAAAGTCATTTTAATGTAATGCTAGAAATGATTAATTTAGTGGGTTTGCAGTAAATAGTGGAATCACTAGGTGCTTTGCTTACTGGAAAACACTCTTTTCTTTGACCCTGAACGTGACCCTGAAGGACCAGAGTCCTGCAGATGACCTGACAGGCTTTCGAGGTTTCTCCAGAAGGAAGTCAAGTAGAATAACTTAATTCTGTGAAAAGGTTAAAGCATCAGGCTGGGACGTAGAGGAGATGTAGATAATGACAAAACATGAAGATGGTTTCCTGTTGAGTATTAAGTGACTCAGGGGATGAAAAGAAGTTGAACCCAGGTTAAGTAAAGGACACTGCTACAGGACAGTGAAGATCTGTTGATGAGAAAAATAAGGGGAAAACGAGCCTCTTCAAAATAGTTATGTACCTATTCAGCTGTGAGCTTGGAAGCAACTTGCACCCTGAAGAAGGCCAAGTCTTTTGGGAATTTTGGGGAACTACACCACTTGATGTGGGCTACTGTGTAGTTTTCTGGGCTCCTCTGAAATGAGGGTAAAGTCTCTGGAGTCTCCCAGCTTGGCTCCAGCCTGTAACTCCTAGGGTGAATCTTCTCATTTGTAGTGCAGTTGTGTTTCCTTTGAGCCTGTAGATAGCCTCAGACTATAGATGAGTAACACAGTGACCTGCAACCTCACCAGGGCAATTGCAATCCAGTTCCACTGAAGTCAGTGTAAGTCTTGATCTTTTTTTAAATCAAAAGAAAAGCCTGTGCTCCTACAACTTTATTTGGGGAGTTTGTCTGGTGTCAGGGCTTGGTGCACGTGTGCTGTGATGGTGTGGTTGAAGAGCCCTGTAAAGCTGTACCTCACAATACCTGTACTCTTAACTAACTCTTAACTAAGCTTAACTCAGGCTTTTAATGATGAAGCATGAGCTTGTGCTATTGGGGCAGAAACTTTCAGATAAGGTTTCCAGACATGGTTTCTGCTTGAAGGCTTCGCCAGTACTAACATTAAACAAGCTTAAGTATGCGTCTATTTTTTATATCATCTAGATATGTGCTGTTATTAATGTAACTCTTTAATTTGCTTGTCAGAGGAGAGATAAAACCCAATTGGATTAGTATCACCATGAAACTGCTGAGATGGTGAATTTTAGGTGGGTGACTGTGTCGCACTGGGGAAGGGAAAAAGCAATCAAAATGAAAGAGGGCTGAACCACTTTCAGGGTTGTTACAGTTTCCATATGGTGAGAAATCACTCTTTTGGCAATTTTCAAAAGATAGTGATATGATTTCACCCCTTCATGTCTGTCACCACATCATCTAGCGTGGAGCATAGCACGGAGGAATGTGAGAAAGAGCTAAGATGAGTTTAACTCTTCTGAATTGAGCATGTTTGTGCACATTGGCTTAATACTAGCAAAACTGGCTTATATTGAAACGTTTAAGTTCACTTTGGTTTGAAGGTGCATGTTACACACTTACAAGAGACCCTTTAGTGATTGTGTGGGGAAATGTATTTGTTTTGGTTTTGTAAGGTTATCTCTCAGTGCATTTTAGTCACAACTGGTTCATTTTTGCTGAAGCTCCAAGAAGTGGTGCAGTCGTTTCTTTTCTGTGACACTTGGTTATTTTTTCGCTGTATTATTGCCCTTGGAGTACAAGAAAGTAATTATTCACATTGCTGTTTAACAGGGAAGAAGGGGGAGGAGTTACTTTTCATTAGGGTAGACCTGGAGCCATAATGTTTTCTGAAGTCACTCTTTGGTAGAGCGCTGAAAGACCATTCTAATGCCCAGGCTGATGACCTGCAGGCTTGGAAACAGCTCTGTGCAACACCAGGCATAGCAGCTAGCAGTGTGTGATATTGGATGGCACCAGTGCTGCTTTCAAACAAGCAAAATGCTGACAAACAGGACTGGTAGGAATGGATAGATTACTGCAGATGAAGCTTGTGATATGAAGCCAGCTATATAGGGCACGGGCACCACTTAAATTTGAACAGTTCACTGGAGAATGGAGAGGACAGGGCATCCTTCTGCGTGAGAACTTCCCAGTAATCCCCACTTGTACAGCGTGTACTGGTAACTAGTTGTGTTTATATGGTGACACACAGAGGTGGGACTGAAGTCACACTAATAAAATGGGAAGGTGCACGCCAGCGATGTGGCAATCCGGTGACTTTACATCACACTTCATTGAACGGGGTTGCCAACAGACTTCTACTCCATCTCACTCATAAAGTTGCTCTGTCTTCTCTTACTCTACCCACCTTATTTTACTATGCTGTAATATTCAGCCTTAGTAAGTGTTAACATATTAAAGGTAGTCAAAAAAAGGCAAGAATATGAATTAAAAGTGATAAAAAGGGCATTGTCCATTTCTTAATTTGTACAGAATAGAACATCTAGTATTTCTTACATGTGAATAATTTTACATCACCTAAGGAGTAAAATGCAGCATTGGATTGTCCTTAACCTTCACAAATCCTGTTTTGATTAATCAGAGATAAGCATCTAAAACTCTACACTCTGCCATGAAATTCTTTACAGAAAATTGGATTTTACACAGTGCTTCTCCAGCGAGATACTGGTGACTTTGTTGTGTGTTTGGGAATATGAAGTTCAGTTTCAGCTAACTGGAGCTGTTTTCCTAATTCTCTGTGCAATATGGAGATAATTGAAGCTTTGATGCCTGAGATGATATCTACGAAACATAACTCTTGATGAAAGTATTTATTAGGAATTAGAATTACTATTTTCTCAGCTCTGTTATCTGCTTAGCAGTTTAAAATGAGTTTTTTTCCCTTCATAGATGGTATTTAGTACATATTCTCTCACTCTTTATCCCCCTAAGTCCTACTTTTTCCTTGTAAACAAATGCTTACACATGTAGTGGTACCTTCAAACATGAACCCACTGACCAAACTTTACATGTTTAAGGTGGCTGTAGTATTACCAGGGACCATTTTGCTGGGACTGGACAGTAATTTGACTCTCAGTTTTAACAGTAACACAAGCTCAGCATGCTGAAGAAGAGAAAATGAGCGTCCTTCAATGTGGTTCTTTATTGCACATCCCTAAGGAACAAGATTTTATGTTAGCAATTCATAGTGTGCAGGAGAGTACTGTTTAAAATAGTATAAATAATAGCACAGTAGACTTGGGATTGTTTGATTTAGCATAAAAGCCAAGTGATTGAGCGTTTTCTCTCCAAGCTCAGCGAGCCCAAGGTCAATGCCTGAATCAGTGGTTCCTATTCTGCACTCAGTAATGTGAGGACATGATTTTTGAAAGTGCTTCCTTCACTGGCACCCATTTAGACAGTGATGCCAAAGTCTGTTCTGTGACTTGTCCAAGCCTTCGACTGTCACTTGCTCTGGGCAGATGAGTGTTCAGCAAAACATCTGCATGGTTCTGAGTGTGAGTTGAAAGGTTTCTGAGTTGCACAAACTGGTATCCTGCCACTTACTGATTATCCTCTAGTCCAGCAGGCTGATTTCTTAAGACTTTGTACAAAAAGTGCTAAAGAAAATGGATAATATTCATAAAGTGCTCTGCTACTTCTCATGTGACAGAGGAATATTTAAAATATTCTCATATTTGTCTATAACTTTATTCAGATTTGTTTCCTGAAAGTTTTCAACTCTACTTTTATGCTTTATCCATTAATAGCTTCTTTCTTGTTCCTTCCTGCTCTTCCTTATACATTTCTTGAGAGAATTAATCAGTGCTGCTCTCAGAATGAACTCACTTGGGTTTTCCTTGGGAGGAAACATTTACCATGGAGTATCGAGCAGTCTGGTGCTTTGTACTTTGCTTATTGACTTCCTCCTGGGCTGATTATGTTGAGCCTCTGGTACAGTGAAGAGTTTAAGCATCTGCTTAAATACTGTGTTGAATCCACAGGATGCTTGTTGTTAAACTTCCAGAGGTCCTCCTGCAGATTTCATCGCTGGTATGAAATACATGTACAGGTGAAAAGCACAGACTCGGGAATCTGAAGACATCTGAGGATGCGAAGGACTGGACACAAGAACCCTCACATCTTTTTTTTTATGATTTGGCTTAAGGGAAAGCACAGAGAAAGTAAATGAGAGCTATTAGAAACATAGCCTAGTGCATAGGGTGTGCTGGTGTGGGGCTGTAAATCACATAAGGGTCCTGTGCTTTGGGAGGAAGGGAAAGACATGAGCCCAAGGTCCTGGTTCCCACAGCACAGCCATTCCCCGGAATTGCTTCTACAGACTGTGGCTTTCTTTTCTCACCTTGTTCACTTGAAATGATACAGGAGTTGCTCTGTGCTTTTTGCTCAGCCCCTTTGGGTTTTCCTTGAGCAGGAGGCATCAGACATCTTCAGTACTTGGCTTATTGCTGTTCAATGAACAGATGATGAGATGCTGGAGCCCACAAGCACCCGTCCACTATTAGACAATGCAAAGAACAGTGAAATAAGAGTATTTGGCTATTTCTTATGCTTGTAAAGCAGTTGTAGCTATTCCTTTGCTTGTGGATGAATCACTTGCTTAATTTATGAAACTCTTGTTTCAGTAGGGGTGTAGGGAGCTCAGGAATCTCCGCACGCTCGGAGCAGTGGAGTCCCTTGAAACAAATGTGTGCAGGCAAAGTGTTTAGGTACATTTTGCCTCAGGAATGACCTTTTGAAGAATTTCACACACACTCTGGGCACTGGGTTTCTTTCCATGGGTTTACCCTTAAGTGCAAAGCCATATGTTTTAGGTGAGGTTAAGCAATCAACAGGTTGTACACTTAACCCTTAAGTACCATATCTGGGACTAGACATTTTTATTACTCTGTGTATTACTCTACTACCAAGTGAGAATTTAAAAGGTTGATACAAGTGCCTCTTGAATAGTATGCTTTTTTTAACTTGTTGATTGATTTTTATTCCAGATGTGGGTTGTGATCTATTTATTTGCTATATTTCATAACTGGGACTTGGTACTCCAAGGTGCTCCTCCGGGCTTGGGCTGAACGTGTTTCAGCCTGGTGAAGGAGATGGCAAGTGAAAGTGCCTGTGATGTGTGATCAGGCCCTCGTTTCATGGGACAGATGCTACCCAGCTTGTATTTACCAGAGTAAATAGTTACTCTCTATTAGTAGCTACTCTCTATTCTGCCAGCCACTAGCACTTGAGGAGCTATATCGTGTCCTTAAGAAAATATGTCAATACTTCCCTGTTTGCCCCCCTGATAAGGAAGAGTCTGAGTTTAGCAAACCAGTTGTAACAGGATCGAGAGCTGCCCCAGACCCCTCCTGCTTCACTGGGCACAACTAACAGGGTTTTGTGGTTGTACTTCATGGACTTCAGACAACACTGCTCTTGTCCCCACGTGGTGGCTGGGGTTACCACCTCAATTAAGGTCATGGTGTGCTTTGTTTTCTAGCAGTGCTCAGATGGAGAATATTTGTAATAAAATGTGTGGAACTCTATGGCTTTTTGTTGGGGATATGAAACTCATCACCTCCTCCCCTGTCCCTGAAGTGCCCTCTTTGTACCTACCAAGAATATTCTGATCCTACAACTGATGCAGAGCAGTGACATTAATGGCAGGGCTCACCATAGCTGATGTTTGGGGTTACATTTTTGAAAGACATTTCTGAAATTGAGCTGCTATTTTTATAGCCTTTTTTAAGTTTTGAAATTCCTCTAGCAATACAGAATGTTGGTTTTCTTTTTATCAAAGTTTAAGGGTATTTCAGCAATTAAATTGTGTACTTCAGCCAGAAATCATACTCCAGATAGCTGCTTTGACTTGATAAATAACAACTTGTCCTATTTTAGGAACACAATAAATATTTCTTTGTTTGGCATCTTGTGAAAAGCAAGTTTCAGGAGAAGATGGGAAAAACAGGTGAGGTTGCTTGGGACAATTTTTAAGTGGATGGTGAATATAAATTGCTGTAGTCCTATTAAATTTAGTGGAGCTATCCCAGCACACAGTTGGTGAACGTCTGTCTTGTACTTCCAGATACATCCCGAAAGGTACGTTCCTCTAAGTGCTTGCTTTCCAATTAATTGTTAAACCTGGGCTTGGAGATTTATTACTCGTGATGAGAAAAGGGAAAGATGGAAATGGAGAACGCTGGGATTTATTTAGCCAGTGTTGCCCACAGAGCCAGCCTGTGCCAGGACAGCCGCCTCCTCGAGGGACTTTTCTGCCAAGGTGCAAGAGATGCTGAACATCTGGGTGAGGTTCAGCAGTGCTGCCACTTCTGCTGTACCTGGGAGGGACAGGGAGTTTTACACCACCAGTTTAACGTTTGCTTCAATAAAGTGAGATTTAATGGAAAGCCAAGAAGACACCTCCGTGTATAGGTCAGAAGCTCATCTGGATTGATTGTGCTCCAGCTTCATTTGCTGCTTCATCAGACAGAGTGCTGCAGATATTAAAGAGGGATTTGGGTGTTGAATGTCATGAAGCACTTTCTGCACCACGTGTGTTGTTCTCTCAGCTTTCTGACACTTCTTTTACTATTTTGAAAGCAATAATTCCAATTAGGGCAATGGTTGGTGTGAAGGATAGAGATGTCCTGTTGAATTTGACTTGCACTGTGCTTTTTGAAGGCAGGATTGGCTATGTGGCAAAGCAATGCTTTCATTTGTCTTCCATATAATAATGAATGAAGTTCTCAGGTAAGAGGCCCATCGGATGCTCTGCCAGGTGCTTTATGGGAAGAGATGCATTGTTGGTTATTCCTTAAGCATAGTAAGGCTATGTGATTGTTTGGCTAGTTGAGCAGTTTTCATTTACATTTTTAAATGTACCTTGAGTTTTTTCCTGCTGCAGAGGAAGGAGTAGGTAGGGTGGTGCCTTTACTTAGCACGTGGCTTTCTTTTTGTACAGAAATCTCCTGCTAAATTCCTGTTAGCTTTTCCAGTTCAAATTCTATTTTCAGGGATTCTTGTGTTACATGTGTGGTGAAAGCAGAAAATTATTTTCTGGTTTTATGAGGGATTGTCTTTTCAAAAAAGCTTTGTAAATCATACAGAAATGGGTTGGTATTTAGTGAGTTTGATGTTTTCCAGGCAGTTAGCTCACTGTATGGACTAACACCTCTTGGATAGGGAAAACAATACAAGACTGAGATGCTCTCTTCTGTTTTGGGCAGTCCCATGGCATTCCTGCTTTTCAGCAAACATTTAATCAGGATTCATTACTCCTGGGAGTTGTGTGCATGCACAACAGCCAAATAGTCTCTGGATTTAAGAGTCCCTGAATCCTCTTTGGCATGATAGGCCGAGTGCTCCAGTGCTGTGAAACCTGGAGGTCAAAAATTGCCTTTATAAAAGTCCTCAAATACAGGTTTACAATTAGGAGTTTTTAATCTCTCCTGGCTAAATCCTACCTGCTAGGGAAGATCTCCTAATACAGCTGGGCCAGACAGAATATTTTCCTGTCGGCCCTGAGTTACTGCTTGAGAAGCTGCTGTAAGTGCTTTCCCTGAAGAGCAGCCTTGGGAAGGAGCTGGCTTGGAGGAGTCACGGTTCAGTGCCTGACCCTGTCTGGCTCAGAAGTAAGAGGGAACAGCCCAGGAAAAGGAATTACTGCTGGCTTCCCTCTCATCTCTTCCATCTCTCAAGAGCCTGCTCAGCTGCCTCTCACCTTATTTTTTTTAATCACAATTCTTCTGTGCAGAAGATGTAGTAAAGCTTCTTTGAACCACAGCTGAGATCTGCATGGGATGGGAAATCCTCTTTGCCCAGATCCAAATAAGACGAGGGCACGGCTGATCTGTGTCTAACAACTGTTGGGGGAAAGACCATTTCTTGTCTGGCATTCTTCTTCAGGGGCAGGTTCAGAATTATATTTGCTTAATCAGATTTTAAAACTTGAAGACGTGAAAGGTTGAACTTATTTGAGCTCAACGAAACCACTGTAGCACTGAAAAGAGATTGGAATTTATCATAGCTCCCGTGCCTTGTTCCCAGAACTACAAAGTCAGTTCCAGTTCTAGCATCACCTCTTCAACTCTGTTATTTTCAGGTGATTCCCTCAGCTGTAAGTGTGCATCCTCACGGGGAGCAGCAGCTTTGCTGTTGTAGGGCTGAAGGATGAATGAAGTCAAGGTCAGCGTTTGACCCGTAGACTCTTCAGTGTTGGGTAACAGGCACGAAGCAAAGGTAAAGCACATTCCTGGGGAATTAAGGACACAGTTTTAGCTCTGAGTAGAAATTCTCTGGTTTATTTAGCTTCTTGGTATCCTGTAGCACTGCTCTAATGTTGTATTTAACTGTGGATTCCGTACAAACTTTCAGCATTTCAGTGTATTTCAGTGCTATTGTAGCACTTGGCTATAAAACCTTTTATGATCTTATTTAAAAGGCTGCATTTTATGTGTACTACTTAAAAGTCCCTAAATTGTCTTAAAAAAAGCTATTTTTAGTTATTGCTTTTAATAACAGTGTTATCCGTGTTAAGCTGGATGGATGAAAACCTGACTTTATTGAGGAACTTCAACAAGGTGAGGATTTCACTCGGTGTTTACGAGTGCATTTTAAAAGTGGTGTTAAAGGCATGTGGCCAAGTGAGCTATCCCTGAGTGATAACTGCTGCAACCACCCCAGAGGTGCTGCCATGTGTTTTGGAATGTAACTGTTGAGTCTAGTGCAGAGCTGTTAGTAAATCAGAGCTCCTTCGGATGACTGATGAGACATCTAAAGTAAGTTTGGAGTTGTCTTAATTCAGTGTCTTCGTTAAACAGCTCCCCATGCCACGTGGCATTGACCAGACTACCTTTTGGAGAAGGTCTGGGAACTAAGCTACCTTTCATCTTCCCCAGAGCTCCTTCTGGGTAAACGATGAGGATGTTAATGGAGGAGTACTTAAGAAAGCTAAGCTGCTGCAACTTGTGCTTTTAATGTGTCATGGATTAAAATGTGCCTTTTTTGGTCAGGACTGAACAGTTTCCCAGAATCAAACTTAAAAAAAAAATGTAGTTTAGCTGTCCAGAAAACAACATACATATGTTGTTAAATAAATATGGAGAGACTGGGATATGTAACATCTAAATGGCCGTGTAACTTCATTGGATGGCTGCACTGAATATGTGACCATTTATATCTCTGCTTAATGGAACTTCAGCAGGAGGAGCCATGAGTTCTACTTCAAAATCCCACGAGCAGAGGTTTTTATGGGTGCATTTTATGTTGCCTGATACATTTAGTGGTATAATATGAAATTGAAGGATGTCACATGTAACATTTTGGGTACAAATTCTGACTGGCAGTGAGCCACTCGAGAATGTTTTATAGAATTGCCTACAAATCAAACAGTTTGCTTTTGTGATTTATTTATTTCATTTCATTATTTTTAAGGTCATACCATAGTCAGAGATTTTCCATGGTTCTGTCCCCAGCACACTGTAGGTAGACCTCTGCAGAGCTCTCAATAAACGAGCTGTCAGGACTGTTTGGATAAGAGCTAGGGAAGGGACAATAATAAACCAAGTGTACAAGAAGGTTTGAAAAGCCAAGTTATCTCAGACTGTTTATTTATAACGGGCTTCCACAAATAGACAGCACTTTATTGTCTGTGGTGCAAATAAATATTATGGAGTGTGCAGGTCTTTAGCTACTGCTGAATCCTGGAAGTTGAGCAATTTGCAGAATATAATGAAATACTGGATATTCCTTCAAAAGATCCTGTCTGGTACAGGAGAAAATGATTTGTGCACCCTCTCATTTAAAAGATAAATAAAGGCTGGGATTTTTTATCATTTTCATGCATAGACTAAATAGAAAGAAACCCCGAATTATTGCCGTGTTAATGAAAAGGAACAGTAAGAAGTTTGCTGCCTTATTAAACCCAGGCTTTTCTCTTGTGACAAATCACCTGTGTTTTCCAATCTGAGGCCCAAAACTTGCCTCTTTTGTGGGCCCTGGACTGCAGATGTGGGGCTGGAGAGCCCCAGGATGCCTTCTGCAGATCCAGGCTCACCTTCCCAGAGCTTCTTTGCAGATCATCTCAAGAAGATGTCTTAAAACTCCAGCCTCTGTTCCTGACAATGACCCTTCCGAAGTTAAGAGTCAGTCCTGCAGTGGATGGAGGTTTTGGGGAGCTGAGTTAGGAATGAACTTAGCTGGACCAAATCTAATGCACAAAACACAGCTGCTGGGTCACCTCTGTTTGAATTTGACCATGTTGTTTTTCTATTCTTTGGCTATGTGTGAGATGGGGATGTAGAACTGGGTCTGTGGGAATGCAGACCTACGAGTATTTGGATGTTACTTTAATTTTTCTCTTAAAAAGAGGCAAAATAATAAATACAATAGTATTATATTTCAAATAGCCACATTGTGAGCTGTAAGTTTCTTTTTTAAAATGTCTGGTTTCCTGTTGAGAAGGAGGAACCGGTGAGCACAAGGGGCCATTGCAGGGATTGTGTTTGGTGGATGTGGCCCAGGTGTTCCTCACACAAAACCAGCTGATGAATCTGAGTATTTCTCAAGTTTGTCCTCAATCAAACCCAGCAGATGGTATCAAAAAAATGCTCCTTTCTACTACCTTCTGCTTCCAGAATGATTCTTGTTTTGCTGCACATGGTGAAAAGTTAGCCTAGACCACCTGGTCTTTACCTGGACCTTCTCCCCATCCCCTCTGCCTGGCTTCTCTCCACTCGTGTTTGTTCCTCCGTAGCTGGGAAGGATGCTGCAGTGGGATACAGCTACAATAACAAATCACTGGTGGAGTTTGAGGTTTGGATCTGAACTTGGATCCCTCAGGGTTTTTTTTCTTTTGAGCAAAGCAGGCAGCTGGGAATTGGCATATAGCATTTTCCTGGAAATAAAGCATTTATTGTAAAACAAATGGAAAATTTAAAAATAATTGTTAAAACATTGGAAAAAAGATTCACTTTGAGTCAAAATATTTTACTAGAGAGAATCAAACCATCTTACTTGTTCTTTGCTTTAACTTTTCAATTGTATTCAGCAACAATTTGAAATGAAAGGTCATTGCAAACTGAAATAATTACTCTTTGCCTGCAGTCATCTGAAGAGGATTCAGAATGGTATGAAGCTTTTGTTTTTACATAAACAATTCATTAAGATCAACATGAACCTGCAAAAAATTGTGTCATCAATCAACATGTGTTTTTGCTTAAAAAAAAAAAAAGCCTGTTCAAACCGAGAGATCTGGGCTGATTATTTTGCACCAGCACAGATTTATGGGTGGCTGTAAATCAGCTTCCCCCTCCCAAGTTGTAAAGCAGTGATAATACTGCTCTTGTTCCAGTTTTTTATTTAGATAGTGAACCTCATCGAGGGGAGGGGCTGTTGAGAGCCACTGGTTCTATAGCAGAGGCCATGCTGAAGGCTGCCTGGGTGTATATCTAGCATGGATAATGTAAGGCAGCAACACAATTACTTCCCTTCGGAGATGGCAACTGTGGGACACAATCCAAAAGAGGGCTTTTGTAGGTTTTTAGCTTTATTTAATGAAAACAATGCAAACGGCGAGAACCGGTGTCTCGTTTGATTCATCGCCTGTGCAGCCTTCTGCTGGGAATTAATTAATAACTCTTGGAGGTTATTTTTCTAGGTCTTAAGTAGCAGGATATTATCTAGTCTGTCTCGGGGCTTCATCTCCTCGGAGTGGTAGCCAGGATGTCTGAGAGGGTTTTGAGGGCTTTTTTCCCCCCTCGCAGCCCATCTGGTCGCTTGATGAGCTGTACTGGGAGTGTGTTAGGCTTTGAAGTTTGTTTGGAGTCCTGTCTAGACTCCACAAAATTCCCTCCTCCCCAGCTTTGCTTTTGTGGATTTTTAAAAATTTGGTCTGTGAAAAAAAAAATCTCTTCTCATGCCAGTACCAACTAAACTTGTCTGGAAGCTGGGTGATTGTATCAGAGAGAAGTGCAAGGCTCCTTTTGGGTGGCAAAAGCTTCTGAATTTCATGCAGTAGCCCCTAAACTGCTTCCTCCCCCCTGTTTCATACACCCACCCTGCATGACTTTCTTTGCAGGCAGAAATATAATCACTGTATCTGCACGAAGGCAAACTCTGTTCTATTTGAATTGCAGATCCAGGTTAGTAATACATCACAGAAATGCCACGTTTTAATCTGTACGGTTTTGCTTGTTTTTCTTTTAGATAAAGCTCATGGTTATTCTAATGCACAGATGCTGTGGAAAAATATGCTTTGAATGTTGTAAGACCAGAATATTCATGGTAGGTACAGAGGAGGCACTTCGGGGACAGGGGAGGAGGTGATGAGTTTCATATTCCCAACAAAAAGCTGTAGAGTTTCACACATCTTATTACTAATATTCTCCATCTGCCAGAAAACATTCTTTATTGCTTTAAAAATGTGTGTAGTAGCACACTATGTATTGCTTCTTGGTCATTGCTCATTTTTTGAACATTTGTTCACATAGCCAAGGAGATTTGGGGCTTTTTTTATAATCATGAACGGGAGAATTCAGAGACATCTGTACTATTTTCTTTTACCAGCTACTGTTGCTTTTCCTTTTAATGTTTTTTTTTAGCTTTTATGTGCAGCCATTATTTCCTTGAGGTTAATGTTTTTAGTGTTTATTCTAGATTTAGGTTTAATCTTAGTTTCAAAGAAGCCTAAAAAATGATGAATGTTTATTTCAGCCAGGCTTTCATTTCTAGGAAACACCGTGCTCATTGGAGCTGGTCTACAAAATAACACTCATTGTTGCAGTGCCCATCTTCTCCTAAAAGAGCCTTTGTTAACAAGCTCTGCAGGTTTTGCACACTTAAAGAAATGCAGAAACCATGGGGAATTGTGGTATAGCTTTGTATCAGACTGATACAGATATTCCTGAAGCTCGTTTTTATTCCTGGGATGTGCAGAAATCTCGGTAAATTTTTGAGGTTAATTCTGGTTTCTATCTAAAAAAAACCCCAAAAAGCTGTGAACTTTTCCTGACCCTTCACACGGACCATACTTGAAACTGGCATGGATTTCATCTCATAAATCTTATAAGAGAGGAAAATGTCTTTTTTTTTGCCTCTTCCCTTCTTCTCCTCAGCCAAAACTTGTCCCAGGTCCAAGGACAATGTTACTGGAGTCGAGCACGTGCACCAGGTTAGAGGGCAGAGGATCCTGGAAGCCCTAAGCATAAGTAAGACCGTTAGCAGATCAGAATTAGCTTTGGTTTCATGCAAAGGTCTGTAAGGCATCAAAGGAATTGATTCTCATCTCTACTAGTAAAGGAGGATCAAGGATTGTGTGGTCACCTCCGTGCCTAAATTATTTGGAGAGTAAAAAAATACTTCGTGGGGCACTCTGCAGTGCAAGGCAGGGAACTTTGTGAGTGTTTGACCTTTTCCTTTTAATGATAAAAACTGCCTGGGAATGGAATAAATACTGCCTGGGAATAACAGTCTACTTTTTCAAAATCTGGCTTTCAATTAGACTCGTTTTATTTTGCCCAGCTGACTTCTTCCCTTACCTCCAGCTTCTTGTTTCCCAGGTGGCAAAGCTGGCTCCCCCTTGGATCTCTGGGGTCAGAACCAGAACAAGGCTACTTTTTACTTTGGTAGGTGAGTTAGTAATTGGAGAATTATGCAGATGTATCCAAGCCTTGCCAGTGAAAAGCAGTTCAAGTTAACTTTAGGAAGGCATTTTTCATCATGAACAATGGCATAGGTGGGGCTGATATATTGCATGCCAAGTGTGAAATAGGTTTTGCTCGAGGGAAAATCTGATGGCTCTCCTGGCTCTGGGGCTCCGTTGCAGCTCGGGCAGGCTCTTCACCTCCCTAGATCAGGTGAGAGATGGGGTGAACTCGGGGGAGTCAGTTTTTATAGCCAGATATGTCAGAGCAATTGACACCCAGGACAGTCTGATGTTCCCATTTCTTCCTCCTCTATTTCCAGGTGCCTCTTTCCCCAGGGAAGCCAGTAGACACTGTTTTAATATCTTCACAGGGGAAAGTTCATGGATTCATATTCCATAGGAAAAACAGCCCTGATGAGCATCCTCAGGAGGTGGCTGGCTGGGCTGGGGCTTACACCTGCTTCAGAAACTCCTCTTAGTGCTGGGAGATGTGTGGAAAAAGGGAGCCTGGCAAAACCACAGTGGAACAGTACAAGAGGAAAAAAGTGTAGGATAAATCCCTACACATATGGATAAATCATTCAAAGTTGTTTGTTGGGGGTTTTTTTTGCAAAACAAGACCATTTAAATGAGCATCTTTCCTTCTTGAAAACTAAAAATTTGAATTGATGAGAAAGGTTGATTTTTTTTTATTTTATTTTAGATGATTTCTGTAAATAAGTCATGTAGGCTTGTGCTCTGGCTCCAGGTTTTATCTTTTTAAAAAATAAATGTACTAGGGCACGTTCTCAGTTAAAACAACTGACTTCCACCTTGGGTAAAACAGAGCTGATGATATGAGTTGTGTTTCTTCTTCTCTGTATTTGTAAGTCAAAGGCAGGGAGTTGTACTTTTTGGTGCACATACAGCATGTGTTTTCCTTAGGACCATTTTTGGATTTGCTTTTAAAGAGGTGTTGGTGAGGTGAACCAGGGGGTCCAGCTTCAGCCTCTGCTTGCAGGGTGGTGGGGTTTGGCCTCCTCTTTTACTGCTGAGCCGTGGTCTGTCTCAGCTTGCAGCGTGCTGACTGGGAAAGGACCAGCTCTCCCAGCTGCTGATTCAGGGGATAGTGGCTGGGTAACCTGCTCGCAGATTCTGCTGATCTGGTGTTACAGTAATTAAACACAAAGGGTTGGGGATAGCAAACACATGGAGTGAGCTCTTCCCGGGGTGTCAGATGCAATCTGTCTTGCATCAGTCGCTCGGGGCTGTTTCAGTCATGTGATGGCAGAACCCTGATGACATGATGTAGTGTGACAGCCAACCTGGCTGGGGTGCATCAAGAGGAGGAGGTTCAGGGATGGATGGATGGATGGATCATTTTCCCCTCCCCCAGATGAACTGTGCACACTAAAGTTTTGGCTGGCTCGTTCTGCTGAAAGCCGTGTGGGAGCTCAGCCCTGGAGCTCTCTGGAAGCTGATGTTCTGATACCTTGCCAGAGCAATGTTGCTCACCAAAATGTATTTTTGGACATATTTTCAGCTAAAGTACTTCTGGAAGAGATGAGTGGGATGGAGATAACACTTCTTGGCACAAACACACAGCCAAGCTCTGCTGTCGTGAGCAGTGCCTGTGCATTGGAACTTGCCTTGTTGTGCTGTGCCCGAGACCCAGCAAGCTGAGATCTTGGCTGCTGCTACGTGGAAGTGTTAGAGGGTTAAGAACAAGTGGCAGCAGAAGTGTCACCTTGCTCATGGACCCACCTTTTGCACATACTTTGATACCTGTGTGAGGATAATAAAATGATGCATTTAAGTCAGAAATCATACTAAAATGGTGGGAAGGAGCTGCTGGAGGTCAGCTCAGCCAACCCATTGAGACAAGGCCAGCTGCAAAGTGGACTCGGGTTGCCCAGGACCTTGTCCTGTCTGGTGTAAAAAATATCCAAAGGTGGAGGTGCTCCTGCCTCTGTTCAGTGCTCAGCCATTCTCATCAGGGACTTTATTTCCAGCTGTAATGTCTCTTTCTGCAGCTCATGGGTGTTCTCATAGTGTACCACAGAGTCCTAGGATGTAGTGTTTGGGCAAGGGGGGGAGAAGATGCAGTCAGCTTCAGGTTGTTGGGAGTACAATAGTATGGAACTGGTTTTGTTTTATATAGGGAACTGCTAATTGGACGTTAGAGGCTGCTAACTTTATAGTCTTGTAAAGCTGCAGTGACTGGAGCTGACACTTGTGTAAAGGCTCTAGGGAGAGGAGGAAGTTTTCGTGTCACTCTAAGGAGAAGGTTCAGAAACAAACTGGAAGGAGAGTTGCTTTGGTGTTTGTGCTTCAGCAATTCTCAGCTCTGTAACATAAGTGAGATTTCAGACATCCTCATGGTGTTTGCAAAGCAGTTGTGAGTGCTCATACTGAAAATAGTGAACAGATTTTAAATGGCATAGATAAAATTTGCACATGGCCAGAGCCTGTGTCCAAGCTCCCCCATCCCCTGTTGTTTTCAGAGAGCCAGCAAGTTGAAATAAGATTTTCCTGCAAGCTTCTACCAGCAGAACACAGACAGCTGCCCAAGGCACTCTGCATCTTGTGCACAAAGGGATCAGCTGCTTGCATCTGTGAAACACAGTGTGTACTGCATCGAAGAGCAACCCAAAAATATTTACTGTAGATGTCTCCCAGAAGCAGCCAACCCTCTGGGTGTCTGCCTGCAGCACCTGGTTTGCTCATTAGTTGTATCCCAGTGAACCATCATTCCCAGGAGAGGGCACAGTGGAAGTTGTGCTTGGGAATGCTGTTCCCATCCTGCCTGCCTGGGTCCAGCTAACAGTGTAAATACAGTGTCAGCATTCCCTCCCCACGGAGGGGAGAAGAGGCTGTTATTTAAAATACAGCCCGCTCTGGCTTGCACTTTTCCTCTCACATAAATAACAGGAATGACAGTGAAAAGATTTTTAGAAATTGGATCCCTCGGAGAGAAAAATGCATTATTTCCTGAACTTTTAAGATGTGTTAAAAGTATATAAATCTGGGTATCGGGCCCCGAGGGACGGTGCTGCTGGACTTCTGCAGGTGCACACGGTAGTGAAAGCAATAAAACACACCAAGTGCCTGGTACACACTGGCTCTGCTCAGATCAGTTACTGTGTGCTCACCCCTGGAAGCTGCCATGGCAGAGGTGACCTGGTCCCTGGTAAATGATCTAATGAAGTGCAATGTTTCTGAGGGCTGCATGTGAAGAACTCAGCATAGCGAGGTTAGAAATGAACCATTCCTGGGTGCCTGATTGAACCTGCTGAGATGGGCCCTGAAGGTGTCAGCTTTATAAATTAAGTGGTGGTGTTAGAGGGATTGAGTACTGCCCTCCCACTCTGCTTACTGGGGCACTGGGAATGGGACACAGCCAACTGTGGTTTTAATGGAGTGGCTACTCCTTTGCAGCAGCACATGGCGATTGATGGTCCTGAAGTGAGGTGGCCAAGTGTCTGAAGCTGAGAAAGAAAGAGAATGCCATGAGGAAAAGGGTGTGAGGTGATGAGTGTTCTCCAGGGGACAAATATCTGTGCTCCTTTACATCATCCCTTTGCACTTGAGAAATTAGAGGCAACCAAATGGTGCTTTGTAGGGTGGAAAAATGGTTTTGTACATTTTTTGGGGAAAACCTCCAAACCATGTGCTGCTGCTGGGCAGTGCAAGTCCTTGATGCTGGTTCAGACAACCCCCCACTGTAGTGCTATGGAGAGATGAGGTTGGCAGCAGAAGCATAACTACAAATGCAACTCCAGATCTATCGTGGTTATAAGGAAAGGCCTTTCCAGTGCCTCACATCTGTGTGTGTCAGAGCCGGCGGTGTTCCCATCCATCATAGAATCATTATGGCTGGAAGGGACCTCCAGGGTCATCAAGTCCAACCTTTATCCCATCATATTCCTAACCATTAGACCATCAGACCATGGCCTCAAGTGCCTCATCAACCCGTTTTTTGAACACCCCCAGGGACGGTGCCTCCACCACCTCCCTGGGCAGCCCATTCCAGTGCCCAACCACCCTCTCAGGAAAGAACTTCTTCCTAACATCCAACCTAAACTTCCCCTGATGGAACTTGAGGCCATTTCCTCTCGTCCTGTCATTAGCAACTGGGGAGAAGAGACCAACACCAGCCTCACTACAGTCTCCTTTTTATGTAGTTGTGGTGGGCTCCGAGCAGCACGGCAGCAGGAGCAGAGCTGTCGCTGTCCCACTTGGCCAGGCTGGGCACCAGGGAGGAGGATCCTCACCCAGCATCACCCCATGCTGACACACTTGATTCTAGCAACATTTCCCCTGGCAGAGAAGGGAGGGAGGAGATTTCCTGGCCAAGCTGGAGGTGAAAATGTGCTTTTTCCCCTCCTCCCTGCTATCTGGTTATCCGAGTTCTGCAAGGATTCAAATGGGACTGTGAATTAGGCTGTGCATAGATGAACAGGGGCAGGCAGCCTCTGGCAGGAGGTGGAGCTGGTGCCTTGGCCAGCTCGGGGAAGGTCAGGGAATCTTGGTCACACAGAGTTCTCGGAGTCTCCCGAGCTCTGAAATACCTCTGGAGCTGGAGGAGATTTTCCTTCCATCAGTTATGCAGGCATCAATAATCTCCCCATCAGTTATGCAGCCTCCAGACCTCCTTCCCCATCCCTCAAAGCCTCACCGTGGTCCTCAGAAGTGCCACCCCTTGGATGCACGCCAGATGTCTCGGCAGAAGCAGGGGGTAAAGCCCGGGGAATTATCTGGGTATTATTCTTAGTCAATGAAGGAAATGAGTGATTAAGTGTACATGGGACTCCTGAGTGTCCAGCACAGTATCAGTGCTGGTATTTGAACTATGTACAGCGTACCGGGGAGAAGTAAAGCACTTCCTTCTATCTCTGCCTGCCTTTCTTCTTGACTTTGATACAAGGATAAGGGCTGTGCTGTAATGAATGGCTGTGGTGGGAGATAGTGAGATGGATTAGGTCTGGTACTGAGTGAATAGCTCAGATACTTGCAGCACAAAGCTAAACTTCTGACAGCTCTCAGGTTATGCTTTTATGTTGTATGGGTCCCCTCCAAATAGCTCTTACATCTACAGAGGGATATTTATCTCCTTAGGAAAAGTCTTTTTGCAAAATTAAAATGGGCAAAGTCAGACAGTGACTGTAACTTCTGCTTCTGTAACTGCATTTAGGCTACGTTGGAACATCAGCTGTGTTACCAAAGTGATGAGCATCCTCCACACATCTCCTTTTAGTTGTGGAATTACGTATTCTTGTCTAATTCAGACATTGAACAGACACAATTATGTGTTTAAATACTTCAAATAATATGTCTGCAGTTGTATTTTAAAGGTTGTTTCTTAGCTGGCTGCTCACTTTGGAGAGCATTAGGGCTGTGCTGTGCTGAGATGCTCTGAAGACACTGAGGGGATGGCCAAGCAGGCATGGGTGGCCTTCTGCACCTGAGCTCTGTGTCCTCCAAGGGTCAGATCTTGCAGGAGTTAACACCCACATGCAAAGTTAGACCCTGGGTGCTTGTATAGTACCCAGGGAGGCTCTGAGCAGAATTCAGGAACCATGTTGCTGCTGTGTCTGTCCAGGTAGAAGCTTGGTGAAGAGGATCCCATAAAGTCTGGTGTAAAAGTAGCAAGCAGTCTGCTAGCTCGCGGGGTTTGGAATCTGCAGATTCAAATGTGTGTCCTGGGTGATGGGAAGTGTCTCCAGGGGACCAGCATGGCTGGTAAAGTCATTTTCCTCATTACTGGGGAGAATAATTGACTGCTGTGCTGCTTATTGTAACATTGCTGAGCATGAGAGTCCTCTGCTGTCCCTGGGAAGTGACAGGTGATCTCAGGACATTTCTGTGTGACTGGAGCTGAGTTTGCATGGTGCACATGGGGATAATTGCAGTGCTTGGAAGCAGTTGTGTTTTTGCTAACTCCAAAGGCTGCTGTGGTAAGGATGGAGTTCCCTCTGTGATACCTGTTCTGGCAGTTCTGGGAATGCTTTTGTAGCTTGCTTTGGCATGCTTGGGTCTTCTATGGTTTTGCTTGCTTTCCATCTCGGGTGCCTGTTTGTTTCTCGAAGATGTGTAGTTGTTTATCTTGATCATCGAGGAATATCCAACCTGTTGACGTATAAATAAAGGAAACTATTACTTGTAGAGCTTTTGTGGTTGGTGATCTACAAATTATTATTATCTCTGCTGTTGCATTACAATGCTGCATTCCTCACTGCTTGTGTAAACTAGATTGGTCCAATTTTAACGTGTCCTATATATATAAAAAGGCAGTAGTGAA
Organism: Aegotheles bennettii; assembly: GCA_013398125.1. Classification (NCBI taxonomy): domain Eukaryota; kingdom Metazoa; phylum Chordata; class Aves; order Caprimulgiformes; family Aegothelidae; genus Aegotheles; species Aegotheles bennettii. The sequence goes on along the minus strand of VZRW01012349.1, from coordinate 368,383 downwards.
TAGCAATCAAATTATGCAAATAAAAACCTGATCGGATCCCTAACCTAACACTATTGGAGCTCTCCTCACAAAAAGTATTATCCATGAATATGGTATCTGTGAATATGTTTCTCCTTCTGCTCTGCAGCAGTTGTTGTTTGGGTGGAAGTGGTCTGTGGGCTTTCTCCAAGTCCCGAACCCCAGCTGACCTTCTGGTGTGGGCTGGACCCCATAGGCTGTGGCTGTGCCTGGCTTGTGCGGGGAGGTGTTTGGAAGAGGGAAGTTACTCTGACAGAATTTACTAATAATTGCTTTTTGGTGAGCTACAACAATCTTTAGGAACAGATGGAAGTGGATGAGAAACACTGGAGTTGCTGTTGAGATGAGGCATTACTTTGAGCTGCTTTTGACAAAGAAGGTGACTGCTGAATGGCACTGCTGGAGCCAACACTTGTAGCTGGCTTTTCCATTTTTCCTTTTCATTCATTATCTTTACCTCAGGGAGATTACTCATGTAGGTAAAGGTTGCTGATGTGAATCAGGTTTGTAGGACCAGGTCCATAGACCTCGTGTTTGTCTTGCTGTTAGATTGCAGCTCCATTTAGTGGAGCAGCATTAAGTCTAACATTGTTGCAACATGTCAAATTGCTTTAAATGCAATCAGCCTTCACATCATGCTTTGGGCTGATCGTTGCCATATTTGTAAGAGTAAGGCTGAAGACATTTTCTTGGCATCTTCCAAACTACATTATCCAACATTGTTGGAAGGGCTTTAGTGCTTTTAGGGAGATGATTCTGAAGTGTGGAGATGCTGCCACGCATGAGTCCAGCATCGGCAATGGTGGTAAAGGCTTTCAAAACCATCCCATGCAGTAATTTAACTTTGAACTAGACTTAGACAATTTTATTCCTAAGATCTTTTAGTTATTTTTATTGTATGTTTATTGTAGTTGTCTCAAATGCCCTGTGTGACACCAAGGAGAGAACTGGAATTGGCTGTCGTTTCCTTTTGCATTTAAAGAGAGCTCCTAGGTATAAATTTGTTTTCCTTGACACATGGCATAGCCAAAAATGCACAGTCTTGATAAAGTCAGGATGGCTGAGGTGGCTGGTAACTCGTGAGGTTTCTGTAGCTGTGTTTCATACACCCCTAGCAGATTCTGCAAAGGGAATGTTCCAGCTGGCTTGCGACAGTCAGGCTGTAAAAGAAAAGCTTTGAAGTGAATGCACAAGATTACTGTACTCATCCTGTAAACCTCCAATCTCATTTGTCAGCTAGGACTTTGAAACACAGTATTAAAATTGAACTGTAAGCAAGAGATTTCCAGGTAGAATTTAAGCTTTCTTTGGATTTTATTATAAGATAAATACTTAAAAAATATCATTCCACTGAGCTGGACAGAAACTTTTCAGATCTCTGTGTTGTTGAGCACCGCTAATATACATTTATAGATTTAAACAATGAATCCAGTCATTCTGTGAGTAGCTTCTGAGATGCCATTGTTCCCAGCCATGACATTATTCTGTAGGTAGCTATCACGTTTCAAAGTTATTAAACGTTGTTCAGCCCTCCTCTTACCTCCCCCTTGAACTGCTCTCTGCCAGCGTGTGCCGCTCCGCAGTCCCACTTGATTAGACTCTGCTGAGGAATGTGTAGGTGAAGGATCTTTTTGTGCTCTTGTCAGCTGCCATGCAGTATTTGAGAGCCCGGGAATGAAGGCTCCTATTGCTCCTGTGGGTTGTTAACTCTCTGAATTCCTAGGTTGCAACCACGTGAGTTCAGCGGATCCTTTTGTGTTTGCCTCTCCACGGAACATTGGGATGGAGTCTCATCTCTGCTAGGGCAATTCTGGAGGAAAATTTATTCTGGCTGCTTGGGCTTCAGCCACTCGGGCAGGAAAGTTTTGGATTCCAACCAGTTTAGGTCTTTTGGGTTTTTTTTCTTCTTCCTGAAATACACAGCAAAGGAACAAGGTGTTAAAATGCAGCTTTTTTGGTAAGGTTTCAGGCCTTGGTTTGGGAATTGCATTAGCAGGTAGGTGATGAGGACAGGGGTCTGTTATACAGGGCACGAAGATTCCCAAGCTAAATTAAGGAGAAGGGAAGGAAATAGGAGACTAAAGTATAGTCTTTCTGTTGCCTTTAGAAATGCCTAAAAGTGGTAGCTATAAACTATATATAAAATAGCCTGAAACTGGCTGCAGAAAGTATCTCTTTCCTTTTTTTTCCCCCCTTAAAATCACTTGGGGACTTCACAAAATTCTCTGGAAGCCCTGAGAAACTCATTTGAGTGGAGAAAGTAAAAAACCAAAACCAACACCTAGCCCTCAGCTTGCCTTGACAGCGAGGACTCGGGGAGAGGGAAGGAATGTATTATCTCAAAGTACATTGGTAATTATTACAGTTTGGCCTTTGCTAATGGTTACCACACAATGGAGTTTTGGGTGCCACGTTCTCCTCTCCAAGTTTGGAATGGCAAATGGGTCTGTGGGAAACACCGACTGCCTTGAAGTGGGCAGCATTGGGCAGTAAAGGGAAAAACCAAGGGAAGAGAGGAACTGTTTTAACGTGGTCCAAGGGAATGATGGGTGAAACTGAGAAGTGGAAAATGCAGAGTGAAGTCAGGAATGAAGTCCTTATTGCAGAACCTTTTAGCCTCAAGGCTTAACTCTGCGAGTGAGCAGTGGGAGCTCTGTTGCTTGGGTCAGCTGTGGTAACATGAAATAAGCTTTTTGGAATACAATAGGGAATAACATTGCATAGGTAAGGATGAGAGGAGATGGAAATGTTAATGTGATTTCCCAGCATAGAGGGGAAAGTCAGATGCTCAGAATGGTCTGTTGAAGTCTCAACATGACTTAACTTCACGCATGTTGCCAGGTCAGCTTAGCAATTGTTGATTAAACAAAATAAAAAGGATTCTTCTGGCCCAGCCTGACCATGTCGTAGTTTTGGGGCTTTTTACAAGCTGTTAAATGAGATGCTGACATTCTATTTCTAGTATCTGCAGATAGGCTGATCTGAAAGCCTTGGAGACCCCAAGGGTCTGACCTACATCGCTGGTACTGTCAGTACAGCAAGCTCATGCATCTTTCAAGCTTTTTGACAATTTAAAGGGCAGTCAGCCTAGCCCAAATAGTTAATCTCACTCTGTCTCTCTTTCTCTCTTCCTCCCCCTCAAAGATTCAAAGAGAAGGGAGAGTGCCAAGGAAAAATTTATTAGAGCACAGCATGCCCATTTCTTTTTTAAAGTTAAATGAAAGTGGATTTAGTTAAAATATGTTTTTGTTAAAATGGAAAGGGATTTAACCTCTTGCTTTCCAACGGTGAAGAGGGAAGAATCTACACAATGCCTGTGCCAATGACAGCTGATTTGTTGGTTTTAGGTTAAAAACCACACATTGTCACCTGAAGGTAGAGTGACTTCAGCCTGAGAGTCACCATTCAAAAGCAGATGAGCTCTTTAGCCAGCAAAAAACAATCATCAAAGTCGTTGGGAGTCAAACTGTGGAGCATCTAAACCCATGTGGTGTGTGGGGGCCAGAGAGCCTCCTGACCTGCAGATCAAAGGGTGATTGAACCCTTTCTCCATGCCCTTTTGGGAAATCAAAAGTCAGCACCTACACCATGACTCCTCTGAGAGCAGCAGTAAGAAAGCTTGACACGCACTCCTTTCCTCCCCCATCTCTTATGGAACAGTATGTCCATTGTAAGGAAATGAAGCAAACATCCATCACTAAATCTGCATCCAGTTGCTCTTGTTTGCTTTGATCAAAGCGTTTGATCATAGATCTTTATCATTTCCATCCAGAGATGACACGTGGAGGCACATGTGCCAGCGTTCCTCTCTGTGCTGTTAGACAGGACAAGTGTATAAGCATCTATTACATCTAAAGTCTAAAAATAGCTGAGCAGAAGAATTGTCGTGTGAAGGTTTGTGGCTTGCTCCTGATCTGCAGTGAATCAGGCTGACAGGCAACCTCAGAACCAATGTGATCTGGAAGAAGAAGCAACCTCTGAAAAGCAAAGCGGCCGGGCCCCTGCTGTGCTCCCTCTCACTGGGAAGCAGCCCCATGCAGCAGGTACCAGTGATAAGGACATCAGTGCTATCTTGGCCTCCTTCAGAGGCAGCATCCCCGAGCTCTTGCTGGGTTTCAGCTGGAGCCCTGCAGCTGGTGGGGATCACCAGAGCACATCGCTTTTCCCTGGCAGTTCCTGGCCAGATTTAACTATTCCCTTCCCCCAGGAATTGTACAGCGTGAGCGATGTGAAATGGAACCGACTGCGAGCACAGGAACTGGGGAAACCTGGTTTCCTGGGGATTTATGCCTCATGGCATTGCCTGCAGGCTCGAATGGAAAGACCTTTTCACATCTGGAGCATTTAAAAGCACTCCTTGCCATGTAGGCTCTGTGGTGGTTCGAAGGGCAGAGCTCAGTGTTGCCTCTCCTCTGTCAGAGCACAGAGGATTTCTGTCCTTAGCTGCCCATCTATATTAACACACAGGAATTTAATCCTAAATCCCTTATGCTCATTGGGGAATACACACCTAACTGAGCCAGCCCCAAAGGGGTTAAATAGGACTCATATGCTGCAGTATAGTAAAAATAAATTCTCTAGCCTTTTGCTTTGCCCAGCCCCATTTTCTCCGTGTGCTTTCAACAGCCTCTTCTTCCTCAGCTGTGTCAGATCTGAGCTGCTTCCCTTCATTTTCAAGTCCATCCCAGCCTGTTCTGTTCTCTATCACATTTCCTCGGGCTCAGGAGGGGAGTGCTGGCTCAGCCTTCATCATCTGCTCATTAAAGTTTCAAACAAATGACTTTGTGTTTTCTTGTACCTCTCCCGTCATGCGTGGAAGGAGCTCCCCATCAGTATCTGCAAAGCTATTTCATTATGCTGCTTCAGAAATCCTTCCCTGCAGCTTTGCTCTGCTGAGATGCTGACAAAAAAAGCCTTGTTATCAGTGGGGCTGCAGAGGCACTGAGCCTGATGCCGGGCACACTGACCCTACTGTTTCCTGGAGTCTCCTGCTCCCCGGGTCACAGATGCTTTCTAATTCTTGCTGGCAGAGAATGCAATGAAAATCCAAGCTGCTTAACCCCATCCCCTTGCTGATAAGGCAAGAGCAGCGGTGCTAGAGGTGGATTGGGATGTCCTGAGATATTCGTGGTGGGCAGAGAGGAGAATGACAAGGTGGCCACCTCGTTTGGACATGTGTTACAGTACAACTCGGGGACATGTTAGTCTGAATAAATGGGGGATTTAAATTGGGTGCTAACGGAGTATTCGGGATGTGGGACATTTCATGGAGAAATAACACTGTATGGATCCAACCCTGAAGTGCCAGTGAAACATCTCAACTTTTCCAGACTCAATGAGGTATTTGAAGACCAAGCGTTCCTTTTAAAAATTATATAAAAATAGTTTAAAAAATAGTTTAAAAAAATATCCAGGCCAGCTCATTTGGGCAGGTGGTGTGAGGAGCCTGCAAGGCAAGTGACATTTCCTACAGGCTTCTCAAACCAACCCAAAATGATGCCTGCTGTGAAAGGGATGAATTGTTATCGATCGTGATGACTTCTTGTTGACTTGACTTCTCTGCAGTGGAGCCACGCTCCCTAAAATCCAACCCGCTGGAGCAGTCAGGGGAAGCAGCTGCAGGGTACTTCTCACAGTCCAGGAAACAAGTTCAAACAGTCCAGATATTTATCAGTCAATGTCAGGATAAATTTATTTGTGAGTTTAACTTAAATTATGGTAGATCCATTCTATCCCCGTTGTTTCTCTTCCTGTACTGTGTGCTTTTTCTTTCCTGAAGGTATTAAATGGCTACATAAATCCTGGTAATCCTTCATTCATAGGATTTAAGGAAAAGATCCAGGAAGAAAGTTGTCAGGAGAACGGACGGTTATGCAGTTATTTCCAGGGTATGCACTGCCAGAAAGCTAATTGTTCCACTGTTAGAATGGCTTCTGCCACATCATGGAATTAGCTAAATAAGGTGGTTTCTTGTAACAATTTTGCTAAAAAATTTGGCCACTTGATTCAGTCTCGTGGCAAACTTTTTCAGATGGAAAAATAAGCATCCTCCTTAATGCAGGAGAATTTCTTCCGTAAATGTGAATTATTGTACTGCTGTTGTGGACAGCCTGGAAGTCTCTTTCAGGGTGGGAATGAATGACCTCACTAATTTGAGCCATTCGTGACTTGTAAAAAAGCAATGATCCATTTTTTCCAGAAGTTTTTGCACATTGCTTGTGTTAATACTGGGACTCTTCTTTGGCTGTGCAAATCTGCAGAAGGATTCCGAATAATAACCAGATATTATGATAGTGGAATTCCTTGCATCAATATGGCCATTAAACAGATCTGAATAATTACAGAAAGTCCGTAATCTACTTTGAGCTGTGTTCCTTGTAGTGCCCTGAGTGGGAGATAAGCCCAGCAGGCAGAGCCATATGGCACTCTGATAGTGCAGCTCAATCCCCACGCTTAATTAAAAATGTGATTTTTAGTTTAATCATAGTTCTGAATGATTTTACCTTTATAATTCGTTCCCAGGCTTATATCCCCAAGATCAGTGTATTTAAAACGAAGAGTGCTTTATCTCTATAATTATACTTAAAGAGTTCAGAAAGTCAGTTGGATTCTGGTATTTACTTTTATTCACAGAAGCTGTAGGTAGTGCTTCTGAAGCCTAACCTGTCTCCTGAAGCTGTAGCTAAGCTGTCCTTCTCCTCCCTCTGTTACAATCTTGGTTAAGGTAGATGCTATAAATAAAGCTGTAGCTCTAAGCACTAAAAGGTATGAAAATAATCCTTCTCATCTCTGTCCTCACATTTCTCAAGGACAGGATTTTTTCTTTTGTGTGCAGTGTGGTTTTTTTCCCCATAAATCTTCCATTTCCTAGAGTTCTTGTTGTGTGTAATTCTTTAGAGCTCATGTATGAAATGGGAAGGAAACCATGAATGTCGTCCCAGCAAAAAGGTTTATGGAGTAGCTCTGAGGTGTGGCAGCCTGGCTGGAGCCAAAGTCCATGGAGAAGCTCCTATACCATCAATGGCTTTTGGATCTTGGCACGTGGTTCTGACTTCCCACCTTGTGTCCAGCTGCTAAAGTGCCTTAAAAGAAGCTGAAAATACATGAGATCATTTTCTAACATTATTTTTTCCATGTAAGTAACTGCCTTAGTTGCCATTTTGTCTTGTGGGTGGTCCATGACCCTATCTCGTGATGCCACAGTTCTTGCTGCAGAGAAACTGGAAGACTCTGGAGTGGATACTTTTCTGTTTAGCAAGTATAATTTAGAGGCAGAGGAACTGTACAAGAAGAAGTGACTGGCGAGTCTTAGCAGCTGTTCCTGGTCTCATGCTGGTGCAAATGTCTAAAGGGATGGTGTAGAAAGGAAAGAGAAGTTTTCTATTTGAAAATGTAATTTTCATTTTTTGAGGAGAGAATGAATCTTCAGTACATGCTAACGTAGGCAGGGTTTGATTTATGGCACGTGTAAGGCTACGTGGGGGTCTGTGTCTCAGCTCTCACACCCAGCATCCTTTCCTCCAGGGTATTTCTCTTTTTGAGTGACAGAATAGGGATGGAGACATGAAGACTTTATTTCTCCCTATCCAAACAAAAGATGTTGGTAGAGGCGCCAGCGTGCAAAGTATGAATTTCAATTTGGATTAATCTGTTTAAATCAGCAGAGATTCTCTGATTTCAGCAGAATTTGGTAAGGCTTCCAATTCCCTTTGGTTTTGGGGATGATAAGTGATCGGCCCCTGCATTGGTGGAGAGCAGAGGTCAGAGAGGCCAGTGCTGGGTAGCGGGTGTCACACTCTGCACTGGGGCAACGGTGATCTCCATCACTTCACTCGAGCACTGCTCCATCCTCCCGTCCTGTGTTTCACCTATTCAGATCATGAATTCTTTTAAGCAGGGATGAATCTCACTCTTTACCAGCATGGGGTCTCGAGCATGCAGGAACTGGTGGTAGCAGCACTGGTGATGTTTTCTCGAGTATTCTCTCGGGAAATGCTTGACCAAAGCCAGCTGCAGCAGTTCCCAGCTCACAGGATTTTGGATTCATTTTAGTGATGTTTCTGAACCAAACCCAAGGATTTGGGATAACTCTAAGCTTTGGACAAAGTTTGACTCTGCTCTAAACCTGAGCACTGATGCTTTATTTTCTGGAATAAAAGCCCTGCCCGTGAGCATCTGTGAACTCTGTACAAGTTGAAAAAGCAGAACCAGACCTGCACTTTGTGGCTTCAGCCCATCTTTCATTCATTAATTTCTAAAGTATTTTATGGCCTTGGTTATCTGGCTGCTTCCTGATGCCTTTAACAGCTTCCTCATAGCAAGTGAAGCTAATAAATTTGCAATCACCGTTCTTATGGAAGTCTAGAGCAGAGTCACTTTCTTTTTAAAAATAAAGGGAGGGGGATTCATTGTTTGATCTCTGGCGGTTGGTAGGGAAACAATACAAATAATAATTGTGACTGATGAAATGTATAGGAAGAAAATTTGATAATTGGGCATGTGGGAAAATGTATGACCTGGAAGATGCTGGAGCGGTCTCTGGAACTCGCCGTATTCCCAGCTGCATTCCCAGCTCAGGGCCCTCTATGGCAGCACAACTTGTTAATCATCACACCATCAGGCTGGCCAGAATGCAGCTATGTAACTTAGACTTTTGTGTTGCCGTGGATGCTATCTGAGCATTCCTGGAACAGTAATTTCCTTTTTGACCTCCATGGAAACAGTCATAAAGCAATTCTTGAAATGTCAGAGAAACTGCATCTCGTGGTGGTGTGTTGGCCAAAGAAAACATACCTCGGGGTTGAAGCATTCCCACCAAAACACCCAAATCTTAAAGCTACTAATAGGCTGTGCATCACTGCCTGAGCACTTTACCATGACATTTAATAAAATGTAATTCATATAGTAGCTTTACTGAGGTCACAGTATTCACTGAGGTGTGCTGAAAACTTTCCAAGAGAGATCAGACAAAGAGAGGAGGGCGCCGGCGACAGCCGAGCTGCCGGCGGGGAAGAACCAACCAGCTTTTGTGCTCCAGTAATGGTGCAGCATCGTAACTGGTAAATATTTAAAACTGTGTCACACTCCTCTAAATATCTGTCCGCTAGTGAAAGGACTGTTGGTGCTATGGATAAGTGTTCATTTCACAAGGAACGTGCCATCTCTGGGCAGGCCAATGCACACAGCAGTGGTGTGAGTCCGTGGTGTTGCGTTCTTACAATTATTCGAATTTTTTCTGACGCTGCTTTTTGGCAGCAGGGAAATCCATGCGTTTTTATGGATAAGTTGCCTCTTGAATTCCAGGTCTCTTGTGCTTTAGTGAATCTGAGGAAGGAAGGGAGTGACAATCAGATGTGCCGGGTGAGCGGTTGCAACTCCTTTTGTACCTTACCGAAATCATTCGTCGCAGTCAGCGGTTGATGGTTGAGAAGCCTTTGGTGGTTGTTGCCTCGTGCCAGGTTGGATCCAGTTCCGTGTTCCCTCTGAAGCAGGGTTTCCATGTTTGATGTAATTGGGTACCAGTGCCAGGAGCAAACAGAGTCATCCCTGGCCTTGTGCTGAGAGGTACAACTGGGGAGAGCTGGTGTGGGAATGCCAGACACTGCCCCATGCTGGGAGACGCTGGGCTTCCTCTGCTTCTGAAGTTGGCAGATTGGGCTCTTGATGCACATTGAGTTCTGGAGATGCTCATTCGCTTTATTGGGAAAATATGTCAGCTGTGTGGGAGATAATGACTCCTCTGTGAGCCGCCAGCCTCTGCTGGAGCGCTGATGTACATCAATAATCTGTAGGGCAAACTTCAAAAGACTCGGAGGGTGAGTTCATGCCAGCACACAAAGTTCAACTGCTTATGGGAAGCCTATCCAAGCATATCAAATGCTTTTGGGCTGGAATTTGGACTGTGAATCTTTCAGGATTAGGCTCTCTTTCGTCTGCTGGAGGACAGTAATTCCTGTTTGGAGCAGGGCTGGGGGAGCAGGAGCACAGGCGCCTTTGTCATTCTCTGAGATTTGAGTTTCCATCCCGAAGATTATTGCCTGAAATCAAGTTGTGCTGATAGATAGGGGAAAGAGAAGAAAAGAGCACTTAACCAAATTTCTTCAACGTTGGGTATGGCTTGGGTGTATTTCAAGTTTTTGATGAAAGCCAAAGTCAGCTCTTTATTAAAACTGGCTCAGGCATCCCCAGTCTGCAAGTGGCTGTCGTGTGGGTTCCGGATCCTACCCCATGTTTCTTTAATTCACGGGTGTTTTCGGATTGCTTTCACCTTCTCACCTGGGACATTTTATTTTAATACAAGGCTTTAATATGACCAAAGTGCAGAAAGCTTTTAAAAAATTCTACATGAAACTATTTGTATAATATTCAAACTCCACTTTAAAACCCTCCAAATGTCTTTAAATATTTCTCCCATCTTAAGCCCCTCTGCACTTTGGAACATACCACAGTTGTGAAGGATGCTGCCTATTAATTTTATTTTTATAGTTTTGATAATTTATTTTAAATTGGGACTGAGCTAACCTCAGTCTCTGTAACTGATACGGAGATCATTTAACCGATGTGGGTGTAAACTTTCACCCTTAAGACAATTCTAAAATGATATTTCTAATCCTCTTATCTCTTCTGCGAGTCGTCAATCTTGCTCGTAGGTTTTCTGGAGAGAATGATTTAATTATGAATGAATTCTTTCCATTTGGATTTGTTTATTTTGAAGAAAGATAAGTTATCTTTCTTTCCATGGGAGAGAGCGATTAAAATATTTCTAATTAGAAATTTGAGAGCAGTGCAATTGGAAGTACTACGCTGTTTGCTGGTGTAGCAGAAATAAAAGTGATACTGTATCAGAGAATTGATGAGCCTGTGAATTTGAACATCATGATGAAGCGCTATGAAAGGGAAAAGGAACAGAAAATTGCAGCAATAGTGAAATAAATAGAGATAAGTAATCAATACATCTTTCCTCTGCAGGTAATGTGAATTTTTGGTGTTTATGGTGGTATTTACTCTTCAGCCAAGTCATTTGCTTGGTGTAGACAGGCAAGCTCTTTAGAAACCCACCTGGAGAAAACCTGTAAATGTCTTCTACTCAGACAGAAAGCAGCAAGAATCAAGGATAGAAGCTTTAGGATATATGAGATCCAATAAGAAATACAGTGATAAACTCGGGGTGGAAGTGTCAGAAGTCAGCCTGAAGGGAGAGAGGGAGCTGTGGGATAGAATTTTGATATTTGAAGGGGAGTGGACATCACAGAGGACCTGTGGAGAATTGACTGGGTGGTGATAACATGGAGGAGCTGGGGGAGGTTGGGAAGTGAGGCCAAAGCAAAGAGATGTTAACAGCCAACAAATTTTGTTATAATCCTGTGCCAGCTCATGGAAGCAGGAATCTAAATATTCCTTTTGCCCACATGGATTCAGAATGAGCAATATGCCGTGTCACAGAGGAGGAAAATTTCCACCTACCAAGGCTGAGCCAAAGCAATACAGTGAGGAGCCCATCATCAACCTTCTCCCACATGTTCCTGCTTGGAGCTGTGATTACATTAGGGGCCTCTTTCTAGTTGAAAAAAGGTTTCTGCATCTGTGCTGCCTTGCTCTGTGCTCCTGGACAGGGCTACTGCTGTGGCACCTAGGAGGAAGTCCCCATTTTCCACGTTCACCTGGTGTTGGCAGGGAAACAACGTCCCACTAGCAACAAAAGGTCTGAAATGAAGTGGACAATCTGATTCCCAGCCTCCAGCCCAGCACAGCTCGTGCCGAGTCTTTCCCTGGGAAGTGATAACACATTTCACCTGATGTTGCTGTTTCCCTTCAGGTTTTGCAAGTTATTTTCTATCTGAAGACACTGTTTTTCACTTGTGCCATCATTTCATGAACTCACTGGCCATGCTGTGATAAACCTGACATTCAGAGCTCGGGGAGGGGAGCAGATGGCAAGGACTGTCTAGCAAAGGGTGTTCCAAGTTTCCACGTTGGCTTCACTTGAAAGGGAGGATAAGCACTACTGCACGGGCATTTGGGATTTACTGCAATCCACATTTCAGGCCATCTTCTGGAAGAATAAGGGAGGTTTTGTCTGCTTTCACTGATAGACCTTGAGGAAACTTTGAGCCTTTTCAAGGCAGTGGTTAATTCCATGGTGAGAACTTCCCTTGGATATGCATGGTTTCTTCAAAAACAAAAAGGGGCTAATGGAAAAGGAGTTTAAATTGGAACTTTTTGGACAAACTGTCTTAGGTTCTGTATAATCCATACATTTTTACATAAACAAGAACCTAGAAATAACCCACATTTATAAATATGAAAACCTTTGGGAGAAATGTGTTCACCACTTGTGTGACTGCCGACAGTTACAAATGGAGAGGGTCCATGAATACCCGGAGACAACGCTCATGCAGTCACACATGGGCTTAATAAAAATTTAGTGTGTGGGTAAAACCAGAAAATATTAGTGTGCTATTTCAGTATGTGAGAGCTTAATGCTACTCAGAATAAATCATGTCTTTTGCCATCCTTTGTAAGTAATGACTTGATGGGATCACGTTACGATGGGCTTTCAAAGACTGGGGCAGAATTCTGCTGCTTCTCACCAGTTCCTTTGATGGATAGTAGTAGGTTTTTATCAGATAGGGCAAAGGACTGTATAGTAACATTTTCAATGAACATGGTGCATAACAAATATGCTGTGAGATGTTCATAAAACAGATACAGACACAGTAATTCACAATAACTCTTCTTTTAGAGCTCAGATCACCTCGGCGTTTTGGATGGGGTTTTTCTGGTTCCTTGTCCCTTTATGACATTGGACCCTGGGTGCCTCTTACAGCAGAATATTTAAGCACTTATTTCAATTTTATTAAAGTTACTCATGTGCTTAAGCACTCTGAACTGGGCCTTGAGATGCGTTCAGGAAAAATGGATTTGAGGCTTTTTTGTTAAAGTTTTACTGGACATTTGGCACATCAAGTGTGTGTCATGCACAACTCCAGGTAATTAACATTCCTGCTGAGGTTCCTTGAAAAGTTCAGCAATATGGGACTCTTTTCAAAGAACTGGCTTTTAAACCTTTGACCTTGCAGAGTATTTCTAAGGAATTACAAGGACGGATATGTTTAAACTATTCCGAGTTGCTCCTTCCATAGTAAAATGTGTTATATTGAGCTGAGTGGCCCAGAGGGTCTGCAAAAAAGGGACTTCAGTGGTTTGATAAAAGACCCTGGGCAAGTTCTTTATGGCAAATGTCTTCCTGCTGGAGGAGGGAAAGGAGAGGTGTGCTCCTCACCTTTGTGGTGGAAGACCTTCCTCTTCTCCTGACTCAGGTCTGTATTTGAGGGAATACACCAAATCAGGCTGGGGCTGCCTTTCTTCTGGAAAAAGCCTCACAGCTCCAGAAGAACTTACTCTAGGTGACATTAGAGGAAGAACGGCATTTCTCTGCGGTGTGAAGCATTTTAAATGATTTAAATGATTCTCAAACCCTGGCTCGTAGCCATCAAGATGAGTTACAAGCTATGGGCACGCAGGAGTGGGGACGCTCTGTGGTGGAGCTGAGCAGCTTTGAGAATTGTCCTTTGTCTGAAAAATCAGAACCAGCTTCTTCAGCGTTTCCAGTCTCACAACGAGCAGTGCTGGAAGGGGCAGTGATGTGACATCTGATGGACTCGGAACACATAAAGATCAGCGGGGTGAGATTTTCCTCTGTTTGGATAATCCTCTAGCACTGAGGCATTCCAATATTTTGTTTCAGATTGCTGATTTTTTTATTTTTCCCTTCCCTATGCGAGTGAATTGGTGCTTTCTTAAATATTGACATTAATCTCCCCAGTTGGAAGCCAACCAAGCTTCTGTATTTCTTATCCTCCCAAATCGTCTGTACTTCAGCTCTGTTTACCAAACGGACTATATTGCATTCCCATAAATCCTGCAAGGCCAGTTTGCTGTGATATTAATTTATTAGTACGCATGCATTTGCAACATCAATTACTCTCTATCTCAACAGACATAATTCTCTCTTCAAAGGAGCCAGAAAGCCGTGCCGCTCTTGGGTTTCCACATCCCCCCTCCCTCTGCCCCGCTGCGGAGCAGCTGAGCTCAACAGGGCTTTTTGAGGCACCAGGGACCTGCATCTGCACAGCAGCAAGGGGATGAATGGGAAATGTTGCTGCTGCAGGGTTATTTTGGGTTTCTTGAGATTTTGCTTAAATGCTGTGCTTGTGCAGAGGGCAGTTTTCCCCGAAAGCAAAGCCACTACGTTTGTGTTTATAGGAAAGAGCTTGAAGTTCTGATGGGAGTGAAAATTTGTGACTCGGAGAGCAGAGGGCATGAGCCTTCAAAATGTAATTTGAAATCAGTTGTGAGATTTTTAGGGGAAGGAAGAACATCAACTTTTTTTTCACTGAACAGCTGGCATAGATATCTACAGACGTGCACATCTTCCCTCACCCCCAGAGCTTCCCACTGCACCAAACATTGCCTGTTAAGGGAAAACAACACCAAGTGTTTATTTCTTCAAATGAAAAATGACACAAGACAATGACTTGAGGAGCTCTGCTCTCTGTGTCCTAATATTGCAGTATCTGGGGGAAAATGGCAATGGAAAAACTGCTTTAGTGCAGAAGAGTTAAGTGCCTTTATTTCCTTCCTTGCACTGGGCTGGAATCACAGAATCCTGGGGGTTGGAAGGGACCTCGAAAGATCATCCAGTCCAACCCCCCTGCCAGAGCAGGGTATAGGTGGTGCCTTGTAAATGAGAAATAGCTTCTCTTTCAGATGGCCTGTTCAAAACTGGGGGGACTGTTGTAGGCTGAGAAATGCTTCTCAGCCCCTGTCACTGATGCATAGGGAGAAAATGAGAAGCACGTGGGACTCTGAGCCAAGATTTTACAGTCCTACCTGCATCCACTGTTCACGTAGGTACCTGGGCTTGTTCCTCAGACATAAATCTTACAGAACGCATTTGGTTTCATTAATGTAGGTTTCCAAAAATACAAACCATGATTTCCCTTCATCACGCATTAGATTCTTTAGTGAATCTGCAGGTGAAGTTGGGAGCACTTCCCTGGTACTTTTTGCCAGAGTAATATAATTTCCCCGTTTTTTCCACTCAACATTTCAGAAGTTTTCAATACCTGAGAGTGAAATGAGAATCCATTTTTTCATTTTTTCTATCAAATTAGTGAATAACTGCGATCCAAATCCATTCCTCCCAGAATGCCATTCTAGAGGCAGAAAACCCTTAATATTTTTCTCACTTTCTTTTTTTTTCTCTCCCAGTTGCCCACTCAGCCCAGGCAGCTCTGGATCCCATGAAATGATGGAAGGTTGTGTTCCCTTGCACCCTGCCCCCCTTCTGAGATTTGTTCCTGCTGCAGGAATCCCAGTCTCCCTTTTATTCTTCCTATTTTTTCCTCATTTCCCCCTCCTTTTTTTGTTATCTTTTACAATAGTTGCTCTTGAGGAGGTCATTAATTCAAATGGAAACAGAGTGATGTTTTTCAAGTCCCTTTCCATCGGGGTACCTTTCCAGCTTGCCACACTACACTGCAGCACAGATGTGAAGCACATTGAACTCCACAGTCAGTGCGTGCATATTTTTAACATAACTTGTCTTGAAAATATTTATTCAAGCCAAGACAACAGAAAATTAGAGTAATTTGATTGCTCGGGCTTAAGGAATAGATTACTACTGTTCCAGATGTAAGAAACACCAGACTGCTTACTCTCTTTAGGATGAAAAAAGGGTCTTTGGCTCCTGATACCAACCATGTTTGCTATTATCTTCATAGTAAATCTTTTGAAAGTTGAATAACTTTAAAGATTTTCAGTTTTAACTTTTGCCAGCTAGCATTACGGGAACTTCACCCCCAAATAAGCTCATTTTGAAGGGTTTCAAAACATCCACTGCGCCAAGGGTGCAATATTACAGAGCAAAGTTATAAATCATCTTCACTGTGAAATAAGAGCACCAGATATCTCTGGAGTGGGCTTGGGGCTTGGGCCAGTCACTATTGATTAAGTTTAAAGACTTAATTGGCACGAAAGATGTGATCTGGGTTGCAGGTTTGGGTTTTTTCCTTCCTTCTCATCTTCAACTGAATCATCTTTGTTTAGATCTTGCAATTATCACTGCTTTTTTTTCCTCTTTATGAGACTTGTACACAATTACCAATTTCAGGGTTATTCTTTGTATCACTCACTGTGCTCCTGAATATATAGGAATATGTACTAGGAAAGGAAGAACTCATGGTGTCTTACCCAGGGTTTAAAATTCACACCTACTTGCTTGTGTTAGCAACTCTTTGTATAATCAGATTGTCAGAGTACCACTGCACCACAGAAGGATATTTGAAGACATTTTTCTGCAAGTGCAGCTTCTGTCTCAGTCCTTCAGCAGAGTGTTTGGAGATGTAGGTTTATATTCCAGCTTGCATACAAGTCCTGAGCTGTCTTTGTGTGAAGTGATGGTCCAGTCTGCGAGTGGGGCTTTGCTTCGTGTCTGCTCACTGATGTGAACTGCCTTTCTACATCTCACTTGGGTGTGTTATATCTAGATGTCTTTTTGACTTGTTAACCTCAATGTGGTGTCCACAGATGTAAAGTTTTCTTGGTGTGAGAGCTGCTTCTGCAGACGTAGAAGCCAGATGAGCAAATGGAGCTGGGCAGGTACACTTGGAATTATTCTTTTGCAATGGATCTGGTCTCCATTTTCTCCTAGGTACCATTTTTGTTTAATCTTTCATTTCTGATGGTATTTGTCATTTGATAACCCTTTCAAAGCCAGAGAGTCAATGATTAGTTGAGATAGAATCAAGGTGCAGGGGTCACATACTGTTAAAGAAGGGATGGATCCTTCTCAAGCTGTCTCTGCTGGTTCCCTCCAAAGAGTGTGCTGGTCCTTTCTCCACAGGCTGCTCTGTTTATTTGGAGCATTGTTTTTCAAGGGTGAGCTTTCTCTTTTTTTTATTCCCCTGACCTTTTTCGACTAAAAATTGCCTATGTCTGGGGTTTTTCAGAAACTGCACTGTGTGACTTGATGCATGCTCCACTACAGATCTTCCCTCTCTGTCCCACCAGCTGTTTGTGCTCCAGAAGTACATTGGGAAGAGACTTGAAAACCTTCACCCACTGTCTGGTTCTACCTAAGCACCTTATTATTTTAGGGTGAAAGGCACAAGGAAATAATCTTCATAATTGCTCTTGTACAGCAGCTCCCTATATTTGAAATTACTTCCTTTAACTCCTTCTTTCCTTTGGGCAACAAAGAGTGTCATATTTTCACTTCTTTTTCTACAATAATGCCACATATTCCTCCTGTCAGGGCTGAGTGGAAGGGATCATTTAGCAGTGAAGTGAAGCACCCTTTCTGCTCCCTTTTGGATCAAACCCTGTGCCTCTGTGAGCCTGGGTATAGCTCTGGATTTCCTTCTGGTCCAGCCAACGCACACCTTAAAGCCAGTGTTAGCCATCAGTGTTTGCAAAGAACAGCACTTTGAGTCATGGTTCCCTAAGACTGAGGTAATGAAAGCAAAATCTTTAAGTGGATAAATGGTTTTGGGCTGCTAATCAAGTAGTGCAGAGCTCTAATAGTGCTGTGTGTGCACTAGCTGCTGGAAATCGAGTTTAGTTCTCTAAAGGGAGATTTCCTTCATTCCTGTCCTTCCACGTTCACCTTTTGAAGAATACAAATGTTTGTGTATGAAAGGTCATTAGGGGCTGACTTACTGCTTAAATAGCAGCACCTTGTGTCATTTTTCACATAATAGCTGGGATGGAGCACAGCACCCTTTAAAAGGCAACTTGAGCCACACTGCTGAATGTTAACTGACAGCCTAGTAAAAACAAAAGTCTTCATTTTTCTCATTTGTCTGCTTTCTGAGCAGCCAGGAACGGCGCAGAGTGCTCTTATTAGATCTCCAAGCATGCAACGCCGAGAAGTCCTTGGATTCTAAAATTGCTGAGTACACACAAATGGTGCCACAGTGTCCTCGCCCCGTGCCAAAGCAAATCTCTGAGCTATGTAATTCTTCTCCTCACTATTTGAGTTAGGTAAAACGTTCAGCATGTCTGAGTTGCTTGTACGAGCGCGTGATCTGCAGGGTCCTGCAGTTTATCAAGGTGCCACAGCAGACGCGGTGGCATTGGGTTTCACACAGCCCTCGAGAGCCAGTGTTGTGCCCTGCACCAGTGTCTGCTGCTGATTCCTAGTAACGTGGTTCTGCGTGAAATCCAAGTTGTGTTTTTAGGTCCATCAGAACTCATGGGTCAGAGACTGGTTCGTGTGCTAAGCTTGTTTAGCCCAGGAGGTTCTTCATGTGCAAGAAAGCTCCAAACCAACAATCGATGGAAGTCCAGGGGCTGCAAGCCCACACCACAAGACCAGGTAACTGTTCTGGTTCAGTTGGTCCTGGCTTTGTTTTACATCCACAGTCTTCAAAAGCACCAGCTATTTAGGTTGCATGAACTTCAGTAAGGTGACTCTGGTGGCTGTGGAGTGGGGCTTTTTCCATCTCCTGAGTTATGACATACCTAGCATGTGTAAATAGACATTGCAGTTCATTAAGACCTAGACCAAGATGAAGTGGCCTTCGGTAGATTGTGTGCAGATGAAAGGGGCTGCGAGAGGATTTCAGCCACTTATCTAACGCAGGCAGCCAGCGTGTGATGGGTCAGAAGGGCTTTCAAACATTTGCTGCCTCTTTTCTTCACTTCTACTTTGCTTTCTTTACTTTCATTGCTTGTAACTTGGGAGAGCAGTTGTGAGCTAACAGCTTTGTAAGGTACTTCTCATCGACTTGTGCAGCTCTCAAAAGTGCTCAGCTTGTCCCAATTCAATAGCAGCTTTACTGGTGACTTCACTGGCAGCAGGAGTGAGACCAAGTGCCTCTTGACAGAACACATTGGTTTCCCCGGAGTTTTCTCCTTTTGTCTCTTGGTTCACAGAATAAAGCTAGGAGCCTTGTCAGTTGGTAATTGAAATAGTTAAAATTTCAGCACGTTCCTGGATTTGTGTGTGTGATCCCAGTGGCACTGGGCAGCCCTTTCAATGAGGCTGCAGTAGGGGTGGGGGACATACAGATGTTAATTACCTGTTATGAGTTAATTGTTAAAGCAAGGCTCCTTTATCACATGGAATGTGTCACTTTGCATACATGGGAACATTTCTCTTCTCTAACTCCACATGCTGGTTTTGCTGTGTTTAGCTGCTCGGTGTAGCAGAACCTCCTCCCTCCCTTGGTGATCTCCATCTCACCTGGCTCTTTTCCTTCATCAGTGACACTTGGTACCACTGGGACTTTCTTCTCAACCCAGCACGAGAAGCCAATTCCACCACACTGTTCTCTGCTGGCTTCCAAGTATTATGAAGTATTTTTGTATTTATTTATTTGAAAAGTAAACCCACCTGCACTGCTTTCCATAAATACATGCTGAGATCTCCACGACTCCTGTGTCTGCAGCGTGGTGTTTATCCACTTGGACCAGAGATCAAGTTCTCCGTACCTGGCACAATGTCAAGCATAATGGCACTAAGTAAGCCAAATCCTGAAAGCTTTGGGCAGCCCTTTATTTATCCTTGTTAGTCAGAACTCCCTCGACCACAGTGGGAACCCTCCCAGAACTGGGAAGCAGTGTATGGATATGGGCAGAAGCCTCCAGCAGAAGAGCTCCCAGCAGAATGTGTGGAGCTGGCGAGGTGTGGGGTGTCCCTGACCCCAGAAGGTCAGCAGTGCTAATGGCTGGGGGTTTGCCAGAAAAACAAAGCAGCTTTTTGGTTCTGAGAAACCAGCAGTGCCTTTAAGGTGCCACGGTGTGTAAATGCAATGATTTTACAGCTTTTCTTTTCCCCTGACACGCTTAATGGTCTCTGGGTATAAAGGGAAGCCTCGTGCAAGGGTCAGCTGGGATGCTGGAAAATTTACAGGTGCCTCATCCCATTCACCTCCATCTCCTCTCACACCTATGAAATAAGAATATATCTTTGGCTGATAGAAAGTCTGCAAGGTATAAGGATGTCAGGCTTGTCTCTGATTCCATTTTTTCAATGAGTTTATGTGTTTTTAAATCCACTAATATGTTCAGAGAAGTTTGGTTTCTCTCTTTAAGGCAGAGCTGGGAAGTGTAATGTCCAGGTATCACAGAAGACTGGTTTTGCTTGTCCTTGCTCTTCATTAGGCTTGCACAGAGAAGAGCTCTGCCACCTAATGCCACTTATTTCTACGCTAGTCTCTTAAATTCACACTTCTTGGAGTAGACAAGACAAATCAGTCCTCATTTCTATCCCCGTGCTTCTGCTTTATGTTAGTATAAAGCTGCCCACCAAAGCACAAGTATGTTTAATATTAGGTCCCTTCTGGAAGGGGTTCAACAGAGGTTCTGCGCATGCATGGAAATAGCAGTTGCATTCATTGCTTCGGATATGACAGTATGGGTTACTGAAACTCCAGGATAACACTGTTGTTGAAGGGCTTGGGTAGAAGTGGATGAAGTTTGGGGCAGTAACTCCTTGTTTTCAACCAATTTAACTTGAAGGAGCAGCAGCAAAGCTTTGAGTAGTAAAGGTGTCCTCACTGTCTGCATCAGTCACGTTATTGAAATGCAGTCTATTAGTAGTTGGAGCTCCTGGCCACCAGGCAGGACTTCAGGGTTCCTCTTTGTCTAGCAGAACTCCACAACCACTTTGTTCACCAGGGAATGACTTGAGCGGCTGTTTACCCCCAATGGTCACATTGCATCTGTTTTCCATGTATGCAGCCTGGATTCCTGGTGTTGGAGAATGCTGGGAATTGACACCTCACCCTAGATAGTGTCCAAGGCATTTGGATCCATACCTGTGTTTGAAGTCCATGTCTAGAGCTGTGTGTGCTGCTGCCCGATACATCAGCGAGCGGTTCGGTTGAAACAAAGCCCGAGGCAGAACAAAATCATGTCAGTCACCACAAGACAAGCTTCTTGATGGACATTGTGGTGTGAAATCCATCACAGGGGAGATGTTTGGGATGTGCTGTGTGCCACATGATGCTGCCCATGCAGGATTTTGTATCTGAATGCAAAATCTATTCTCTATCAGCTCAGATGTGTGTGCACACGCGTGTGTCTGCGTCCACGTGTGTGTGTGTGTATTAAATGGTTTCAGAGCTTTAAGCTGGTAATGCAAGGAAACCAAAATCACAGGGCACGGTTTGCTCTGTGGTTTGGAGAGAACCACATCATCTGAGCACTCCTGCCTCCGGCATACTGAGCCCAGGCATTTCAAACAAGACACGGATTGCTGCGAAAGGTGGTGGGAAAAGGCACTTTTGCATGGCTGATATTTATGGTTTGTGTGTGTCTGTACTGAGGGATGGGACATTGCTCAGTGCCAGCTCAATGGCAGAAGCAGTTTGATGGCTTTACCCAGCATAAACCTCTCTGTTGAATCCAGTTCTGGTCTGTTCTCATCTTTTTGTGAACGTGCCTCCTATCACAGGTCACTTTTATCCTGCCCTTGTCAGAAAATGAGAATATTTTCAGTTTGGGTTCCTGTGGGAATAGTGAGAGTTGCCTCATTTACAGGCTCAGGACTAACCTGAAGTTCATGGTCCCTCCAGGCGGAATTGTTGATATCCCCGAGGAGTCCTGGCACTGAGATCACTCACGGGGAGAGGGAGGAATTCAATCCTTTGGCTCTTGAAGTTGCTGAGAGTTACTGTGTCTGCCAGGGGTGTTTGGCTGCTGGAAGCTGGACAGAGATCACCAAATACAATGTCATTATCAAATCAAGTAACCCCAGGAAAACCTCTTCCCTCACTTCTTTACACCCCTTCTGAGACTTTAATAGCTAAATTTAAAAAAGATTATTGTAATGCTATAATCTGCTACCCCTGGCCTCGTGTAAACAGCACGACTAACAGCAGCACGCAAACCCACTGTCAGAGTCAATTAATTTGGGAATCTGGGTAAGAAAATCTACAACTTAGCAGCGTGGTGTTTCAGGAGGATTAAAGACAGGCAGAAACCTGAGACAGCATCCAAAATCGTTAATCGATGCTTTTCCAGGTATCTCAGTAAATTCTGGATTAGGCTCAACTATTCCTCGAGCATCCATGTATTAAATAATGGAAAGTTTTTAGTCTTGTACAGCCATAGGGTAAGGAGTTTGATTACTTCCACATTTTAATTTAAACTAAACAGGTGGTTTATTGTGGTATTCAACCAGAATCACAAAAATGAGAAGGTAGTCTGCCAGAATAATAAATGAGCATTTCCAGCATCTTTCTCATCTTGCTGATGGAATGCTTAGACATTGTGCAACCAATGCTTCTCATCTCACAGGCAAGAACCCTCCTCCCAAAACTGCAGCCACCCCTCAAGAGACCAGAATTGCAGTTGTGCATGGTGTCTCTCCATCATTCATTCAGAAGCATCCTTGGTAGCATCAAGACTTTGCCTTGGTTTGGGGGAACTGGAGTCCTGTATGAGATGGTCAGAGCTGACAAGTGGGACAAAACCGAGGGTGTAGCTCCTGGCATATTGAGGAAAGGATCTGGGAGTGAACTTTAGGAGACTTGAAAAATTAAACAGCAGAAAAATTTGACCATAAGGAGTGGTTTGGGAACTAATTGCAGATTTCTGATCAGAGAAGAGAGAAATCGGAGGAGCAGTCTGTAAATACTGGGTATGAAATTAATGAGGCAGCTATGGGACGTTCCACAGTTCCATTTTCCCAGTGTCATGTTTGCTTCGAAGCTTTCAAGGAGAAGCTGTGATTTCCTTTCCTTGTAAATAGTCCATACAGAACATTTCAAGTGTGTCTGGATGCTGTCAGGGCTGACTAATGTTAACGAAGCCACTAGTCAGATTTAGCCCTGGAATAAGTATGTGCTCATTTGAACTCAGCAGAATCTGTATGCTCGGGCTTGCTTTGGCAGACACTCACTCTTATCACCTGCTGAGCTTGATATTACTGCAGTCCTTTGGCCTGAAGAACAAGAAAATAAGAGCAGCAATGAAAAAACCACGCAGCCGTGTGGTTTGCAGCTACTGGGTGAGCAGTGGGTTCACCGCGACTTCGTGTGGATGCGCTGTGCTCAGCGTGTGTGTTTGCATTGCCCCACCTTCCCCAAAAAGCCTGTATCCATTCCCAGGCTAAGGAGATTCTTGAAGTATGGCTCTTGCCATGGCTTTGAAACATAATCCCTGCAGACCTGCAGTAGCGTTACATCAAATGCCCAACTCCTTGTTTGTTGAGCTAATAAAGAAATCATCAGTGGTTTATCCTTCCGTGAGGCTTCGGCGTCTGCAAAAGCAGTTAAGGCTGAACAAGCCAACTTTGCCCCACTCCTGTTGCTTTCCTATTGTACAGGCTGTTAACTTTTAGAGGCTCTGGGTTTTTTTGTGGCAAAGCCATTACGGGGTCATGAAGACTGCAGATGCTTGTGCTTCTGGGTGCAATTAAGAGGAAGGCTCGCCGAGTCTTACTGGTGGTGTTTAGAAATGGCTCTTTTGCCCCAACCATTTCCTCAGTCCTGACTGTGCTTGAGAAAGTTCATAATTAAAGATTCATGGCACTGACTTAATCAAACCGGTGGATTTGGTGCCCATTAATAAGGTGCCAGGATGAAGCTCACCCTGCTGAAGTCTGCATGTTCATGATGTTCAGTAGCTCCTGGAATTTCACATAACTCTGCATCTGTTGAAATCCTGGGGAATCTAGTACAAGAGCCACTGATGAAACAATTTGAAGATCCCTCAAGAAGTAGAAATTAAGATAAATTTGGTCCTATTGTTAAGTTTGAATTTAATTTTTCTTAATGTTAGAGACTATCTGAATCCAGGAGATCCTGGTGAACCTTGGATTCAAGAAACTTTCCTCTAGTAAATAAGTTGTAACTATGGCTAAATCAGTGAATTGACTCATTCCAGCAGTGACAGGATAAAAAAAACCCTCTGAAGTATTGATGTAAACCTTTTGTGCAGACTGATTGCCTATATAATTGCTTCTGTTGGCGGGGCTGTGGACAACACACTGATCTGGAGTCCCACAAGGGCAGGACAAGAACAGACGTGCCTGTGTCGTGTCACCGTTGTGTCTGAAACCCATCCTGGAGCCATGAAAAGGGAGTTTAGTCTTCACCTCCGAGAGACCTTGCCCTGTCTTGAGGCTGCTAATGAACACAAATTAGCTTGAGGGGCTTGGTTTGGTTTTGTTCTCTTGAGGATGCTGTGCCTGCAAGCATCTGGAGATGGAGGTACCTGGGTTAGGATCCTGCCTCCCGGCTCTTCCCGCGGGGCTCCCAGCTGGGAGCTGAGCTAAGCCTGCTTCTCCACATGCATGCTGGTGGGTTCTTACTCACAAGTGTCGTCTAGTTGACTTCAAGGAAAATTTTAAAACCCAGCCTTTTAGCAGAATCACAGAATCACAGAATTCTAGGGTTGGAAGGGACCTCGAAGGATCATCCAGTCCAACCCCCTGCCAGAGCAGGGTCACCCAGAGTCCATCACACAGGAACACATCCAGGCGGGGTTTGAATGTCTCCAGTGAAGGAGACTCCACAGCCTCTCTGGCCAGCCTGTAAAAAATGAAGAAGAAATGAAGTTTTAAGTCTACCTTCTAAAACGTAGAGGCTTTGAGGCTCTCTGAGCTGAGGCTGGTGTGGGTTTAGACCAGGGTGCAAGTTCCTCTCGAACAATCAATGTAGCTCAGTCCCCATTTGGCCAAAGCATCCAGCTCTGGCATCAGTTAAATATTTACATTCCCCCCTTTTTATATAAATTGTGCTCTATTAGCATACGTTTCACAGTGTATCCTTGTGTTTGAGCCTCTTTATAAATGTGGCAGTTGGAACATTAATCAGCCCCTGTACAATCCGAGGCTGAAGCCGTCACACGTGCAGCATTTACTGGTCCATCACCCGCAGCCAATAAGTCACAGGGCAGTGTACGCCTTGTACTGGGAGGATATGGAATAAAATGGAGCGTGTTTACACTGGGGAGACCTCTGTGTATTTAAGGAGTAATTGTTTCGGGGCCGTTCATTAATTCATGAGCTGACACGGGGACGTTTTTCCTCGCTGCAACAAAAATAATTATCGAGCTCAAAAAATAATAATGAATTTGCACGGGGCAGGCTTCTACTGTAATGTTCTTCACAAGTTATAAGGGTTTAATTGTAGGTTGCTGGTAGCCTTATCCATTTCAATCATTCCTGGCCCTCGAGTGCTGAGGTGCAAGGAGTTACAGTGTGCTGCAATTTATGGTGGATGTAAATGATTTCTTGTTTGCCTTCCCTGTGCTTGGCTGGCTCTGCCTTCCTTAAAGCTTTTGCTGGTGGATTTAGTGCAGTGGCACTGATGGAAGCCAGGGACAAGCAAGCAGGTGCAATGCAAAGCTCTGTCCAGGCACCTCATCCTGCGTCTGCAAACACTTCCAGCCCAACCGTGTGCTTGTGGGCAATGCTCAGGCTGCTGTTCCCTGGGATAAAGAAATGGGAACCTGTGTGGATGCAGTGTCAGTAGAGGGGCAGGCCCCCAAAAATGCTTCTGCATGGCCCCGATGCCTTTAGGAAAGCAGGCTTCCATAGTAGGTGTGGGCTGAGAGGTATGGAGCACCCAGAGTCTCAGGGACATTTAGGCTTTACCAGAGAAGCTCTCCTCTCTGCTTGGAGGGATCTTGGTGCTCTTTAGATCCAGGACCTTTTGGGGTGTTGTTAGGGAAGCCCTCATCTCAGGCAACCCTGATGTTGCCGCCACAGTGTTGACCCCAGAAAGTGCCCAACAGAGAATGTTGCCTCCTCCCTTTTCTCCCTGGACCCATCCTCACCATTCCTGATATTGAAACACCTTCACTTCACAGTACCCTGGGATGTCTTTCTCCATCTCCCTCCCCACTTGACACTTTGATGGGTTTTTGTGACTCCTCTGTTTCCTGTCCCATCCTCTTGCCCCAGAGAAGCCACCCAGTGATTTCTTGCTGCTGCTGTTAGTTTTTTGCTTTCTTCTGTTGCAGTCATCCAGTTTCCTTTGTGTGATTCCCACTTCCACTTTTTCTTCTGTTTTTCCACCACTCAGATGAGAATAGCTCAGGGCATGGAAAGAAATCCTGTATTATCTCAAGTAGACTTGGAGAAGTGGGAAATTTGTATTTCTTCTGCAAATTCCCAACCTTTGTAGGTTTGCTTGACAAACAGCTGTGCTGTGCTCCCTTCCAGGGCTGGAGGACAACCAGGCTCTCTGATATCCGTGTCCAGTAAAAGCTGCCTTTATGGGCAAGAAAATGATATCTTGCTTCCACATCCCTTGTGTTTCAGAGTGAGGAGAGTACAAATAATTCTTCCTAGAAGAAGGCAGAGGTGCCATGAGTTTGTGCAGTGCAGGCTCATGCCTGGTCCACTGGAGCGGTGCCGGGCAGAGCATGTTCACGTCTGGTTGACGCGCGTTGAAGTGCCATCCCGGCCACATTTCTACAGTTCATAAGCACAAAGACTCAACTGTGAGCTACTAAATGCTGGCGTTCAGCCAACTGGCCATTTCTTTTCTCCATTCCCTGTCATTAAAGCTGTGGGTTGTTGCTCCAGGGTGCAGTGTTTTGCTCTTCTTAAGTGGAACTGTTAACGACCCAATTTAGAGCGATGTAAAGCGCACCCAGATTCCACAGTGACTTCTAAATCCGTGTAGCATTAATGATAATCTGTAATTAATAGCCGCAATCAAAAGGAATTGTAGTTCAGTAATTAGAAATTTAGGATTAAAGTATTAGCATCTAAAAAAGACCTCTTAAAAACCTCTTCTTGCAAGAGATGGCTCTGATCCCACGGAAGAAAGCGTTTTTTAACAGATATGACCTTAGCCAAAGACCAAGTTACTAAAAATATTGCAGTCAGCCCTGACTTGTGTAGGTCATTAGACTATTGCCAAAACATTTCAAGGTACTTCTAAGAGTTTGCAGCTATTGAGTACGTAGCAGTTGCGTAATTTTCTGATGATGCTGCCTGTTGATATTCCAGATCAAATCTTAAGAACTGTGTGTTTGAGAATAAGCTTTGGTGTCCCTAGTCAGCCTTTTGGGGTGAGTATTATCAGTATCCTGTAAGTAGAGGAAACCCCAGTGACTGCCCACCTTCGAGCCAAAAGCTTTCCTGGTGTATCCTCACCAAAGAGAGCAGGTCTGCAAGAAGATGTAAGTAGAGGGCTTCCTGCCCTGTTATCAGAAATAGGGCACTGGGATTCTTTCTGATGGTGCATCATAAATGGGCTAATCCTTCAATCTGTCTCCAGCCCTCGGGAGCTTGAGGCATTTAGAAAGATTCCCAGGGAGTGAAGTTATTCATTGCGTACGTGCTGATGAAAGTCCAGTAGCAGTGATGAGGTGCTCTGATAGATGGAATAGGCTGTGGAATAAATGAAGTTCCTAACAATTTCCAGTCCTGCACTAAATTAAATCATCCTGTTGCACGTCTCACTTTTGAAGCTAAAAATGAATGTGTCGTATATTTGAAATCCACAGAGCTCAAATTGTTCAGTGGTGTTGAAAATTTCCCTATCTAATGCCAATTATTAACCTACCCTGGGCTATCAGTAACGATGTACTACAGATAAATAACAGACAGATGTGCTCAAGACTTCTACATTCTAAGAGTGTGATCCAAATTAACCATTGGAAAGTTATGACCATCATGCAATATCATCTCTGCCCCGACTGGCATGGAGCAACCTTAAGGGCTTGGACAGGTCCTCTGCCAGCAGTAAGTACATTTTCTGACACAGGGTGACAACGGTGGTGAACTCTGCAGGAATCATCTTGTAAACTCTTATCTCTTAGATCTGCCTGTGCAAGGTTTGGGCAGAACAAGCTTTGCCTTTGCTTTTTCAGCCACAGGGTTACCAGGTGGAGTGAAGCTAAGGAGTTGCCGTGAAGCATTTGAAGGAGAATGCCATGGTCTAATGGTCCAATGGTTAGGAATATGATGGAATAAAGGTTGGACTTGATGACCCTGGAGGTCCCTTCCAACCATAATGATTCTATGATTCTATGAGAAACGCCAGCATGCAGCGTTTCATCTTGCTTACCAGGCAGCTCTTTAGCTAAGGGCTGTTCTCCAGCAGTTTATATTGTAGGCTCTTCTCTTTCAAAATACTGAAAATGGTATATGAAGGCCAGCAGCTCACCTGGACGTGGAAGGCTGTGTCTTTTTGCAGGAGTATATTTTTAACATGAACTCTTTGCTGTAGACTATATATGCTGTGTCTTTACACACCGTTGTATTCCTATATTCATAATTAATTGGTGGAAGGTTTGTCATTGACCTATGGTATTGCATGCTGTTAAAGGCAGTGTATCATAGAATCACTCTGGTTGGAAAAGACCTTCAAGATTATAGAGTTCAACCATCAGCCCAGGACTGCCAAGTCCACCACTAACCCATGTCGCCAAGGGCCACATCCAAACGTTCTTTGAACACCTCCAGGGATGGTGACTCCCCCACTGCCCTGGGCAACCTGTTCCAATGCCTGACCACACTTTTAGTGAAAAAAAAATGTCCTAATATTGAGCTTGAACTTCCCCTGGTGCAACTTGAGGCCATTTCCTCTTGTCCTATAGCTCATCATACTCTCCTTGAGAGACACCTGCTTTACTTGAAGAGCAGAAACACTCACCAATTTCCCATCTTTGTGCAGTTTTGCTTTGTTCAACTAATTGAAGTATTTATGATCCCTACCTCCTTTTTAACACACAAATTGTATCACGTAGGCACGTCTACTGACACATACAGGTACTGATGTCATGAAAATAAAATCCTTTCACACATTAAAGATAAAGGCAAAATTTGAGGTATATATTATGGAAATTTCAGGACTGTGCCAATTTTTAAACAGACAAGAAAATTGGTAAATAATGGGTCGTATCCATTACAGGGTGCAGAAAGTATGTCTAGATTTCCCTCAGCACCTCCAGGGTGGGCTGTGGATAGGCTGGTAACTGGCTGATTGCAAAACGTGGTATCTTGGGAGATCAGATGAAAACGTGTGGGGAACGTACAAAGGAGCAGTGAAACAGAAAACGCAGAAGGCGAGGAAGGAAGATGAGGGAGATAATGGCTGAGAAGAGAAACAGCCGTGAGGCAGATCTGTGGGAAGATCCTGGAAGAGATCAGTCAGGTAGGAACTAGACAGAGAGAAAGATGAAGCGTCGGTCTGGAATGTGCAGGAAAGCAAAAAATCCGGAGCACTTAGTGTAATTAGGCTTTGCTCTGAATCTGTCTGTGATTCCTGTCTTCCTCACGTTGTATCCAAGTAGGACAGCTGAAGAGTCCATTTCCTGAAGACTTTTATTCTCCTCTTTCCAGGGTGTTGATGTTTCTAATAGATCTGCAGCTATAAAATGCTTATCAGTGATTTGGCCAAAGCAGTTGTGCCCAGATCTCCTGTGAAGTTGTCCTGTCCTGGCCCTCCTGGCCGCATGGGGTAACTCCCCAGTTGTGTTCCTGGTAACGTCTTGTCCAATCTTGTTTTTAGTGCCTTGTGAGATGGAGGTTTTATCATTTCCTTGGGCAAATTCCTTCACAGGATAAAAAAAAAATAATCTCACTTGGGATAGGCTTTGTATGCAGCTTCAGAGATCTGCAAATGGAAAAATTCCTTTTTTATTTAGCTTAAAGATTTGCTTGGTATAGTTTATCTTACTCCTTGCTTACTCTAAATATCTCCCTGCTATTTTGGGTATTCTACAGTGAGATCTGAATTGTGTGAGTTGCAGTCATGTTCATGTTTGTATCAGGAAAAACCACCTATTCCCAACTATATATATCTACATTTCTATAATTAAGGTATGTAATGACCCACTGGGGTGTTATAAAGGACGGCAGAGGGTGCCCCTTAAGAAGACACTGATTTTTTTGTTGGTGTGTTTTAATGAGTGTGTTACCCTCTCCGTTACAAAGCTGTGTTCCTGCCAGACCTGGGGTTTCCATCTCAGCACCCAAGAAGGAAGCCTGTCCCAGGCCACACCTCTGCTGGGTGCACACATTCCTACGTATTGCTCGCAGGACCTTGCAAGCAGGACACCCACATTCCTGGACTCACCTTGCTCTCTGCTGTGTTTCTATACAGCAGATTTATTCCCCATTAAAATCTTCCATCGTTTCTGGGTTGGTGTCCTCTTAGTTATTGGCCTCCCTGCTTTGCCTTGTATTCTCTTTCCTTTGCATTACAAATGCATCGCACGGAGATGTCAGCTTGGGAGTGGGACCTGGATCTTCTCCTTTTTGGTTCTGTGGCCAGGGGATGAGGCTGCCCCATCCTCTGACAGTCTGTAACCGTGACAGAACAAACACTGGAGCTCTGAGTAATGGTTGCTCCTGGTGAGAAAATGAGCCAGTAGTGGGTGCCTGTGATAAGAACTGGCTCTGTAGTTTTTCTTCAGAGGCAGATTTTTGTAAACCTTGGTGAAGTTTATTTAATCACAAAGGCTTTAAAGGCCTGGCTTGTGTGAAATTCACTCTGCACTTATGCAATAAACTGGAATATTAGCTAACTTCTCTGTGGGGAGTGTATTCAAACACACTTTCCTCAGCTTTTCACAGGGGTTGTAATTGACTGTTGTGATTTCTCATTAACTTAAGACCAACGTTTCTTAACAGCAACAGAGATTTGAACAGATACTCATCTTTCCAGTACTGAGGATAAGATTCGTCACTCATCTGGAGTGGTTCCATCTCTATATAAAATCTTAACAGGATAATGCTTCTGCCTGCTGATCACATTTCTCAGGTTGACTTTTTTTCAAAACAAATCTTACTGTTCAAGTAGCTAAAGCGGGTCAGGAGAGGGCATTTTGAACAGTTCAGGTTGGATCTTTAAACTCCTCGTTTGAAATCCAGTTGCAATATTAAGCAGAGTTTCTGTTTCTTCTTTTTATGGCGACAGCAAATGGGCGAGCCTGTTCCAGTGCCTCCAGTGCAAGGGAGCAGTTGGTTAGTGGGGAGGTTACATATGGGCTATGGGAGTGAAGTGAGTGGATGGGCTGTGGAGGAGCAGAGTGATGGGTGCTGAGCGCTGCTCCCTGCTCTCCTCCAGGTCATGGATGGAATAGCTGGAGGTGCCTTGCATTTGGTGTGACCTCCTTGGTGCTCCAGCTCTTTGACCCACTAGCACACAGTGGGTCCCAAAAGGGAAAAAAGCCCTACTCATCCCCAGCCTGTTTTTATAAACCCATTTTCCTCCTGGAGGCAGAGTTACAGAGCGAGGCGGAGCAGGCAGGAGCAGGAGGTGGGTTTGGTTCCAGGGGAGGAACGAGTTTGCTCAGATGAGGCTTTGATCTTTCTCCCATCCATGACTCATCTCTCTATGGGCTGGCTGAGAGCTCATCTTCTGACAGAGCACTTTGCATTTGGCCTGAAGGTTATAAGATAGTTCTTCCAAGGAGAGGTTTTGCTGCTCTCACTTCCATGCACAGCAATCCCAAGTCATCACAGTTAGAAATGAAATCCATGCATGTCTCATGGACTTCTTTCATAGAATCATAGAATGCACTGAGTTAGAAGGGACCCTCCAGGATCATGGAGTCCAACTCTGTCCCTGTGCAGGGCACCCCAAGTCACCCCATGTGCCTGAAAGCATCACCCAAATGCTTCTTGAACTCAGTCTTGGTGCTGTGACCACTGCCCTGGGGAGCTGTGCTAGTGCTCAACCACCCCCTGGGTGAAAAACCTTTCCCTGATATCTAACCTGTCTTGTCTGGGATACTTTTATTTTCTGCATGAAGTGTGAGTCAGTGGTGTGTTCCCATGCTACGTAGCTACTCTGCACGTTCCTTTCAATAGAGTAAGATGTTTACTAGGGGCACAGTAACACTTTGCTCTGGAAAACTATCTCACAAATAGGAAAGTTTAATCTTGCAGTGTGGTTTCTTCTGTAGATCAGGTGGGGGATTTCTGCTCTGTGAGATTTAGGGTCATGTTTTCAAAGCCTGGTTAAGAAAACATTGATACTGTATTTCACCATGGTATTGTTGGGGCTTTCCTGTGCATTTTGGTCAGTGTGTGTTGGCTGTTTGCAGAATATGGTTCATTTGTGGGCTTTTGATACCAGCATATTTCCATGTGAACAGAAGTAATGTTACCTACAGAAAATACATTGCTAAGGGCAAACCTTGACCATCTGAGCAGTGTGAATGGTGGAACCTGTTGCCTGGGGGGTTGAGCAGTGCCCTGTGGATGTAAGAGATGAACCTGTATGGTCTCAACAGGAGGTGTGAGAGGCAGCAGCACCTCAGATCCCTCTCTTTGAGGGTTTTATCACAAGCCTACAGGAGCTGCCCCATTTTTTTGAGTAGAAGGGATGGAGGGGCAAGGACCCAGGGAAAGCAAAGGAGATCAAGCAGCCCAGCCTCCAGTACCAGCCTAACACTGACCAGATCCTGGTCAGCATTTGGCCCACTGGTTATTTGTCACCTACCCCACATCTCTGTTTTAGTCACAGAATAAATCCATTGACCACAGTGTCCTGCTGCCTGGATGGTCGTGGTCACCATGAAGATGATGGTACCACTGGATATGGTTTGTTTTCCTTAAACCTCACAGGTCTTTCAGCCCGTTTGAGTTGAGTAAGGAGCTCAACTGTTAAAAAGTAAAGAATGAAGAGAGATGGACACAGTGGGCTAAAAAATCTCAGCTTGTGTAAACAGGTGTCACTGCTGACTTCAGAGTGATGCCATCTTACATGGGCTCAGGATCAGTGGGCATCTGCCCAGCCCAGGGGGTGTGTGTGGAGGTGAGTTATGATGCCTTCAGATTCCGTGTTTACATTGGAAATACTCAACAGAGGCTTAAATAAGCACTGCTACCAGGTGGGCTTTCAAGAAAGACGATATTTATAAAATGTGTAGTGGCTGTATCTGGGCTCAACAGCTCCGTGCATTTGTGTGACTTCGTGTTTATCATTTTCTGGTGATGTTTTTAATGAAACAGGATAGTTGCTAACTGGTCAAGTCAACGCAGAACGTTTGTGCGTATCTTTGCACTGGCAGAGTTTTGTGAGTGGCATTGCTTTGTAGGTAAAAGGTGGCTGGGAACAAGCTAAAGGGATGGTGTAAAAATAAAAATAATGCACTTCAAAATATTCCCCTTCTCATCTGGGGTCCTGCTGGCACTCAGCATCCCCACTGCCCCCGCTGTGCACTGTGTGTCCAAGTGAAATCACCTGGCACTGGGGGTCCAGTTGATTTGTAGTGAGGCTTTTCAGCATCTTGCTCAGATCAGGAGTTGTTTGCCTCAGGGAGGCCAGCAAACATCTCACCATGGCTGCTGCTCCCCACTGCTGCAGCTGGCTGGGACGCAGCAGGCGCTGTGGCAGCCATTACACACTCAAGTCCTTTTATTGGTGTTCAATGAAATCATCAATGTTCAGATGTGGGGAGGTTTCACCATGACCTATAGCTGAGGCTGGATGGATGCTGACAGTTCCCTGAACACCATCCCCTGTGCAACTTGCTGTTTGCATGTTAGAGAAGAGGTAAAAATGTAAGTGAAGGCTAAAGTCACCATTCAGCTTTATATTGAAAAGGAAACAAGTATGAGAGCAATGAGAAAACGGTGCTGACGTTCAGCTCAGCCTCTCCAGCCTGTGTTTGCATGAGTTGTAGGAGGATTTTTATACAAGTAGCCCTATTAGCTTCAGTGCATAAACTGTGTCCCTTCTGGTGCACGTGGGTTCGCAGGATTAACGTTGCTTGTAAATGTTAATAGATAACACGTTCAGCAGCCTCAGAGCGTTTGGGTTTGTCTTAGCCCTAACACTGCAGAGTCATCCCACCTCTATAAAACTCGCGGGGAGATTTTAAGGTAGGCCAAATACATCTCCAAGATTGGCTGCTTAATTAACACAAGGCCTCACAGTGACAGCATTGCAAAACAAACTCCGGCGTTGGCCCCGTGCCTTTTTCCACTCCGCTGGTTCTGCTGCCCATATGTCTCAGCCTGCCAGCACAGAGCATCGAGTGCATTTTAATAGCTGCTGTTCTTTGAATCATTTTATTACTATGACAGTGGCTTTAAAAATGCCTTCACTCTCCTGACGGTACAGAATCAATATATTAACAGCATCTTTTTTTTTCTATTTTTCCCTTCCAGGAGTAAATTCATCGCTTGTTGCTGATTTCATGCCCACAGCATCATGGAACATCTCCAGTGAATTAGATAAAGGTAAGTGGACAGAAAAAAGTAGAAGGATGTGAGGTCAGATTTAAAAATCTCAGCTCTTCTTGACTTGGCATGCAGAGGGGTGAGGGGGCATTTGAGATAAAACTTGTTTGCCTCGTGGTCATTTGACATTTAATTATGTGTGGCTCTGTGATTTCTGGAGAATGCTGTGTTCATTTCTTGTACCAGTAAAATGTTCCACATGGTAAAAATATTTCAAGATGTGAGTTCTCTTGGTTTATGAACTGCTTGATATTTTGTCTGGTGAATCTTAGGATTTGAACTCAAAATTAACAAGCATCAGGCAGTCTGCCTCAGTGTGTTTTATTGTGAAATTTTGAGCTTTTAAATTAATAGAGGAGGATAATATATTTGCAGGTAATAACTATGTGTGATTTGGAGCTCTCTGAAGGGTATATATTGTGAAAAAGGGATATATTTCTCATTTTGCACTACCTATTATTTAAACCAAGTTGCTTTGGTTCCTCTAGCCCTTGCTGCAAGGCAGTGGCCTGCATCTCCTGAGCCAGTCTGGTCTTTGAAATGCTTCTAACGTAGCGTTTACAGGGGAGAGTGAGCCACACTGACTGCAACTTGTCAGCCCCTCTTGTGATTTGCTTATAACTTTGCCAATCATTAACTATTTTGGCTGAAATTTCCCGTGGCGGGGTTCGGCCACAGATGGTTTTTTGAAATGTTTTGGTCTGTAATTTGTTAATGTTTTTCTGGACATGTGTTCATAATGTTTTACGTTTAAGCATAACTATGTTTTCTGTGCCTAAGGATGAAGAGAATATGTAGTTCTGGGTACTTAAAAGGCAAGGCTGACTCTTTCACATCTGCCTTCCCACCAAAGAAGGAGCAGGACTTTCTGGTGGTCCAGGACACGTTGGAGAAGATGAAGGTCAAAGGGCTTATGCTTGCTGGTGGAAAAGGGAGAAAAGCATGTAGTCACTAAGCAGAAAATTCCAGATTAGCAGCAAATTGCTGAAAGAAGGCGTTGACAGAATGGGTGTCTGATCCCACTGCAGGGACTCATCCAGGTGCCCTTGGCAGGTTGGGACAGAGAACGTCCCAACTCTGTGGAGAAGTGAGGGCAGTGGTTCTCCCAGACAGGATGCCTGTGTGTTTCTTTACTTATTTGGCCCCTTTGTTTTTTAAGAAAATAAATAAATAAGTGGCCTAGGAAAAAAACCCCCACAAGGCTACAAAGCCAAACACTCAGAAGTTAGGGAATGCCAGAGAGAAGGTGATTGGATGGTCTCAGTTCAGGCCTCTGAGGATATCCTTGGCAGGCAGCCTTTGCTCACCCACCAGGTAGATTTTTCTCTAGGAGAAGACATGGTCTCACTTTGTTGAAGTGGTGGCAATATTTTTTGCAGATGATGGTCAGTGATACATTCTCTGTTCTCCGCTGTGAGCCCAAGGGCTCAATTGGTGGAGTGCCCATAGGTTGATACATATTGTGGAGAAGGCTGTGTGCCTCCAAGCAAAACCTAGATGGAGGGGAGGGTACAGCAGAGATATTGAAGGTAATGTAATTTTGCAGTAAATTGTATCTGATCTGTGCTGAAGAAAAGTCCCTGGTAGCTTCTTTGTTGTTACTTCTAATGGGAGGTTTTGTGTAGTCTGGTTTCTTATGCCCAGGGTGATTTTAACCCGTGTTTTGGCTAAACTTTCTCTCAGCTGGTAGTTGAAATGCTCCTTTTTTTCAGTAGCACGTGTCCCAGATGGACACTCTCCGAAACCTTGATTGATGTAGCTAAGAAACAGGGGAATGTGCCTGGTGGCAGCACAGACTGCTGCCTCCTTGGCATCTGCTTCCTCCAAACCACTCTCCGCGCAGGGTTGTATCAGCCAGGGTTCAGGTGTCCCACCCTGGCTGCCAGTGTGCCTGCTTTGTTGGAAAGCACCAGCTCCAGATCTAGCAGAGGTGAATCATAGAATCATTCTGGTTGGAAGGGACCTCCAGGGCCATCAAGTCCAACCTTTATCCCATCATATTTCTGACCATCAGACCATCAGACCATGGCCTCAAGTGCCTCATCAACCCGTTTGTTGAACACCCCCAGGGACGGTGACTCCACCACCTCCCTGGGCAGCCCATTCCAGTGCCCAACCACCCTCCCAGTAAAGAACTTCTTCCTAATATCCAACTTAAAAAAAACCTGAGGTGAAATGAAACCTGAGGTGACTGCCACCATCCTGGACGTTGAGTCATCTCATTGCTCAGAGCGAAGCTGTGCTTTGCCATGCCTTGGCCTCGATGTTAGCAATCAAACCATTTTCCACAGTGCTCCCACGGCACCTGTTCCTGGGCCAGATTGTCAGAAACAGGTAAAATGAAGTTTCTTGCTCCTAATCCACCTGGAATGTGGCAATTAGCACTCGCAGGGCTGAACCCTGCATTCCTGGGGGATTACTGGCCCCTTTGCTGGAGCCCATTAGCATTGAGCCTGCTGTAAGCTCACACACCTAAACACGCATTTACATAGGTGTTTAAAATGCCTTTGCTGCCCAAAAAGCTGAGTCAGAGGGGCGGGTTCTCCCAAAGCAAAGCACACACGTTTTGTCTTGTCTGAGAGAGAAGCAGCAGCTTTCATGTGGGAGCTGCTGGTCCTGCTGAAGCATTTTGAGACTCTGGCTGGACGAAGCCGCGTGTGCTGCAGCGCGCGCCGGCTCGGGGAGCTGAAACCTCAGAGGAGAAAATTAGGCATGCACTTAGTTTCCATTCCTTTTGCAAACAAGCATCTCGAGAAGTCAACATCCACTTGTCTCTCCTGTAGTCAGCCACGAGGTCACGCAGGCGTCCCAGTAAAACTCAGTTTAAAGCCTATTAAGTTCACCACATGAAAGTGGTTTCCAGCCAAATTCCCCAATTAAGTGGCTGTCTGCTCCGAGTGGCTCTGGCTCTACCTTCTGCCTGGTGAAAACGAGCAGCTCTTCCTCAAACTCCTGTCTCCTGTGCTTGGGAAGGAGGAGCAGCTCCTAGGCTTGCTAAACAATATTCTGCGTTTTGAAATAATTACTTAATATGGTGCTTTCCCCCGCTCGGCGAGTTGTGCAGTGATTATCTTACAACTGAGCCCTATTCAGGTTTCAATTTCTATTAAATAAGCTAAATCGACAGCATTAAACAGTTGCCTGTTTATTCTTTTTAACAGGAAATGAATTTAAAAGAGACGCAGCCACCCGTGAAGAGCTGTTGAAAGCAGCGATTGATGGGAGGGAGGAGGTGGTTTCTCACCAAAACCTTAAAAAAACAAACAAACTCTGCATAAAAAATAAAAAAAGTCACTTTTAAAATGGGGGAAATCTAGCTGTGAGCATTGCTCTCTCTTTTCTGAGGGGTAAATCACGGCGTGCAGGGGGAATGCCACGAGGGAAAGAGAGAAATGAAAATGCGATCCAATAAATATTGAGTTATATAAGGAGAAATAAGTGAACTTCAGGGGAAAAGGGGCTCTGGTGGTAGGAAAAGGCCCATCTGGGATTGGGTGGCAGGATGCGAAGCCTTTCACCCCCAGGTTGCTGGTTGAGCTTTCCCCTGGGCTGGGGGAGCTGAAGGTGCCCGGTGGGTGGGAGATGCCCAGTGAGGACCGTAGGTCGTCACTTGGCGAGGCTCAGAGAAGTCTCCTCCATGTGTGCTGCTCACAGCCCTGCTGCACCAGGTTGGTGACCTCTCCTGACACTGCCATGGCACGGCCATTCACCTGTGGTGGCTCCAAGCCATTTCCTTACCTGGAAAGGGTTTGAGATCGGTTGTGGCAATGGGTGATACCTGAGGTAAAAAAGGCCAGGTGAAACAGGGAGTAAGTGGAGTTCATGAGGACACTCTGCCCCGGTGCCAGCTTTTAGGGTCCATGCTCTGTTCTTCAGTGTGACTCTTTTTTGGGGTGAGCAAGGCAGGCAGCCCTGAGCTTTTTTGAATCTTCCTTTCTTCCCGTTGCTTGAGGCACTCTGGTTCCTCATTCCTCCTCCTTTCTCTCCCCTCACACGGGACAAGCTTCTGCTCCAGCACTTTGTTCGAGAAAGCTTCTGATTTCCCATGAGCTCTTCTTTGCCCTGATCCTTATTTGAAAAGGTGAAGAGCTCTTCATTCAGCTGCTTCTCCCCCACAACAACCATGGTGCAAGGGTTGGCTTTTCCTTCCGTCAGCCGTCGGTTTATTTACAAAGAAATAGATAGGCCTGAGGTTGAATGGAGCCTATTTACATCTGGTACAGTAGAGGAATTGTTTAGGAACTCTTCATCCTTAGGCAAAGATAATATTGGAATCCTTGCCAAGAAAGAGTCAGCTTTGAAATATTATTTTCTTTTAACTGTGGGTAGGATTCGACTCCAGCGGACGCTCACTCTACAGGACTGATCAGAGCAGGATGCCATCACTGCAGCTTCACCTCATCAGGTCCTCCTGCTCCCCCCGGGCCCACCTGTGGCCTCCTCAGGAGCTCATTTCATCATGGCAGCTCCCTGACCACATGTGAAGATGTGTCCTGGCCGTGGTTGAGCCAGAGCTGAGGACACCAGTGCTGGGATGCAGCCTGGTGCCTCCTCCTCCCAGGAGCTCTTCCCTTGGTCCTCCACTTCCCAAAGAAAACCCATTTGTGGGAGTTTTTGCAGATATTGCCTTTCCCTTTTCCTTTCCCTTTTCGTGGCTTATCTGCTTTGGCAAACAAGTATGAAACATTAGAATGATCCAGGGCTTGGGAACCATTTTCATTCCCAGACATCTGTGATCCCAAGCCCGGGCTTTGAGCTCCCCACAGGCTCCCTGTGTGGCACAGCTCTTGCGGTCACTGCCGCAGCAGCACTCAGCAGTCTCGTCGTGCTCCGGGTGTTACATGGGAAGCAAACATTCCCCAGAGGGCTTAGCAACAAGAGTCAGGGTTTTACAAAATCACCCCGAATCACTCAGTGGTTTAAAGTTAAGCTGGGGTTTATGCTGACAAACTCAATACAAGGATCACCTATAGCAAACATCCCTCCCTTGGGCTGGTTCGGGGATCCAGACTGGAAAATCACTGTGGAAGATCAAAACAGGGGATGGGAGAGCTGCTGTGGTAACTTCTTGGAGATCCTTATGCAGGCAGAACATCCCCTGGCAGGTTGGGTTGAACAGCAGCTGTAGCACAAGAGGAGGCCACGAGGCACAGAAGGGGCTGCAGGACATCACGGTGGGTACGGACCCTTTGGGTCTGGGGGCTGCCCGAGGGGAGAAGCAAGCCTTGATGTCCTTACTGATGAATCCAGGCTACAGCTGTCACCTGGGCAAGTCTTTCCAGGCAGGGAAATGACCTGGCTACGAGTTCTTAGAGGGAAAATCTTTCAGATGTCCCAGGGAGACTTTGACTCTTAGGCAAACTACATCTCCAAAAGCATAAACAAAACCAAACATGGAGAAAACCAGGTGGGTCGAGGCCTCCTGACTTTAGCCCCAGTTCTTTAGAGATTTCCAGATCTTCTTTTGAAATCACTGGATGTGAATTTGATACGTGTGGTGAAAGGGAAAGAATTACAGCTTTCACATTCATGCACAATTTACTTTTTTATTTTCCTTTATTATCTAGGGGATATTCAGTAAATCCAGCTCCCCTGATGGAGCTCAGGATTCTGATTCCATTTGTGGGGTCCCGTTAGTAGCGAGGCAGTAAATTACTGCTACTTTGTTTGAAAATTTTTTTAGCCACAGTACATTAGCTCCTTTTGTTTGCTTTTCCACTGACGGGGTGTACGTTTTTATTTGAGAATTTGTGTTTCTTGAATGTCTCATTTATAAATAATACAGGGTGTGAAATTTGAAGGTCACAGAACGCAACCTGGAAAAGAAACCACCTTGAGAAACGTTGGGCATTCATGGCAAAAATCCTTCACAAAATGCTTCACTTAACATTGGATTTTTTTATATAAGCTCAGGGTGTGCAGTGAGTATCTGACCATTATACATAAGGGAACTTTATATAATAACCTTTTCCTGGCTCATCCAGCTATCTTTGTTTATTTGAAAGATTGATAGATCAGAGGGTCAAGGGACGTGTTTTATTGTAAGTTTCTGTTCCAAATTTCCTGACATTTTGGGGTTGAAAAAAGAAATAGACCTTTAAAAAGCAAAGAAGGGGCTAATAAGAACCAGATCCTAAAGTGATGCTATGTCAAAATGTCAAAAATAACAGCTTTTCTTTGACTCTACAGCATTAATCTTAAGGCACATACCTTTCTATACGCCCTTTCTTTAATAGCTTGAGTTTTTCTACGTGGCTCTTTACTGCAAAGCAGCTTCTAAAGTGACAACAAAATCCCTTGATGGTTTTCAGTAGTTGGGTTTATAGCTGGATGTGGACATTTGTTTACCTACTCCAAATCGCTTTTTTTGTGATAAAGTTTAGAGGCTTCCTACTCGTGCTATAAAACTGGTTCCTGAGTAAAGAAAAGCTTCATTTCCCCTTGCCAGATTGTAGTGTCAAAGCCATCACCAAGACATCTGTCCTTAAACCTGGAAGTGGACTCATGAAAAGAGAGGCAGATGTGAACTCTCAAATGCATATTAAGAATTCCCATTGGTGTGAAGAGCAGCGAGTTGTCCACTTCCAATCTGAGAGCAGTGGGATTCAGGTGCTCATCCCCAGATCACATTTTGGAAGACCATGGGCATCTGTGCTCCAGTTTCCCTCCACAAGCCCTCCCTCCCCTATGGGCCAGGGCTATCTCTAAGCTGCTGGTTATCAGAAAGTAGCAATTAATTCTGAGAATCCCAAATGCAGTGAATGTCACACGTGAACATCTGAAAAGCCATAAAGCCTTGGGCAGTGGTCAGCCTGTTCCAGTTCAGCAAATGATCCTTGGGTGGCACGGAACCCTCTGGATAGTGCCTGGAAAGAGACAGCCCAACACGTAGCTGCGTGTGTCCCCAGCTGAGTCTTGCACGCACGCATCGCTGAGGAAACTCATTTGGAAATAAGCTGGGCAAGCAAAGGCAGCAGAGTGTTTCCTTCTGGCCCAAGACAGTTGACACTGAATATTTCCGTGTGATTGTCTGGACTTTTTAACTCTGATATTCTTCATATGGGTTGCCAAATCGTGGGTTGAGTGCAGAATCCCTTTCCTCCCACTGTCATTCCTCCACTTGTATTCATTTAAAGTAAGTGAAATCCCAGCTGGGAGTCTTCTTTTGCCCCTTTTAATGCAAGGGATTTGATCAGACCGACAGATCGGACCTGTCGGGAGTCGTCTTCCCTTGGGAGTTACGGGCGGATCAAGCAATCAGTGGTTAATCCTTTTTCCAATGGAGGAGTAAGTATGACCTCTGTCTGTAGCCAGGCTTCGGCCAGAAATCCTGCTGGTTCCTTCTTCAGCTGAACTGGAACCGCTTCAAACTCAGGTTGATTGAACATATGGACCAACCAGCGAGCCCGGCCAGCACGGTCAGGCTGGGTGGACTCTGGGTTGGTGACTTTCTCCAAAGGGATCAATTCCATATAGAAAATTCCCAGCTCTCTGAGCTCAATGGTGGTGGTGATACCTATGAGTATGGGGCACGTCCAAGTGTAGCATCCGACTGGACTAACGTGGGTAATCCAGAGCTCTGAGTGAATTAAAATGCTTCTTCCCAAGCTAGTATATATATAGAAGGTGTATATATATATATATATTTAGAGAGAGAGAGAAGGTCCAACACGGGCAGCCTGTGTTGGACCTCTGATGTGCCTAGCGGGCTCTTCCCCTTTAAATAAACTCTTTAAGTTCCCAATCTTTAAACTCACCCATCTTGCAGGCACTGACTGGGACACTTTGGGCACTTCTTTTTCCAATGCATGCTATGACAAGGAACCGGTGAGCTTCTAAACCTTCTGGTGCAGAAAGATAAAGGCACTAGAGAGTCTGTAAGACTGTAGGGTTGCTTGAGGAAAGGTTTGGAGATGTTCCTTTCCAAAGAAGTGTGTTGTTACATGTCTGTAATAAGAAGTAGCTTGGTACACTGACCTCTCTGTTGCACCTGGATCAAAGCTGGTTCCAGGCTTGTGGCGGCTTAAATAGACACTTTGATTTTAGCTCTTCTTTGAATATTCCAAAAGATCAAAAGGGCATAAAGGAAAGGATAAATGAAACAACAATTCTTCTCATAAAATGAACGTTTCGGGGTCTAATCCTGCACCCCCATCATGCCTTAAACACCTAGTGAAATCAGACACACGTAGCACACACAGTGCTTGGGGGAAGAAAGGTCTCACTGTGGCCAGCACAATCCTCCTCCGAGCAAAGAGGGTGTTACTGCTCTAAGATGTGTCTTTGGTAATTTAAGATAGAGTAACCATGTGGTCACAGAGGAGATTAACATTCCTTGGCCAGAGAAGACGAGCTTTTATTTTGAAAGCCACCTGGGTTCCACTTAAAAGTAGTAGAATACTTGAGGATTTATTACAAGCGGGCGGGCTCCTATTTAACAATGTCAAGCCGTAGCTGTGGAAATGCACACACTTTTCCTCTTTGGAGACACGCAACGCACTACGTTTTGTCCTTGCACAGCTGTTGCTATTCTGTAACATCAAACCAGCAAAAAAGTTTGGCCATGAAGGATACCTAATATTTGGATTTTATATGCAGTGTCTCCAATTTATGCGCTTAGGATCACGAAGATGACTTATGATGTGTTGTGTTTGCCTTGGCAGCGGCTCAAAACCAGAAATATATTTCAGGCTTGGCTTTCCAGATATTATCTCAAGTCATTTAAAAGTTCATTATAGGGCACCCGCTAGTGCTGCTATAGTAAAGGGGCTGTCAGCATTTTTCAAGGGTTTATAACTCAGCCATTAAAAAAAACCCTCTCTGTGGGCTGAAACTTGGCATTCAGGGTCTAGGCCCAGCAGTAAATTGTTTTTACAAATTAAAAAAAAATCAGTTTGACTATTATTAAATTATAGGTGGGCTAAATTTTATTTAGAACGTTTTCAGCCTATTCTCCCATACTTCTGTAAATGAAAACGTTTCCAAAATGTTTTTATGGAGTGCTACTCTAAAATATGGACCAGCTTTTGTTATGTTCTTGAAACCTTGAGATTTCACTGAAAATACAATAACAGTGCTTATCCCAGCATAGCACTTTTCACCTTCGGAGTGCTTTACGAGCATTATCTCATTAATGTACATAACAGCCTCCCCATGATGTCAGAGGGATTATTATCCTCACTTTATAGCTGGAGAGATTGAGCCAGAAGGTTTAAGGCTGTTTTTGAAAGGACTTAGTTGCACAAATCCCCTGTGAGCTTTGATTGGCTTTGGGTGTCTACTTCCCTTTGGCTCTTCTAAAACTCACAACTGAAGTGATTCACCCAAGGCTGCTCAGAGCCAGATTAAAGCTCAGACTTTCCAATGGCCAGTGCCACTGGACTGACTAATTCTCAGTGGTGCAGTAATTACCCTGTAAATAAGAACCGTTGTGTGTCGAAGAAATTATTCTTTAGGTCAGAGGGAGTCAACTCTGGGCATCTGGGGAGCTCCTTGGCGGCAGGGAGGCTGTGGAATGAAACATGGTGTGGCCATGCAACATGGAGTCTTCATCATGTGTGCAAGCAGTGGGTTCATCCCAAAGCACAAACAGAGGATTTATCCCTTTTTTCTTGGCCTTTGATCCCAGAAGGAGAAGATACCAATGCTGGCTGACGGGGGGTGACCTGGACAGAAACCTGGCTGCAGGCAGGCACTGTTTTGTTCTTTGCATAGTTGTTATTAAAGGGAGAGGGTGATGGCAGCAGCTTTGGAGATTTGATGGGCTTTGGTGGGTGAGAGTTAGACACAAGTATTAAAAATAGAATTTGGCTTTTCTTCAGCCCCTCCACGCCAGACAAGGGCAACAACGGATGGCTTTTGTGCACGCCAGGGAGGAATGCTCATAATTTTGTATGCCTCAGGAACAGTCCAAGGTTTTTTGGAAGCACTGTTAGACTTTCAACTCATTTTCAATTACAGAACTGCTTTATCTGTGAGAAAAATTTTCTCATGAAGCTTCCAATTGCTTGGAACCTGCCCTGTTTGAATCTGCTCTCGGGTGATCTGCTTGATCTGATTTATGATTTGGATGCAAAATTTATGGATTTGAGGACTAAGCTGAGCTGAATTTAGCAGATGCATTTTGTTTCAGTGTCTCTGTAGTACTTTGTGAAGGAAGGTGCAGAACCCTTAGAGAAGAACCAGAAGCTCTGGATGCTGAGGCTGTTTCTGGTTGTACCATTAAAGAAGTTGCACCATAGCTCTTGCATTACTGCCATACTTTTTCACTGACTTACTGTTACTGCTGATACTTTAAAATCCTTCTCCAGCCTTGGGGAACCTACCCTACATCTTTACTCCTTTATTTGCCTCTCCTGTATACCATAGGACTGTTAAAATATTGTATTTATTGTGGTGTTTGTCAGGAGGACCAACACAGGGCTGTTCTATTCTCTGCCTATGTCATACTGTAGATATCTGACCCAGTCTTTGAAATGTTATCAGGAATGATATAAACTGCTGTGGTACAGAAATGTTACATTAGATAATGAAATGTGGTTATCCAGTTCCATGCTATTAGTGTGATTTTATTAAACTCAGGTTGTGGAGAGAGCCCAAGAATATGTGTGCTGACTCAGGTTATGCTTCCTGGGGAGGTTATTAAGATATAGCAAGTCAGAAACATTTCCAGCCTTGCAGTGAAGCATGCAGAAAGGATTCTGGAGAGCTGAAAGGCCAGCCTGACACCTCCAGTGAGGGACATTGAACCTGTTGTCCGTCCTCACCGAGATCTCTGCCCGTTTTACCCCATCCAC
Source organism: Aegotheles bennettii (assembly GCA_013398125.1). Lineage (NCBI taxonomy): Eukaryota > Metazoa > Chordata > Aves > Caprimulgiformes > Aegothelidae > Aegotheles > Aegotheles bennettii. The sequence goes on along the minus strand of VZRW01012349.1, from coordinate 323,398 downwards.
AGATTTCCTAACTAATTAGATCCATGGGAGCACAGGTAAAACTAGGGTGTTTTTCATGCCCGAGGATTAAAAGGCTGGTTGAGCAGTGAAAATAACATGTGTGGGCAGTCCCTTTGTGCTTAGATGTTTATCCAAAGGGCTCCTCGGGACCAAAGAAGAACAGGGACGCCTTGTATAAAGTGCTATGCAAATCCAGGGGGAGAGCTTACACACTGAACAGATTAAATACAAAGGAAAGAGATATTAATACACTCAAAACATAATGAAGGGAGTAGCTAGTGAAGGTGTGATTAAAGTGAGTAATTAGGGAAGTGAATTAGTTAGGCGAGTTAGTTGGCTAAGCTGGTTTTATACATGCTGGAGATTTTTTTCATACTTTCAGGCAGGCTTATTGCTGGAGTTAACAGCAGAGGTGCCTGAGAACAGTGGAGCATAAGCAGCACAGCACCAGTTTACTTACTGATAGGCTTTTCTTGCCTTCCTGGGTTGGCCCTGAGAGCGCAGGAGCAGAGGGCAGCCTCTGGATTTCTCCTTCCTGGGCTGCCCTGCTGAGACAGCCAGCAGATGATAATGGGCTTGGGCCATTAATGACCACCGTTAGGTTTGAACCTGTGACACGGAGATGAAAGCCCACGTCTTCCATTCCCTGTACCCAATCCATCTCAGTCTCTGCCTTTAAAGGATTTAATTAAGTGTTGGATACAGTTAACTAGAAAAAGTCCTCTTCCTGAACCATGCAGAATGAAATAGCACTTGACAGGAGAAGGCAATGCTCACAAATGGATTAGAAGAGATTAATTTTGCTAAATTTTCATTTAACATTCTTTGTCTTAACAAAAGAATTCTTGATCTTCTGCTTGCACCTATCATGAGACCTGTTTTAGATTTAAGATGAACTTTAGAACTGTTAGCAAGGGAAATACTGAGCGAGGAAAAGGTCTTCATCTCCTAGATGTGATCCTTATCCCTCCTCCGTGCAGTCGGTGCTTGCAAAGTCATTGGCAGCATCCTGTCTGGAGAACAATGAAAAATGTCTGAGATCTTAACTCCTGAGTGATTCATTTCAGATATTCCTATATTTTGTGGGCCCTAATGTGGGCAGGGGTGTATCTGCAGAGGCACCAAAGTGAGCAGGTGGCATTCTGGTGTGTGTTTTTCATGTTTATTGGGTAGCAAAAATAAAAGAAAAAAGAGAAGCCACGTTTTACCTCCTTTTTCTGTCCTCAATGAAGCCAAATAGGATGGTGTTGAGAAAGTAGAGGGAATCTGTGCATGTATGAAAGAAGTTTTCAAGAAATACAACATTGCTGTAGTGCAATGGAAATGCCAAAATGTGTTCCTTTTATTATCATGCAAAAGTACGTGGAACCTATTGCTGGCCCTGAAAGATTAATTAATGAGTTTTACCATTTTCTACTGAATTTCTACTAAATTTTACTAATTTTCTACTGGTAGCCACTCCCTTTGTTTCCCTTTCGAAGACAAGCATGAGCTTTCTCTAAACTGCCATTTCCTGATCTGGAATTCTTTATTCACCCTTTTTTCTTGTCACGTAACAGATTACTTCTTGACGCTCGATGAACCTATGAATAACATAACCACCACCCTTGGCCAGACTGCAGAGCTGCACTGTAAAGTCTCTGGCAATCCTCCCCCAACGGTCCGTTGGCTGAAAAACGACGCCCCGGTTGTCCAAGAACCCCGGAGGATCTCCTTCCGTGCCACGAGCTACGGGTCCCGCCTGCGGATAAGGAACCTGGACACCACAGACACTGGCTACTTCCAGTGTGTTGCCACGAACGGCAGGAAGACTGTGTCTACAACTGGGGTGCTCTTTGTCAAATTTGGTAAGCTTTCTCTTTCCAGTGTTCAAACTGTTACTTGGAGGGAAAGCTGTGTGCCCTTGTGGCCAAGAAGGCCAATGGCATCCTGGGGTGCATTAGAAGGGGGGTGGTCAGTAGGTCGAGAGAGGTTCTCCTGCCCCTCTATTCTGCCTTGGTGAGGCCACATCTGGAGTCCTGTGTCCAGTTCTGGGCCCCACAGTTCAAGAAGGACAGGNTCCCTTGTGAGGAAAGGCTGAGGGAGCTGGGGCTCTTTAGCTTGGAGAAAAGGAGACTGAGGGGTGACCTCATCCATGGTTACAAATATGTAAAGGGTGAGGGGCAGGACGATGGAGCCAAGCTTTTTACAGTGCTGACCAATGATAGGACAAGGGGCAATGGATGCAAACTGGAGCACAGGAGGTTCCATGTGAATATCAGGAAGAACTTCTTTCCTGTGAGAGTGCCAGAGCACTGGACCAGGCTGCCCAGAGAGGCTGTGGAGTCTCCTTGGCTGGAGACATTCAAACCCCGCCTGGATGCGTTCCTGTGTGATGGACTCTAGGTGACCCTGCTCTGGCAGGGGGGTTGGACTGGATGAGCTTTCGAGGTCCCTTCCAACCCCTAGGATTCTGGGATTCTGTGGAGAAAGGTGCGTTCATGCACTGAAAAATGAAGGCACTGGTGTAGTGGTACCAGCTGCTCTGACTCAGCCTGTTTCTGGGAGCATCTCTGGGTGGCAGCTTGTCCTCTCTGCCTGTTGGCCCTTTGCTCAGCTGAGACACCCATGTTGCTACCCCAATGATGGCTTTTGCTGTATAAAAGCCTGCTGGAAGCAGGACTGGAACACCGTGGTCACTGAACAGCAGTGTTCATTAATGTTAATTAATGTGTTCATTAATTAAAGTTCATTAATCCTGAGGGGATTCACAGCAGGTGGGAAAAACTATTTTATTCTCAAGTGCCTGAGTGACCTCCTTTGTCTCGAGTAAGTGAGAAATTGCAGCTTGCAGTGTAGATTGGAGGCACGTTAGTGACACGCACACATACACACACACACGCACACACATACCTGTCAGGTAAAATAAGCACTTTTCCTTCAAAGTTTATATTGCCATAATTGCCTTCAAAGCTGGTCTTACAGCTGAGAAGATTCCAAACAAGAAACAGGCTTCATGCATCTTCTCCACATTCAGAGGGGAAGAATTCACCGAGATGAAGGTGTTTGCACAGAGTCCTTGTTAATCCTCTTAGGAACTGGACAAATATCACACATTGAATGATGTATGTGATGAGTTTCAGTCTTTTTTCATGTATTTTCTACATCTTCTAAATGGTGATAAATTACTCGTTAGATGTTCTTTCATAAGGCAGTTGTTGTCCTTTAGCCTGTATCTGAAATGCAGGAGATTTTTATCTGAGCAGTGATGCTTTTGTAGATGCTCCTGTAGGAAACAGTGAGTATTTCTCCTTTTTCTGACTGGAGCATTATTTAACCTCACGATCCAGTTTCTAGTGCAAATACTCATGAGTGTGAACTTCCCTGATACTCAGCCATGTGAACATGCATGCCAGGCTGCTGGGCCCTTCCAGTAGTTGCCAAAATAGAAGCACTGAGGGCAGTAACAACGAAACCCTCTCAGCCAAAGCCCGCTGAGGTCAGGACAGGTTTGGTCTAAGCATCTGAATCAGGCCTGGGTGAATTCCCTGATAAATAATGAAGATTGATGGGGGAAACAATGCTGTTTTCTCCCAGTTCCAACATGCTTTTGTACAAGCCTCCTGTGGCTTGTTGTAACCTTTTCTGTGGTGGCCAGAGACACGGTTGGGATGCAGGATGCTTCACCTCTTTATTGTCCTCATCTATGGTGGGTTGCAGACAATCAGTGCTCCAGGATAGAATCATAGAATCATTATGGTTGGAAGAGACCTCCAGGGTCATCAAGTCCAACCTTTATCCCATCATATTCCTAACCATTAGACCATCAGACCATGGCCTCAAGTGCCTCATCAACCCATTTGTCGAACACCCCCAGGGACGGTGACTCCACCACCTCCCTGGGCAGCCCATTCCAGTGCCCAACCACCCTCCCAGTAAAGAACTTCTTCCTAATCTCCAACCTAAACTTCCCCTGATGGAACTTAAGGCCATTTCCTCTCGTCCTGTCATTAGCAAGTTGGGAGAAGAGACCAACACCAGCCTCACTGTGGATAGTGGTCCTGTCTTTGGTACTGGGAAACTGCGACTTGTCTGTTAAACTACATAAACCACATCCAACATGACAGGCTGGCTTTTATCTTTTAAAAGGTTTTCGAAAGCTTCCTGCTTGCTGCCTCACCATAACTCATGGCACTGTTTTTCTTCTGTCACTTTTCCAGGTCCCCCGCCGACGGCAAGTCCAGGATCATCGTAAGTTCTTTCATGTCTGTTGTGTCGATTCATTCATCTTGCATTTCAGCAGTCAGAAGTTCATTTTTCATTTTGTGTGACAGGAGCACTTTTACATTCCACTTTAAGTTAGATAGGATGATAATTTATTGTAACTGAATTATCTGTCTCATAGATATATTTTCATGTTATCGTGTCAACTCCTATTTCTTACACGAGACTTCTTAATTTCTGAGATTATTACCTTTAGATCCTCTGGTGCCTTCAGTCTTTGGACTGATTTCAGTGTACCTACACACTATGGGTATGGGAAGAAACTGATCTTCATACAGATCACAGCCCAATCTGGAAAATATTTGTCAGTATTAAGTAGATTTTACTACTTAGGGGCTTCTTACTGGTTTTAAGGGGACTGATAGTTATAAGCTCTGTCTGTACCTGTATTAGTAAACTGTCTTAAATGTGAGTTTTTGAAGATTGAGTACCTGGATGGGATTAGTGGCTGTTTTTATGAGACCTCTGTGTATCCTGGAGCTCGGGTTCTGTTCCTGCTGTTGGGTCCATACCGCTGGGTTTGAGCAGCTGCCACACTGTTGTATTTTGGCAGTGGAGCTTCTGGCTTTGGTAGCTTTTCAGAACAGGTATTTATCTTTCCCTCTAGTTTCAAGCCACATGATCAAACTTGCTTCCATTTTATAGTCCCTTACTGTCTTCAAGTGTGATCTTCAACTGTTCTGAAGTTTGAAATTAATTTTGTGGTAGCGTGTCCAACTTATTCACATGTACATGCATGGAACTGTACAGAAGACCCCACCTCTCCTGGTGAGGGAACCTGCACCACTAGAAGAGAAATACAGTACCAACTAAAAGACAAATGAAACTATTAAAATAATTATGTGGGCTGCAAAAGTTTGGAGATGTGACTGTTCCTGACTGTCCTTATAGATCATTCACAAAGTATTGCGGAGGATATAAATTAGGGGAAGCATCTGACCACAAAAGGACATACTAGGATGCCCTCTAATGGAACATCATAAATGTGTTTTTGTCTTCCCTTCTGAAGGTACCTGGCAGGAAGTCCCTGGTTTTGTTCTGGAATTGGGAGATCCTTGCACGGATTTAGACTCCTCTTAGTGATTGTGGTGTTCTGGGGAGGAAAGCTTCATGGTGCTGTGGGAAGTGGGGGCTGTTGTGCTTGTTAGCAGTTTGGAGACTTGGTTAATGAGGTTAAATGAGTTAAAAAGGTCGGTGCATGTTGTCTGTTCCTTGCTGTCTGCTGTTCTTTCCATGCCAACAGTATGCTGAGGATTGTAGAGCCTACTCGTGCATAGCCTTCTCCCCATGCAAGGTGGCAAACAAATTCGTAGCTGTGAAATTAATGAAAATTTGGTGGAAGTGCCTGTGGTGAAAGTGATCCCACACCACGCAGGTGGTGTCACAGAAGAGCCTTTGAAAGGAGTGCTGGTTAAAGGCAGCAGTGCTCTTCAGCACAGGGGAGCAGAGCATTTTGTACAGCTCTGCTGAGGTTTTTTTTCTGAGAAACTAATTTCTTTAAGTTGTTCTAGAGATTAATACCTCATTTTTTTCTGGTATTTTGATTGCAAGACAACTTGGAGCCTGCTCCATGTAGTGTTTGTGCCTTATCAACGTGAGGTTCTTCTCCTGTCATAAGGGAATGAGCAAAATCAATGGTGAGCAGGGGCCTTGCTCAGTGGGCACACTTTCCCCACGTTGTCTTGATGAAGGTACCACGAGGGGCAGGTTCTGCTCAACTAAGGATTTGATTTGAGGATTGTGTTTTTAAAAAAATCCATATGCTCAGCACTTTTTCTCACATAATTTATGGGTGCCGAGTTCTGCACTGATGTGATGGCAGAAAAATAGATGGGCCCACTATAGCTTCAAGAAAAAAAGGTGAAATGGATGACTTCTTTAAAAGGAGACTAGATAACAAAGGTAGATAGCATAATAATTCATGTGTGTGTGAAGTCCTTGTTCTTTCTGCTTTCCTTAAGCACTGGTAGAGCAAAAAGTCTGATTTGGGAATGAAACTCCAGCAGAAAGCACTGCGGTCCATAAGGCAACCAGGAACCCAAGGTACTGCTGCAGTGCAGGATGCTGGCTGACCTGAATGTCCTTCCTTTAACTCTCCTGGCTTTGGCAAAGGTCAGCTTTAAAGCCCTTATCTGTGAGGCCATGGAGTTACATTCCATTAATGTGCTCTGCTGCTCTGACAGAGCTGGAAGAAGCTTTGTTTTTAAAAACAAAACAAAACCAAACCACAAAAACCAACCCATGCTCCTGCATTATAAATAAATCATTTTATCTATCATTTTGCTGGAAGGTGCTACAGATACAGCACCAGCTACTCAGTGAGCTGTGGGGAGAGTGCCAGCGCCTCTGTCCGGATGTGTGCCCAGGCATGAGGCAGCTGTCCCAGCTCCAGCTCTCGGGTGCTGGAATGGTTTCCCTAAAGTGGATGGTGTCAAGGGCACCTCCAAAGCAGGCTGGGAGTCTGGGGGGGGGGCTCTGCTGGCAGATAGGTCAGGTTCTGCTGGCTCTTGGTGTGAGTGGCCACCATCAGCTAATAGAGCCCCTTCTTTTTTTCCATGGCATTTATGCATGCAGGCTCATATTTAATTTAATTAAATAATTTGAGGAAGATCAAATGGAGCATTTTGCTAGGTGACTATTTTCCACCACGTGTCAGTGTGTAGTTTTGCATTGCATATTTCTCTCTCTGTGTACATATATATATATATAGTACACACATACCTGGCTGTAGCCATCACTTCTAAAAATTCCCTGAAAGACCATAACTTTAATAACTTTAACATTACTTTTGAAGTTCCCATGCTTCACATCATTTTGAAACTCACTTTTTATCCATCATCTGTGGCAAGGTTTGGTCCTTTAAGGATGTAGAAGTGTTGTATCTCAGCCTCCGGTTGCTCCAGAGATCAAAACCAGAAAGGGCTGAGGTCAGAGCACAGCAGATTCCCAGAGATGAGCATAGTTAATATAAAAATAGAGATACTTTGGCCTGGAAAATGGTTGTGTGACCAATCTTTGCCATTATTATTACTATTATTGTCCTTTTTTTCTCATTCTGTATTGTTTTCACCACCTGGAGTGATGGCCATGTGCTTGCCCTGAACTTCACCTGCTCCAGGAGAAATCCCAGGCACTGGAATCAGAGGAGATGGACTCAAGAGCTGCTGCAAGAGATGTAGTGGGGAAGAAAACAAAAATGCCTTTTTAATGGTCCAGTTTAAAAATGAGCTTAACAAACCCTGTTGGAGTGTAGTCCAGTGGGAAGAGTTCAGAAGAATGCTCTGTGGGTTCTGTGTCAGAGCTGCACAAAAGCAATTTCTTGTGGTGTGAGTAGGTTTCAAAGAGCCTTGACCTGCAGGTGAAACATTTCACTTGACAACACAGACTTGTGCCTTTATTACAGTGAAAACATAGGAAGAACAGCGTGGCACCTCTAGGAAGTGTTCTGTAAGTTCACAGGGCATGGTGGGTTAGATTTTAGAGGAGAAAAAAGGCCCAGCTCATCAATATTACAGCTCCTGGATGTGCTGTGGTTACTGTGTGGCAGAGGGATGGTGGTGTGAATGTGAATGGGGCTGGGTGTGTACACCACGGGCTGGCACCCCCCGAGCAGTCCTCATGTCTGTATTGCCCTTGAACAGTCCTTTTATTCTCAACAGACCCTCCTCTATACATATAACCTAAATATGGTTTTGTTTTGTTCTTTATTTAACTGCTGAACAAAAAGAGGAGAGGGATGTAAATTTCAGGGGCATTTGATTCATAAAATCCAATGGGGTTTGTGATTCCCAGAAATAGCTTGGGAGGCTTGTGAAACCACCAACCCCAAGGATTCTCCCAGCCTCTTTTTCAGTGATTAAGATTTTTTTTTTAGTCAAACACGTCTGGGTTTTTTAGTAAAACAGATCTTTCATAAAGTGTCAGGATGGTTCCTTCAATAAGAAAGCACACAACCACTGGCCAGCATCCAGGTGAGACTTGGCCAACTGTGTATTTGATTGTGGATCTCAAAAATAACAGAGACTTTCCCCTCAATTTCATAGAGACAAGAGTAGATTCACTGGAGAACCACTCCAGCAGCATCCTGAGTCCACCCTCCCTGCTGCTGCCCATTGCTTGCCCACAGCACTCCAGGGCACCAGCCTTGACCCCCATGGTCTTGGTGCAGGAGGTGCATTGATCTTCAGTCCCATAACACATTTGGTTGCTGTCATAGGAAATACCTCCAAGTCTCTTAGTGATGGTGGAAATTCTGCATGAGAACTGAAGGGGAGTCCCACGAGTTCTGGCGCGGGATCTTTTACAGCCCCGCTGCGTGGTGATGCAATAGCCTGCACACACAGCTTGTAGGATCTGAGAGGCCAGCCTGAAGTGGGATATTCCATGTGGAGGCCAATATAAATATATTTCTGCAAAAAAAAAAATAATCACACGGTATGAAGATGAAGTCTTGAGTGGCTGATGCTGACAGAAACCATGTTACGTTCTGTTGTATTACTTCATTCAAGTGAAAATAATACTCCCTTAATTCCACCAGGGCCTGAGAGCCAGATTATCTGCTGTGAGCATGCCAGTCGTGGAGATGAAATGTTTCCATGGAGAGTTGGATTTGTCCTCTTCACTGGGCCTTTGATCTGGCCCACGCTTATCTGCTCTGCCACTGTCTCACCTTTTCCCTGGTTCTGATTGTTCTGCTGTGGTTTTCTCTGCAGAATTCCTGTAGCATCACGGGCAGGAAGGTGACTGCTGAGGCACCGGGCTGTGGGGTTTAGGAGGGGGCATGCTCTTGGACTTGCCTGAGCAAGCAGAGAGAAATTAAACCTCTGGGTCAATGTAGTACAGAATTTAGGAAGTCACATTTGTGTCTTGTATTAAATGAATTTGTCCTAGGCAGCATTCTAGTGCTTTTTACCTACCTCAGGGTACTTCCATAGCTAAATATACACATTATCTCAGAATCCCAGGATCCTTTGCCTCTTTACCTCCTCTTATCTCCCAGCCCACGTACAGGAAAGGGAGCTGGAGTGAGATTAGAGGTTTGTTTCAGCTGCCTTGTGCCATGGCAGCTGCAGCTAAAGTCACCCTGGTCACCTGGGCTGGGTTTGACACCCTGGGGTGGTTTGCCCGAGCTATTGCATGTGTATCCTGTAAAGAGATGAAGAATTGAGCTCCATCTCTGCAGGCACAGAGCAGGACCTGTACCAATGGATCATGGTTCCTGTCTGCTGTGGCTGTGCATTGGCCACTGATTTTCACGTGAGCAATGGTGCAAAACTCAGAGTGCTTTGCCACAGAGCTCCTGCCCCAGCTCTCACTGATGAGCTGGCTTAAATTGTATTTTGTAAGTCTACAGAAAAAAGACTAGTCCGTAGTTTGGAGAAATATTGACCTCAGAAAGTGCTTTTCACTTTTGAAAGGGTATCTGATAAATATTTTTAGCAATTTCAGCTGAAGTGTTGCAACCTTACCTGTGTGTGGCACAAACAAACCCTTCTGTCCCCATGTGCCACGAAGGAAAGGTGTGACACAATGTGGAGGCACAGCTGTATTATCTGAAAACAAAGTAATTATGCTGATGTCAATATTTTTTTAAGTGGGGAGGAAAAAATGAGTAAAGTGCATTAAGCCTTGGACATGGAGAGCCAGGGTTCTCTAATGCATTTTTGTACTACAAGGGGAAGAGGATGTGCTGTTAAGAACTGGATTTGTTTTCATCCTGTGTGGGATCACCCATAGCAACTACGCATGCAGATAGATGTTTGGTATAGCAAGGCCTTTGTGGAATGCTCCAGGCAGTATTTGAAGAGTATTTGGATTTGTGTTTCTACGGGGCTTTACCAGACCCAGTTGCACAGTCAGCAACCCCTGGTGTTGCACACAGGGTTTGTAGCCAGACCCTAGGAGGCTGGAGGTGTTCACAGGATCTTCACGGTTGGAAGAGACCTTAAAGATCATCCAGTCCAGTTGAAACCTTGACCCCAGTGTTTTGTTCCCCTTGACCTGAAGCCAACTTGACCACTTGTGAGCAGCTTCATTCAGCATCCCACTACACCCAGCTCGTTCAGCAGCTGCCTGGTGGTGCCTGAGGACAGGAACACTGCTATTTCATGGCTTGGCCAAATCCCTTCTCAGCTCTGCGTGGTGGCCGTCCACAAGCAGTGGTGACACAGAGCTTTGTGCAGATTCCCCCCACGCATCCAAAGAGAGAAAAGCCAAAGCAGGTGTGGTGTGTTTATGGGGTGGCAGGGTTTCCTGGTGTGCCCCCAGCCGGAGGGGAGGCAGGCAGGGTGTGACATCCCACCCTGGAAGGGAAGAGGGAAAGATGGGATTGCTCTTGCTTGCTGAGGAAGTGCTCAGCTTTGTGATCTGGAAATACTGCATCAGATCTTGTGCCTTTTTATATTCAGTTTTCCTTAGTCCTGTTGCACTGAGCTTGTCTGACCATCTTTGATAAATGCTGAGGGTAACGCTGAAAGGTGAATTTGCGCCGTCGTTATAAACTCAGCTCAGATACATTATCATCGTTTAGCACTGTGGATCCAGGAACGTTTCAAATTCCACACAGGAACCCAGGGGGTCTGATTTTCCTTTCTGTAATTGGTGTTCTTGATTGTCACTGTTCATACAAACCCTTGAAGAAATCCTGTAATTATATAATTTGTCGCCGAGTAACAGACTGTGATTTGTTGAGAAAGCAGCAAAGTGAGGACCATTTTGAATTTTCTGCTGTTTGGCAACAAAAAGATAAAAAAAGAACGAGGGAAGACTGGAAAGTTGCATTACTTACCCTGCTCATGTCTTGCAGCCTCCAGGGTGTTGTGTTTATGGAGATGTTCTTTAACTGTTGCAAAAAGAGGGGGAAAAAAAAGATTAGGCACAGTTGGCAGCCTGTGTCTGAGCAAGTCTGATAATAAACTGAGTCCTGTGAGTTAACCAAATAATCAAACCTGCCAAGTATTGTTCCTGTTAATGCTTTATATCCCCAATGTCACACAGGGGCCTTTTTCCCACTGAACTCCCTGGCAGAAGTTGGCTGGGTAGGAGTTCAATCCACCCCAGGACAGAGGACCCGTGCTGCTAAGCTCCACATTAAGGCTGTGCCTAAGCCTGGTTGGAAACAAGTATTGGATTTGATTAAAAATATTCAGCCTTTGGTGTTTGGTTTTATTCCATCTTGAAATGAAGCTGAGGCCATTAGGCATTTTTCTGAGAAAATTAGTGTTGCATAGCCCCTAGCCCAGTGTATAAATGCTCACTTGAGGAGGAGGATGCTTAGAGCAGAGCTACAACCTGGTTTTCCCATATTTCATGTGGTCATCCCAGATAACAGCTATTCTGAGGCCAACCCAAAAACCTCTGGAGCTGCTGAAGGATTGCAAGGGCAGTTGTGCCCAAACCACTGTGTTTTTGTGAAACATTCCAGCTTCCAGAAGATGATGTTTTCTCTCCTAGACAATTTTCATCAAAAACAAATCTCATTTAGCTCTAACCGTAAGGGCAATTTAAATGACTTACAAGGATTTCTTTCAGCCCGAGGGCTGTGAGGCAAGATCTGACAATATTACAGTAACAATTAATTTCACCCTTCCTGGACTGGGTCAGGTTACAGCCGTGGCTAAACAGAGCCTGTCTTTGTGCTGCTTTATTTCGGAAAGGCCTTGCCTGGGTGTATGTCTTGTCCTTAAAGAGGGCAAATAAAACATTCTGGTTTGGAGCATCTCTGGTTCACGTGGGATTAGAGCTGATTTGTGTTGTGCTCGGACAATGTGGGGACCTCGAAGTTCCTACAGAGATTCTTGGTCTGTTTTATTTGCATACGTTTATGATGCAGTACTTTCTTCAGTGGCTTTTCACCTAGGAGTTGCTAAAATAGAGATGGGCACTGTTGTTCTGGGGAGGAGGACATTGGGACTCAGACATCTTTAGTGTGATTTTCAGAAAGAGAATATTGAACTTCTGGCACATGGAGCACATGGGTTTAAAAGTCTTCCGTGGTCTTGTTTTACTTCAAAACCTGCAACTTCTGGTGGTCGATTGTCCTTACAGCACTTTCCTGGGCTTCTGGCAGGTGGTGCAGCCATGGGAGTTGCTCGGGTGTAAGGGGTGGAATAAAGAAACAGGCAAACACTTCGGAAGCCAGTTAATGTCTGAGGTCATCTCCAAGGTACAGTGAGATTCCCTTATGCCATAAGACCTTTAATTATAAGGGAAATCCTATTTAAAGGCCTATAATGTTTCTGTGGTTGTAATAAAATACCCTGCTTAACCAGGTAGTAAAATCTCAGTGGGCAAATCCCAATCTCTTTCTCATTGTGTTCGTCTTTTACTTTAGTGCCCAGCTGCTGTCGATATGCCTCCAACAAACCCTCTTCTGCTATTTCCAGTTCGTGTTGGTGGGGAATGGAGAAAAGGAGGAGCAATGAGGGATCTGTGGGAGGTTCATCAGATCCCAATGGCTTGCAGTCGCTCAGCTCCGGGCACAACTTCAAGCAGGTTTTTTGTTTTATGTGCTAGCTGCCAGCAGGCTGAAAAGTGAATTAAGATGAAACATTTGAAACATTAGGGTAGTGAAAGCTCCGGTTGCTTGTGGTAGGAATTATTCAAGAGAACAAAAAGTAGTAATAATAATAATTACAGTATTGCAAACAACGCGTGGGTACTGGAAGGGGGAGAGGCAGTGTCTGTGGCCTCTGCCTGATGGATTTGTTTCCTGTCCTAGGCTCTCTTTCACCCACATGAAAAGTTGTCTCTCTCCATACATAATCCCCTTCTTCCAGCCCCCTTCCCATGGGCACTTCTGCTTCTCCTTCCCATTCAGATGGACTCGGCACTGAGCCTTTGCGTTTTTGCTGATGAGACATCCCAGGACTGGGACCCAGAGCCGTGTGCTGGATGGCTGCTTGTCCCTCAGAACCACTGCTGGGGCAGCTGCAAATTTTCCTTCCCTAACCACCCCCCAGGTATCTTCAGATGTTCTGATTCCATAAATGGTTCAGTGGTTACTGGGTGTTTCTCCTTCCACCTTGACTTGTGTCCTCCCTCCCCTGGGCTGGCTCGGCGTGCCTGCTGGCAGCAAGCTCCTCCGCTCCTGGGGGAGGATGAGTTCAGGCATCTCCATGCTCAAAGGGGTTTCTCTTGTGAAGTCCACCTGAAAATCTGCCATTTAAAAGGGCCACCCAGTGACATGGGCAGCCACACCGTGCTCAGCCAACATCAGGAGTGTTGTGAGCAAGAGCCCTGTGATGAAGGGGCTGTGAAAGCCCACCTGAGGCTGGAGGGAACAATCCTCACCCTGGGCTAACAGTGCAGCTCCTTGTTGCAAGGATGTGTCAATCATCCTGAGCTCAACTTAAGCATTTACCCTGGGCTTCCGCAGCCTTTAGGAGAACCAGTGGTTTCAGTCTTGGGGCAAGTGTTTATTCAGTCTAGTAAAAACATTAAAAATGGAAATAAATCTGTATTGACCCAAGGTGCTTTCAGTACTGCCGTTGGGTGTTAAGCCCTCAGAATGAGTTCTCCTATAAAGATAACATGGTTGTGCAGCCCGCCCGTGTGTAGTTACCTCCTCGGTCCCAATTTGTGTTACTTCATCCCAAAATCAAGGGCAAGGAAGAAGATTATAAGGTGTTACATTATTTATCCTGATAATTAAAAACACGCCTGACGCTCCGGCTTTGGCTGTTTCAAGGAATAACCCTGGGCAACTTCAAGTACTGTAAAAGGAGTTAATCATCGATTTTGGAATGTGTCAAGTTTATTGATCTTGTTAACAGGAAAATATGTGTGTGGTTACCTCGGTGGGGAAGGAAAGCAGTTATCATCTCACCTGCTATTAGTTGGATGCTATTATTGGTGCCTGAGCCAACAAAGCTTTGTGTTAAGCAAAAATTAATCACAAATGTTGCCCTGCCATAGTTGTCCAGGCAAATTTCTTGTGTCAGTAAATTTACTTTAAATAAATTTTCTCTCAGTCCTGGTTTTGCTCAAGATGAATGGGCGCATTCTTTTGCTGAAGTCCTGCCTGGCAATTAGCACCAAGAACGCTTTGCAAGCCCATCCCCTTTTGAAGTTCACAGCTCATTTAGAGATTTGGAGGTTTTAGAGGTTACAAGAGGCCGTTGCAGTCCTTCATCTAACCATCCCGGAGGCATCTAACCATCCCAGGGACATCATCCGAGGGACATCTAACCATCCCAGGGACATCATCCCAGGGACATCTAACCATCCTGGGGACATCTAACCATCCTGGGGACATCCAACCATCCCAGGGACAGCACAGGCTGTGGCACTTCTCCCAGTTATGTTACGTTCCAAACCCAGTGGTTTTGAATTAACTCGAGCACATTCTTGGGGAAAAAACCAGAAGTGTCACGTTGATTTTATCTGTCTTTAACTTCTGAACGTGCTTGTGCTGCGTCAAGTCAAATGCCTTTATAAGATTCTAAATATACAAACACTGTTATCTTTACAACCCAACTCTTGACTCTACCAAAGCGCGTCTGAGAGGTCTCTTTCCAGTAAGCTCCTGGGAATTGCCACCAGCTCTGATAGTGCCTGGAGCCCTGTGTTGTTTGGGCTTCATTTCAACCACTCCACTGTTTTGTCTTGGGCAGTGTAAGGTCGGAGACGTGGAGTCACTTGAAGGATCTTTCCATGATGTGTGTAAGCACCAGCAGTGCAAGGGCTGTCGGGCAGTTGGTTGAGTCATGAACAGGTCATGGAGACCTTATCTTTTACAATTCTTGAAGGCAAGCTGTCTGTGTTTAAAAGATCTGGTTTTAGTAGGTGATATCTAATGTCTTCTTCACTTAGAACAGAAACTGTTTTGTTGTATTTATGTGATCAATATATAAGTGCATTTTCTCTTCGTTGGTGGTTTCACCATTTCCATCTCACAAGAAAGAACACGAATTATAGCAGAATCTCCTAATCCTGGATTTAAGGGCTTAGTAAAAGCCTTTTCTTTACTGTTTGCAGCCATGCTGTTTTCAGAAATCTCCTCATGCAATTTTAGCCCCTCACAGTAAATTTCAGTATTGATTTAAAGTTCAGTGGTGTAAATTTTTCCTCCTCAGTGAATGCACATTAGCCCAGGCACAAGCAGAAGATGAGGATCTGACCTCCCGTGAGGGTGCTGTCTTTTGCAGATTCAAGAGGAACAAAAGATAATGAGAGAAAATATTGTTCTAGCAATGAGAAATGTGAAGGAATAACCTGGAGAATGTTTGTGTGGTGTTGGGAGCTGTGTTTGGGGCAATAGTTGGCCTCAGGAACTGCGACTGTTTCAGTCTGATCTCAGCTGCGTGGGGATAAACCCAGAGGAACTCAGAGTTTTCTGTGGAGCTGCTCCATATTTTCCCTCAGTGTGAATAACACAGGAATGTTACTCCATCATTGGCATAGGAGGGATTTTTGCGAGACAGAATAGGCAGTCGTGGTCTTGCCAAAATAAAGTTCCTCGGCTGGCTAAAAGGAGCAATGGTGTATAAATACCAGCGTGCCCTTTGATTTTGGTCTCACACACACTGGGTGTAAATCACTGTGCTGAATGGATGGTATGTGTGCATGCCTGTCTAAATGATGTTGGGCTTAATCCTCGTGTAATTTTTTGTGCAGTTGTAAAATACATGTTTTATATTACCAGAGCACGATAAGAGTTGGTATTGATACAAACCAGCCTGTTTCACCTACTCAAAGATAAAACCCAGCTTTTAGATTGGATAAAGTACAACTGCAAAAGAATGCCAGGGCAGACTTCAGTAAAACAAGGTTCTAGAAACAGTTTTGTTATCTTAAATAATATTTTTCCAGTGAGGGAATGCATTTATATAATACATAACATGCATATAACCTTATCAATACCAATTAATTTCAGAATCACGGCTGAAATTGTGGTGTGTCCCACCTCAGCCCACCATGCCATGCTGAGACAGGTAGGAAGCTTCGCAGACAGGGTTGTGATTTCCTCCTGAGAAATGGGACAGCCCGGTGTTAGAAGTACCCTGGGTACACTTTGCATCAAAGCACACAAGTAATCACGTGTAAAACGTCTTAGAAATGGGTGAGCCATTCACAGAGGCAAGATAGCATAATTACTTCTAATGCAAAATTCAGTCTAATTGCTATTCTCAATTGCTGACACACTGGAATAATAAAATAAAACTAAATAAAACAATTGAGACAGGATTTTTGGATCTTTTTGTTGGTAAATAACAATAAATTGCATATCCAGTCAACTTGGACAAGTCCAGAAAAATATGCACCTTGTCCTTCTTCTGCCACTTGAATCATGGTGTTGCTTAGGAGGGGTGGAAAGTGGTTTTTTCACCTTGAATACCAATTGCTGGCTGTAAATGAGCTGCAAAGAGGTATTATCCTACCTGTTCTCTACAAACACCTCGCTGCAAACCAGCTGGGCTTTGCTTTGAGTGGCTCAGACAAACGCTTTAAGCTTGAAGTGTTTCAAACTGTTTGGCTTAGCAAAATGAGATGTTTCCAGCTTTATATAGCACAAGAAGAAATAAAAAAAATGGAGTTCAGAATTTATTTTAAATTCTTTTCATGCTGCTGCCAGAAAATAGGCAGGAAATTCACTCCTGGGGTAGCAGAAGAAGACAGTGACTGCCTGTTTTTTCCCTAAGAACAAAAGCTTTAGAAGGGGTTTGGCCCAGTTCTGAGTAAATAAATGCCATTTTTAGGCAGTTCTTCCCTCAAATCAGGGTTTTCAGAATTTAGGGCTAGGCATCCTTCTCCAGGCTAACCTAAATATGAAGGTTTTGGTCCTAAGATGCTTATTGAAGTGTGGTTGCCTCACGCTGGTCTCTGCAGCCTACCTCCAGAGGCAAAATGCTTTTAAAGAAAACAAACAAGTTCCCCCTGCCTTATCCGATTACCATTAGGGAATGGGTGGGCAGATCTTAATTTTCACTGGAGCATATTTTCACTCATGTTTGTTGTCTTAAGAATGAGTTTCTTATCTCGAAAGCAATCTTTTTCACAAGACATTCTCAGTTTATTATAACTCATGATGCCCTTTAAAGCAGCCTGGCTATTCCCAGCTGAGGAGCCTCTATTTATGTGTGTGTGTCAGGAGCAGAATTTATGATAGACCTGCAAGTTATGTGAACTTTAAATGTTTTCACAGTTGTTAAACTTGACCAACTATTTCAGTAAGATGGCTTTAAAACTGTTTTAGCCTTAGCAGCCACCCCCAGCCCAAGTATTGTATTGTGCTCATAAACCCAGCAACCCCCAGGCTGCTTGTCCATGGAGAGAAATGCTGTATTCCTGCCTTGACATAATTCCTAGGAAGGCTCTTTGGAAAAATAGCTTTTCCAGTAGTTTTTTAAAAGGAGCCTGGAATTTTAGATCATCTTTTTCCTTGTCGTTGCTCTCCATCCAGAGGCTTTGTAGTGCCTGGCCTCTCCCCAGTCCCATCAAAGGGAACCACAGATACACATTTCAGGGCAAGAGCTGCCATACTGAGAGGAACAAAGCTACGTGCCTGGAAAATTCATTATCTGCAACCAATTATTGGTACCTGAATTACAGTGGGGCATCTAACGGTGATGCACAATGCCCAGCAGGTACAGGGCTCATGCATTGGGGTGTTGGTGGGCTGAAGCTGTGCCCATGCCCCCGTGTTCAAACAACCCTTGTACACTGTGTGCTCTGGCATCTCTCAGCAGCATTGGCAGGACCTGTGAAAACTTTTGTTAAATAAAAAGAGAAGTAAATAGCTAATTTTTTGCAGTGAGTTTGAGCTTATGGTAGTTATTTGTATTTGTGTAGCAGTTGTGGGCTATAGTAGTTACTGATGGGTGCAAATTTTTGGCCAAATAATAGTTTAAACAAGCTAACATTATGCATATTATTTTTAATTAACTTGTGCTGAGGCATGTGTTTCACTTTTAATTCAAGTGTCAGATTTGTGAAGTCTGGTTTTCATCATGCTTAAGGTTAAAATATTAGGTCACCACAAGAAAGACCTATTTGAGTCACATAAGACAAATTAAATGTTAGAAGGAAGGAGAGAGGGGAGGGAGGAGCAGAATTAAAGCTGTGACTTCAGAAAATAAGGTAAAGCAGGAAAGAGTTAGTGAGAGATAAAATGGGCTGCAGAAGTCCTGAAGCTCATTTTGCGGTGTTCAATATTGACTCTTGGTGCTTACAAGTTTTTGTATGGGTTAGGAGTAGCTCAAAGCTGTATTTGCAGTGTCCTGAGGCTCAAGAAGGAGCAGAATCTTGCCTTCTGTAAGAAGTCCTTCCTGGGCAAAGAACAATCTGCAATAGTTTTATTAGGGAACAAGCCAGGCCTTTGAGATGTGTTGCTGGAGAATGGGAAATTTGGGTGTCCTTCCATGGGAGGAAAAGGAACAAAAATGCATTGAATGGAAAAACAGCTTGAAAATGAAGATACTTTGCCATGTTATTTAAATAGTCTGTGTGTTAACACCATAAAAAATTGACTTTTGCTTTAGGGTAAGTGTTTTCATTGCTGATGCTGTCATTTCTGAGTGTGTTATTCCCTGGGTGTTCCAGAAGTTGTGACCATCCTGTTGCACAGGTAGGTGTGCATCACACAGTAGCAACCAGAACCTCTTTTGCTGAACACTGGAGCCATTTCAGTTGTCAGCTGTGAATGAGCACTTGGGAGAGAGGCAGGGATCATTAGCAATGCTAACTGGAAAATTTAAATGTCAATTTTTCTTTAAAGAAGAGGACATCTGACAAAAGAGATTTAACGTAAAGCAAACAGAAAGGTGTTCCTTAAAGCCTTGCTATTATTCTCACCCTTTTCTAATCACAGAGCTTCAAAGTACCCTTGTCCCTGCTGTTTTCTCAGACCAATGCTCCTCAGAGGATGCAGCTTCTTAGCATTAAAGCTGGGTTATGCCACATTTTTGGTGCAAAGAGAACTTCTCATGTGGTATCAGTTGCATGAACCCTCGCCCTGAGGCCCCATTATGCCTGCAGAGAGGCAGTAAAATATTGGGGAATAAAGCCCTTAATGTCCAGATCAAGCCATTTGAAAGGTGACACAACCTTGGCTTCTCTTATTCCTTATAATAGCAATTATTTTTATACCAATAATACCAATCCTTATTCTTATAATAGCAGTTATATTGATATTTCTCTTATATTTACAGTTTTTTTAATATATCACAGAGGTGCACTTTCCTGTATGTTATGAGAGGAGGAAAATCAGATTTGTGGGGAGACACACAACGTGATCTGCAACTTGTTTTATTGCTTAATGAAATCTGAACCAACCTCCTTGACTTCATGTAACTAAATAACAAACAAATTCCTTAATAGTGCAGATTTTTATCTGAACACAACCCGAGTATGTCCTTGGTGATGTGACCTATTTGGAGCCTCATGTGTATCCTGGCAGACCCCGAGAGGCAGAAAGGTGTGTTGTTCTCCCCTTCCTGTGTGGAAAAGTGCTGGCCTCATGCGGCAACGAGCAAACCTGTAGTAGCTCTCCCATATGGCAATGCTATACATGGGGAATGGTCTCCAGGGAATATCAGCTTCCCACTCAAATAGGTTCCTATTTGTTCATATGAAAGCAATGAGATGTTTGATTAAGGAGTTCCATCAATATCACTTGTACAAATAAAGCTGCACAGAGCCGGGATGGTTGGGCATGGGTGGCTGATGGAGATGCAGCAATCAGGAACACGTGGAGGCTGCTCGTAAAGTGTGTGTTCCAAAAGGTCCCAGTTATTAGGAATTTGGACAAAAATCTGAGGATGGAGCCGAGGCACATAGATAGAGGAGGTCTCTCATACTCTGTGTCCAGCCTCCTGGAGTAGTGCCCGAGGGCTGCTCTCTCCGTGTAGGAGATGGACATGGATGTGATGTGCTCTGGTCCTGTCCATCCTCTCCCGAGAGCCATCGAGGTGAGGGCCCGAGCCCCGGCGGGATGGAGCAGGAGTCTGGTCTCACTCAGGGCAGAGTGGCTGCAGCCAATTTATGGGGTGAAGCTGATGATCATTCCATCACAAAGTTCTTGTCTGAAGGTTAATGCCTGATGAGAGGTGGATAAGGAACGCGTGTGTGAGATCACTGCAGCTCCGTGAGGGAATCCAGGAGGAGGGAGTGTGTTTTTCTGTGCAGTACAAAGGTTTGATAGAAGAGGCAACGTTTAGTGCTTGTAATCTCATCCTGCTTGACTGCTCTTCAAAAACATTTGACATTTTTTCTTCTCCTCTGCATCTAGAAACTTGGCCAAACCGACCTTCCAAACATAACCTTAAAATAGCTTTGTCAAACGAAACATAAGTGCAAGAAGTTTCCTGCCATTTCCATAACTACGAGCATATGATTTGCAGTTCGTCTTGAATAATGATGTAAGAAATCTGCCAGGAAGGATCCCAATGCTGTTCCCGGGGTTGTTTCCTAACCAGCTGCAGCTGCTGAGCCAGCACGGCCGCTCGCGCCCCGGCTCGCAGGAATGCCGGTGCACTCGGTTGGAGTAGGGAAGGGATGGTTGGAAAGTGTTTAAGAGGAGAAAAAGAGTGAATCTCAGAGGCTGACATCCCAGCTAATTTCATTGGGTTTGGTCAATATTTAATTCAAAGTCATGGCCGTTGTTATCGAGCTTTCTCTAGGCTATCATTTTGATAGAGGCACTGTAAAACTTTCTTATGATGACAAAGAAAACCAGGCAGTGATTGCTTCAGTGCATCCTTGCCAAGGGATTAATTGCACGAGAGATGTGTTTTATTAAGCTTCCAAGGCGGTGGGTGCTGCTGCGCTGCCCAGATGAGGTTTAGTAGGAAACACATGTCAGCTCTCACCAGTGATGTTTATGTCTCTGCACAAACCTGCCTCCTTTCAGCACCAAAATCCCCTAACCAGAACTGACTGGGGGAGGGGAGCACGACAATACACAGCCCTACAAGGTTCTTAGACCAATATGTTCGGGTAATTGTAAGATTTTGGGGGGATCAGGGAGTTTTGTCTGCCCCAGGTCTAGCAGGGAATAGCTGTCGTGTGGCCTCAGCGCTGGGCCACACGCTGCCATCCCACATGCTGAGCTGTGCCCCAGCTCACATGAATTTTGGGTGTTTTATCCATCTCTGGATTGGAGGCATCCTGTTAAACCAGCCATCACTCTGGAACAGGAGATATAATGACTGTGTAAGTAGTTACTTAGGCAGATCATACTTGCTTATTGAATTTTATGATGATTTTTAGGAACCAGATTCCATGCTTTTGGAACTCTGTAAATTTAATGATGTCAAAGGACATTATTAATTTTTTATTTTCTGCCTATGCTTCTCTAGTGAACCGTTTAAACCCCGGCTGCCCTGTGACTTTAAAGGGGTGTCAGAACAGCAATAGCTTATATTATGCAGAACTTTTCTTTAAATTACACAGTAACGTGCAAGTCTGGGCAATTCTCTTCTTTTTGCAAAGTAAAATGCAGCCCTCACATTTCTGAAATATTGTTATGAAACAGAGCCAATATGTTCCCATTTTCAAAGCAACTGGGGTTTGCTCTTTGGAAAGTATGACAGAGTCTTATTCATCTGTTTGCTTTAAGGGATATCTGCCAAGTGAAAAACCCTTTTCATTTTATTCTGTGTGGAGCTGGAACACGAGTACAGAACAAAAGACAATTTATTTAACAAAGTACAAATAATTTATACAGCCTTAATGCACGTACAGAGGGTGGACTGGATATATGTAATAATGAAAGATAATTTATTGATACACCTCTTAATTAACTGCAAAGTTTTCTAGAGGATGTTTCTCCTGTTGGTGCTGTCACCTATCAGCATTCATGATGAACCCAACTCCATGACGTCAGTTTTGGGTTGCAGATCTCTAGGTGGGTGATTCAAGTGATACACAGGACCCTTTTGGTGCAGCTCTTGAGGGGGCACAAGAGTCTCCCTGTTCCACGTTGGGATAACAGGAGCTGAACCATCCTCTTGCAATCCTCTTGTCCCACTGGAGCAAGCAGCAGTTTTTCCTTGGAAGAGAAGGGTCTAAAGCACTTGGCTGTCTGAAGTAGGCAATGTTGGCTGTG
Organism: Aegotheles bennettii; assembly: GCA_013398125.1. Taxonomy (NCBI): domain Eukaryota; kingdom Metazoa; phylum Chordata; class Aves; order Caprimulgiformes; family Aegothelidae; genus Aegotheles; species Aegotheles bennettii. Next base: position 301,089 of record VZRW01012349.1, on the reverse strand, counting down.
TTTTCCCATCAGTACTCTGCTGTTGGATAAAAATGACTTAGATAAACAGCTCTGACTGGTTCAGTGCTATGGAAGACTTTTTTTATTTAAACAAGACAAAATGCCTCTCACTTTTTAAGGTCTGGACAGTCTTCACACAGAGCCAAAGCTCCTCCATCTCCACTTGGATGATCTCAGAGATAATTCAGCATTTATTTGCTTTTGCTCTTCAAATTGGTTAATCTTCATAAATGGGCCTGGCTTTGCTTGCACACCTTAACCCCATGCTGGCCTTGCACGGCGTCTCCCAGTGTCACTGAACATCACCATGTCCTTTCCCCTGCTGCTTCAGAAAGCCTCACTGCCTCTGCCTGCACTCCCCTATTTACATTGCTGTCAGAGAGAGATTTGGGTAGCCAAATAATGGTAATCTGATGATCCCATCTAACCAACCAACTCACAGAGCTAAGTGTAAGTATGTACTGTAGGGGGCTGGTGTGGGAAGAGGCACTGGGGGGGAGGACAATGCTCCTGCCACTTCCCTTGGACACTCACAGCATCTGGGACTTTGTCCTGCCTTATCCTGCATCTCTCCTTTGCCCGTTTTTGCTCAAGATACCAAAATCAGTCCTATGTTTATGATTCTTTCTGGTTGGGTACTCATTCAAATCCTTCTTAAGGCAAAAGAAAAAAAAGGGGAAAAAAAAAAAGAAGGAAATCCATAGGGTGTGGTAGAAATGACCACACAATTACACCATCTTTGGGATATGCATCTCTAATACGTTGGATATTGTAAAAATAAATACAGCATAATCTTACAAGGTTTGGTTTTTCTATTAATTTATTAAATACTCCTAAGTGAAGCCATGTTAGAGCCTGGTTCCAAAGCTTTTGCTAAGCTGATTTCCTAGACCCCGTGTTGACATTTGCAGGGAACGTTGTTTAGATTTGGGCAATTTCTGGTCATTTAGAAAAAGAGGCAGCGTGCTGGGAAGTGCACTTGGATGCAAATCTTGCAGAAAGGGTTTGTGTTTACAAACCTGGCTGCTGAGGTGTGTTTGGGTGAGGTGGATGCTGGGCAACACCTCCAGGCTTAGCGTGAGCCAGGAAGGAGAGTTGCAAAGTGATTGTTGGTGCTCCTGTGCTGCTGTGAGCTGCTTCGCCTGCTTTGCACGGGGGTGACTCAAAACCTGCTGCTGTTTCAAGTCAGAGGCAATTAGAAATTCTCCCCGGTTTCAGGCTGCAGCAGAGAAGGTGCTGGGAGGCAAACCAAACTTTGGGTTTGCTGGAGCCATCACACCGTGAGCAGATGAGGCAGAGATGTCTCCTGGTGTGGGCAGTTGCCTCCTCTGGGATCCCAGTGCAAAGGCAGGGATTTTGGAGCTCCCTTCCTTCCCTTTCACAGTTTTATGCATTACTGCATCTCCCCTAAGAAACAACCCCCTGGGGAGCTTCTGGAAATGGATCGGTGTCTCAGGAGCTCCAGGTTGCTGCTGGTCCTGCTGGAAGGATCTCGCTGTGTGGTTGGGTGACCCTGAGAAAGCCACTGGGAGAGTCTGAGAGAGAAGCAGAGGGAAGGAGAAGCATGAACTTGCACCAGCCCTTCTTTGGTTTAGGGTTGGTTCATTATTTTGTGACCACTCCAGTATGTGAAAAGCTGCTGGTGACCCAGGGTTGACAGATGTAAATTTGCTAGCACAAAACAAAATTAAAATGAGGAAATGAACCCAAGTGGTGACAGTAAATTCTTTGGCAGTTGTTGGCACGTTTTTGTGTGTGCTGTGATTTGGTCTCTCCTTCTGACTCTGCCTAGGTGACCCTGGTTGAGAAGACCTTTGCCATCTTGAACTATATGTGGAGGGTAGGGTCCTTTTACTCACGCAGGCACTTACTCATGCTCAGATGTACCCAGGGAGACATCAAATACCTTATTATGGTGCTGATCCTTCTATGCAGCCTCTGTAACCTGTAGAAAGAAAGATGCTGGTCAGGTCTGGGCTGCATGAAGACCCAGCATGTCCTGTGTTGATGCAAGCCCTAGGTTAGGTCAGATTCTGTTAGTGAATTGGTGTGGCCACCCTACAAAGCTCTTACTCAGTCTTCTGTAAACTTTGTGCAATCAGATACTTAGAGGCACCCGAGCATAGCGTAAATTTAATCCGTGGTACTGTTATTGCATGAAGCCAAAAGTATTGTCACAGGGGGAGCTGCACTGGGATCTAAAGCAGTGGGCAAGCTCCAAGATAAACATCAAGGCTAGAAATACTTAAAGACCCAAACAGAAAACGGAGTGGAAACCCAATCTGAAAAGAAATATTCTTAAAACACTGCAGTGCTGTATCATCTGTCGGGCATGAAAATCCAGCGCTTTCCTTCTCCTTGTGTAGTCTTCACTGGTCAGTCCCTGGGGCAGCAGAAGTGGGAGGTGGTCGAGGGGCAGCACCCAGACCCCACAACCTGTGCTGTGACTGTGGCTGAGGTTGCTCATGTGAGCTGGCATCCTTGGTTTTCACCCGCTGGCTGTGTTCCTCTCCAGTCCAGCAGAGAATCTGCACAAGTGATGAGGTCCATCCCCAACCAGCAGTGCCTAGGGGCTTAGACTGACTTCCATTTCATTAGGATTTAAGCTGGTCTGCAAATTTTAACACATTAATTGCTGAATCAGACCTAATTTACCTCCTGTTTCAGGCAGAGGGACCCACGCTTTTGCTGTGGGTAGGGCTGGGTCAGGACCAAGAAGCAGACACCCATGTGAGTAGTGATGCTGTGTTTCAATTACAAAAGGCACGTGAGGTCTGCAAGACGTGAACCATAGAATCATAGAATCATTATGGTTGGAAGGGACCTCCAGGGGCATCAAATCCAACCTTTATCCCATCATATTCCTAACCATTGGACCATCAGACCATGGCCTCAAGTGCCTCATCAACCCGTTTGTTGAACCCCCCCAGGGACGGTGACTCCACCACCTCCCTGGGCAGCCCATTCCAGTGCCCAACCACCCTCCCAGTAAAGAACTTCTTCCTAATCTCCAACCTAAACTTCCCCTGATGGAACTTGAGGCCATTTCCTCTCGTCCTGTCATTAGCAATTTGGGAGAAGAGACCAACACCAGCCTCGCTACAACCCCCCTTTAGGTAGCTGTAGAGGGCAATAAGGTCTCCTCTCAGTCTCCTCTTCTCCAGGCTCAATAACCCCAGTTCCCTCAGCTGGTCTCCATAAGGTTTGTTTGCCAGACCTCTCCCCAGCCTTGTTGCCCTTCTCTGGACTTGCTCCATGCGAGAGGCATCAGGGACCTCAGCCCTGATGGCAGAAACCCAGAGCTGCGTTGGGCAGCCAGCGCCGAGGCGGCTGCCAGTTGGCAGTGGGAGGTGGGGAACGTGCTGGAGCTGTGCAGGAGCTCTGTGTGCTGTCATGGGCTCTGTGTCAGGCTACGGCTCTGGCTTTGGAGGAGATGTCTGGTGAGCAGAGGGTGCTCAGTGGGAAATGGTCTTAGATGGAGAGCTGGTGGCCACCCCCCAAAGCTGCTGCTTGGGGAGTGTCTGCCTGGCAGCAGTGTTGTCCCCAGGGCTGCCCCTGGGTACAACTTCCATGACCCATAAGGGAACAAAGGGATGCCCAGGTAGACCCTGGCTACTTGATGTCAACATTTCCAACGTGAGCCATCTCACAGGAGAGCTGCAGGATTGAGGGAGAGGAAGGGGCCTCGTGAAGAAGTGCAGAGGAAAGAGGGGATTTCATGTGCCCCTGAACGGGTGGTGAGGAGTGGTACAGAAACGGAGCCAGGGAGTGAGATGTGGCCACTTGTCCATTGGTGAGCGTGTGCCAGTAACTTCACCACTATGACTGACGTGTTACTGGCCAACAAGCAGGACTCCTATGGTGGAAGCTGCTATTTTGAGCTCCTGATAGCTGTGAGGAGCAACAGATGAACATCACGGCCCAGTACTTCCCTTGTTTCTCCCCATGCCCCAGCAGAGCAGCTCTGGGAGGGGAGACCAGTGGACTGCATCCTCCCATGTCTCAGGGGTCCTTCTGTCATGCTCTGATGCTCCTGGTCCTTTCCTCTGATTTATCCTTTTGCCCCATTATGGAGCTGATTTCCAAAGTATTGCCTGCTCCATTTGAGCTCTTCATCTCCCCTTTTACCTCTGTGAATTCAGGGCTGGCATGCAGCCCTGTGGGCAGAGCCGGTGGGATCCCAGCTCTCCTCTATAATCTTCACCTCCTGAGATTATCTCCAAAATCCTGCTCCTCGGGGCATTTCCATCCAGGTGAACCAGTGTCCTGGCTCACTCACAATCCTTGCTGCGTGCAGCTATTGCAGCCAAATCTCGTTTAGCTCAGAGGTGAGCCTCAGAGGGAGGGAAGTTTGCTTTGTTGATGTGTTAATTGCATTCCTCCTGGGGTTGTCTTCTCTCTGGTTGTCTGCTTCAATTGCAATGCTTGATCACTTTCACAAGCCATTGCTGTCGGGTGTAGTCCCTGAGCTAAGTTCCATAATAAATTATGTCCTATTAGAGAATGTATTGATCAGAAGCTGGAGAATTGACCTCCAGAGCCTGCAGTAGCTACTGTGGTTTTTCAGCTCAGGTTTCAGCTGCTTCATCTTCTCTTCAAGAACCAACAGAGTAAAAATGTTTTTGCCAGAGCTGACTGGATGCAGAAACACATGGATGTGGTTGTGTGTCTCTGTTCACATCTCAGAGGCTCTATGGTGGCTGGGTACTATCCATTACCCAAAGCATCTCAGCCTACCATCACTCTGGTTAATGAAGGGTTTAATTGGCAGTTTAAAGGTTGTGCTTTTGCAATCCAATTCTCAATGTACTTGGGAACATCTTGGGACCATCACCCGATGAAGCCTGGAGCCCTTCCCGTTGATTTCTCAACGGATGTGAGCTGTCTCTGGGAGGAGGTTTCCATCTCTGCCATCCCTCTCCCCCACCCCCTTGTCTTCACAGTCATAAATTACTGCGGTTAATTCACGGTGTCTCGCTTCTCCCTGTGAGCTGGAGAACAATCCTGGGACAGTGCTCAGGAGCCAGTAGCTGAGGAGTGCTGGGAGGTGTCTGGGGTGTCCTGGAAGGCGATCCCAGCACTTCTTCCCGCTAATCCCATTAGCTGGCCCCGGCCGCAGCGACAGGGCACTGGGGCGCCTGGCTGCAGGCTGGCCTTGCTCTAAGCCAGGCACACAATGCAGGGGTGACTTCAAAGAGGCTAAATGTGATTTGCATTTCCAAGCTCTCACAGCCAAGGTCTTCAGGAGGGGATGAAAGTGTCTTTTGTTAAACTTAATGGCAGAGTTGATTAAAAAAGCTCTGATTTTTCCCTATTAAGGGCACAGTCTGATTCCACTGTTAGGCTTTCAGCATCTGGGGAAGGATGAATTCTGCCAAAAAAAGCACTTAAAGAAAGTAACCTGTTGCTTATCCAGCTGGGATCCTACTTAGGGATATTCCAATATCATTTTTCCTAACTTGAGAGCCATAGAATAGCTGTTTCGGGTGGGTACTGGCACAAATAACAAAGAAATTATGAACAAATTCTCATCGGGCATCTCCCTTTGCCGAGGCATCTCTCTTTCCAGAAGATCTGTCCCGAGTATCTCCAGCCCGATTCTCAAAGCAAGAAAGTGAAACGGCTGATTCCTGCAGTTGGGTGCACATTTCAGTGATCGTGCATGCAACCCCCCCTGCAAACACCCCTGAAGCTCTGCTGTGTGCCAGCGCTGATGATCTGTGCACAACGAGCAGCGACTGGGGCGCTCTGCAGCGGTTTGGCAATTTCCTTTCTCTGCTTTGTTTGAAGAATATTGGCAAATAATTTCACATCTGGATTTATGTATTAAACGTCTCCTATATTGCATAAAGCAAAGCACCTAACGAAAGAAATCTGTCCGTTTATACTCCTGCCTTAGCTTTGGCTCTGCTTTGGCAGTAACTGTTCCCACACTCACGGAGGATTGAGCAAACATTTCCTATTTCCAAGGTATCCGTGCTGGGAGGGGTTTGATTTCTTGTATACACTTTGAATTCTCTCTCTGCTAGCAGGACTGCTATGTTTATCAGTATTGAGTACAAGTTTGGTTCAAAAATCGGAAACAGCTTGTTAGCTGCTTTAAATAGACACGAAGCTTTTCTCTTTTGGGCTGTTTATGTTTTCTGTTCTAATCAGGGTATACTCCTGAATACAGCCTCTCCCTCCATCTCATCCAACATCAGCACGTATTTTGTCCAACCTGAAATGTCAATACCTGTTTTTACCAGGCAGCTGATGTTTTTTTTTAAATAATAATAATTTAAATTAAATTATTAAATTCAATTTAATTAAATTAAATCTGTGAAGAGCAGAATAAAGAAGCGCTGCAAGATGAAAACCAGTGAGGACCCATCTCTGACCACCCTTCCCTGCAAAAACCCTCAGTGTCACTCTGAGAACCACCACCAAATCTGACTTTTACTTTGGGTCTCAGAATTTAGGTTCCTGTCCTGTTGGGTTTCTTTTTCTTTTTATTTTTTTTACACAGTCTGAATTAATTTAAATATGTTTAAATAATAAATAGTCAAAGTTTTGTTACAATCCTTCAGGATCGACCGTGAGATATTGAAAACTACCTGCAGCAGTGTGTGAATCTTTTCAGGTTAAAAGCCTGTGCCCCCTGTGCTACCTAAAGACCATCTCATCCCATATCAGAGGCTGGGAATGGAGGGGCTGGCAGCGTGCGGGGTGAGCAGCACCCAGAACAAATCGCGGCGTGCAGGACAAGCAGAGCCAGCCCCTCGCCTCGCCTGCGGATAATGGCACTGCCAGCTCCCCGGGGGGACGCTTTGTCACGGAGTCGCATGTGAAATGTTTCAGCCTATTGTGTTTCTGATTGATTTCAGTGATGAGTATGAAGAGGACGGGTTCTGCCAGCCCTACAGGGGGATCGCCTGCGCGCGATTTATTGGGAACCGAACCATTTATATGGAGTCGTTGCATATGCAAGGTGAAATAGAAAATCAGATTACAGGTGGGTAAAAAATACTCCTGCTTCTTTCCCACGAAGCTGCCTTTTCCCAAAAAGCCACTGGAGTCTTATAAACTGCAATGCTCTTTTTATTTGCTCTTTTGACTCCTCTTGCTGGGAGCTTCCCACCGCAAAGCTCGCCCGGGACTCACGCGTGTGCGGTGTCAGTGAAGGGATCACCTGAAGACCAACACCAGCCTCACTACAGCCTCCTCTACAACTACCTAAAGGGAGGTTGTAGTGAGGCTGGTGTTGGTCTCTTCTCCCCAGTTGCTGATGACAGGACGAGAGGAAATGGCTTCAAGTTCCATCAGGGGAAGTTTAGGTTGGAGGTTAGGAAGAAGTTCTTTACTGGGAGGGTGGTTGGGCACTGGAATGGGCTGCCCAGGGAGGTGGTGGAGTCACCGTCCCTGGGGGTGTTCAAAAAACGGGTTGATGAGGCACTTGAGGCCATGGTCTGATGGTCTAATGGTTAGGAATATGATGGGATAAAGGTTGGACTTGATGACCCTGGAGGTCCCTTCCAACCGTAATGATTCTATGATTCTAAGAGTGATGATCCCAGCAGCCTCCGTGTCCCTGCTGATCCAGCTTCCCCCAAAGGAAACTAAAACATGACTTTCCAAGGAGAAGGGCCTGTGTGTCTGCAGCTTCTGGGAGTGGCTCAAAGCCAGGCTACCTTGTGCTGCTGTCTCCCAAGCTGTCTTCTGAGACCAGACTTAACTGATTATTAGGTGGTTGAGATCATTTAGGAGAGCTGTAAGTGCTGGAAGAGGCTGCACCTCTCCCAGTGTAAGATAATAGATGCATAAATAATTCTCCAGGTCAAGTTTTCACTTCAGATTTAGTAAAGAACTGCTTTTCATTGCTTTTGTGGGAGATGCTGTGCTGCTGGGGGTGCTGAATTCCAGCTGAGCTCTCATAAATGCCATGAGACTTCTGGGTTTTTATATACATTAACCTCAGCCAGATCCTAACCAATAATAGTCTTGTCTAGATTGGGAATATTCCAAATTTCTCTTCCCCCTGGAGTGTTCTTCCTTCATTTTGTAAACGCTCCTAGGAAAGGCCGATGATTTCTGTGCAGTCCATAATCTTCTGCCTTTTTGTTTGAAAAGCCATTTGGAATATTGTGAGAGATGTCACCTTCCACGAAGGTACTGGGACTGTCATCCTGCAGGGACTTTGGTTTTTACCTGTTGAGGAAAAGGCATCCAAATAGTGTATGACTTTGCAAACCATTATAAATTATTTGAAGGGGAAAAAAAAAGATAATTGCATTTGGGGTTTTGGTAACATGTTTAACATTAATCCCGTGTTGAAAACCAGATGGATTTTCTCTGTCAGCGAAATCAGCATCGTTAATAACTTTTAATGTAATTAGTGCTCGGTATTTCTGGAAGGCCTGTTCATCACCTGAACATCTGAAAATAATCGTGGTGAGGGGAATACTGGGAAGGCAAGAGCATGGGAATAAAATTCCCACCGGGTTAAGGAAAATCTTCTTGTATATTTTGCAGCTGCCTTCACCATGATTGGCACTTCCAGCCATTTGTCAGATAAATGCTCCCAGTTTGCCATTCCTTCGCTGTGCCATTACGCCTTCCCCTACTGTGATGAGACCTCACCAGCTCCCAAGCCCCGAGACCTGTGCCGAGATGAGTGTGAAATTCTGGAAAACGTCCTGTGTCAGACTGAGTATATCTTTGCAAGGTCTAATCCCATGATTCTGATGAGATTAAAGCTGCCCAACTGCGAAGATCTCCCCCAGCCAGATAGCCCCGAAGCCGTCAATTGTATCCGCATTGGGATTCCAATGGCAGATCCCATAAATAAAAGTAAGTGGATCCCATAAATAAAAGTAAGTGAAAACCACCCGTGCCTCTGTGCAGAAATACCCCTGTGAGGAGGTTGGGTGTGAGGGTTGTGCATCAGGGCTGGAGCTGGTGCTGGGTTTTGAAAGCTCGCAGGCGCCGTGCTCTGGAATTACCCCAGTCACTTCTTCCTGGCCAGTCCAGGCTGGGTGGAAATTCAGAAATACTGCTTAGTTTTTTTCTTTAGCTGCCTATGGCTTTAGACTTAATGCTGTTTATTGGGCTTAGGTCTTCTCTAATTAATATGAATTAGGAAACAATGACAGTGCAAGCATTTGAATAGTGAGGAACACCGGTAGCTTCAGCCCCCCTGTCCTCCTGCAGCAGCCCAATGTGCTCCAGGCAGACCACGGGTGCAGGATGGGTGCTTGTCAGGAGGAATGTTCACAGGGGCCAAGTCCCTGGCTGTCCCTGCCTAACACAGCCTAATTTTAGGCATTGGCTGAGCTTGCTCTTTGATCAGGCTGGGCTGCAGCCTGTTCACAACCCTTACACATCTGAATAGTCAAGTATAAAACGTGGCTCCCACAAATTCTCCACCTTCATATGAAAATAATGGCTGCGATTCAGGTTCCCACTGTAGTTTTTATTTCTTTTGTGTATCTTATATTAAAAACGCTTGGCATAAGCTGTTTTCATTACAGAAGCATAATCCTCCCAGGAATGTGAATGCAAACCAGCCCTTGCGTTACAGCCACAGCAAATTGGGAGCCTGTGCTCCCAAACTGGGTTTCCCGGCCCCGGGCCAGCAGCAGCAGCAGCAGTGCTGGGGCTGGGGGAAGCTGGCAGCTCGCCTGCCTCTCCACCACCAGCTCTCCCTTTGGATTTTTATCTTGTTTTGTGTTTTGTTTCAGATCACAAATGCTACAACAGCACGGGAGTGGATTACCGGGGCACGGTGAGCGTGACGCGGTCAGGGCGGCAGTGCCAGCCCTGGAACTCACAGTACCCCCACACCCACACCTTCACTGCCATCAGGTACCCCGAGCTCAACGGGGGCCACTCCTACTGCCGCAACCCGGGCAACCAGAAGGACGCCCCGTGGTGCTTCACCTTAGATGAGAACTTCAAGTCTGAGCTTTGTGATGTCCCAGCATGTGGTAATTACTGACCTTTTTTCACCTTTTGTTGTGGAACAAAAAGGGGGACCATTCTGTCAGGTCCATACAGCCATCCTGCAGAACAGGGGAGAGACCTTGATAGGCTGGAGAGTTGGGCAGGGAGAAACAATGAAATTCAACAAGGGCAAGTGTAGAGTTTTGCATCTGGGGAAGAACAACCCCATGCAGCAGTACAGGCTGGGGGCTGACCTGCTGGAGAGCAGTGTAGGAGAAAGGGACCTGGGGGTCCTGGTGGACAGGAGGATGACCATGAGCCAGCAATGTGCCCTTGTGGCCAAGAAGGCCAATGGCATCCTGGGGTGCATTAGAAGGGGGGTGGTCAGTAGGTCAAGAGAGGTTCTCCTCCCCCTCTATTCTGCCTTGGTGAGGCCACATCTGGAGTATTGTGTCCAGTTCTGGGCCCCACAGTTCAAGAAGGACAGGGAACTTCTTGTGAGAGTCCAGCGCAGAGCCACAAAGATGATGAAGGCAGTGGAACATCTCCCTTATGAGGAAAGGCTGAGGGAGCTGGGGCTCTTTAGCTTGGAGAAAAGGAGGCTGAGGGGGGACCTCATCCATGGTTACAAATATGTAAAGGGTGAGGGGCAGGACGATGGAGCCAAGCTTTTTTCAGTGCTGACCAATGATAGGACAAGGGGCAATGGATGCAAACTGGAGCACAGGAGGTTCCATGTGAATCTCAGGAAGAACTTCTTTCCTGTGAGAGTGCCAGAGCACTGGACCAGGCTGCCCAGAGAGGCTGTGGAGTCTCCTTGGCTGGAGACATTCAAACCCCACTGGATGTGTTCCTGTGTGATGGACTCTAGGTGACCCTGCTCTGGCAGGGGGGTTGGACTGGATGAGCTTTCGAGGTCCCTTCCAACCCCTAGGATTCTGGGATTCTGTGTGTCTATTTTGACTCCCTGAAAAGAGCCATAGGTAAGGCTGACCACAGTGTTTGTAGTTAAACCACAGCATCCTCGCCCCGAGCAGACCTTTGAGCACTTACTGCCCATGCAGCTGGTAAAGTGGTGGCATGAAAATATTTTACTAGGGAATACCTGAGCACACTGCAGTAGGCGATGAAGCAGCAGGGCATTACCAGCCCCAGTGTCCCAGACTGCCCTTGGGATCAGTACAAGTCCTCAGTCCAAAGGAAATCAGATCACAGGAGTTGCAATGTTGACATTGATCCACGAAGTGGTTAGAAAACATTCTCCATTTTGCTTGGTTTATTAAGAGCTGTTTTAACAAATGCAAACGTCGCTTAACAGAGCTCAAGCCGTGTTTAACAACATAGAGATTGTCTGGCCAGACCCTCTGAGTTTTATTTTGTGTTTACAAAACTGCCCTGGCTGCATTTTGGCTTTGCAAAATGAACAAAACATGGAGACCCAGCTCTCATTTTACTCTGCTTTTCTGAGATGGAAGGATGGAAGATCTGAACAAATGGTTATTAATTGTTTTATCTGCATTTAAAAATAATAATATTGATAGCATACCAAGAAAAAAACACAGCTGTTTTCACAGAAATGCACCCAGAAATGTACTGGAAATTCACAGTACAGAGTTTCACACAAAACTTTGTGTTGCCTCCAAGATGTCGCAGTAACATTACCTTTCCCCTTGGAAAGGAGATACCTTTTGATGTTACTGTTCGATAGCCAGAACCAAATTAAATTATTTGTGGTTATGGTTATGAACATTCCTGCAGTGAGACATGTTCTGAGCCTGCTCCAAAGTCTTTTTCAATTAATGGAGAGATGGGAATCGATGCCAAAATGGGATCTAAATTATGTTCTTACTGAAAGAGGAGATGAGGCGAGAGGCAGACAGTCTGGGCTGTGTCATGTGCATCTCAAACCCTCTCTAACATTCATATTTGCTTTTTAGAGTCCTCTATCTCTTTTGCTATTATTTCAGTGCCTTTAACTTCAGTTATTTCTCTTGTTGATTAGGCACAGGACAGACTGACTACACAAGAATAGTTCAATCTGTGTAAAATGTTCTGAAGGTCTTTTTCAGCTCTTCAGCACAAAAATCTGGAGCTAAGCAGCAGTCAGCAGGACTCCCCTGGGTGCTCTGTCAGCTCTCCACCCCGGGAGCTGCATGGCTGGAGGTGCAGATGCCTGGGATGCCCTGGGAGAGGAGACTCAGCTCAGCCCCAGGGGCTTCAGGCAGGCTCAGGGGTCTCTCTGTGTCCACCACCAGCGATGCTGTGGAGCTCTCTGTGCCCCACTGCACCATCGCTGTTACAACCTTTCAGCCAAGTGCACTTTGTATTTTCCACAACTTCTGGATAATTGGGTGATTGAGAGTTGATGGGGGGGGCTGCTCACCAGCTCCCCTCTCGATGGGCTCCAAGATCCCAGGACTGGCTCAGGCTTTTGATCTGAAATAGCTGAAAGCAGGACACTTTTGGACGTGCTGCAAAAGTCTCCAATTTGAATGCTTTACTAGATAATGAGTGAGATAGGCTGGCTGGCTGGCTGGAGGAATTCCTGACAAGGGTTTTAATTACCTTTCACCGCTGCCTTAAATGGTACTCACTGTACAGCTGGGGTTTAGGGCGTTATTGTTCTAAATACAGACCAATAGAGCTATATCAGGTGAGTAGTAATTTAATTGTTAAATGCTAATCTGCATATTAAAACCAAAATACCACATGGGACTTGCATTCTGCTGGTTTTGCACTGGCTGAAAGAGCCATTTCAGGCACATTTTAATAAGTATTGTGCATTCTGCCTCACCAGGACATGCCTAGATGGGAAATGGATTTAATTAGGGTGGCTCCCAAGAAACCTATTAACCTAATGAGGCTTCATGGCAGGGGCTGCTACTTAATAAGAATAATAATTCCCTTTGACTGGAGTAGCTCAGGTGATGAACTAGTGCCCAGGTCTCCGTCTGCCTCGTGCTGATGCTTTCTTTTGCTTTCTTCAACTGTATCTTTCAGCTGTCCTGCAATAGATTCGGTTCATAAAAGTTTGTCAACCTGAACACAGGAAGATGTGACACATGGGGCAATCATGGGCAAAGACAGACAGAAGAAAGAGAGGGGAAAAGCACTGATTGTGTGTCCATGCTAGAGGTTGGCAACTCATGAAGGAAACCCACAGCAGGTCCAGGCTGTGGAGCTGGATGTTCACTGAAGACAGAGCACACTGCCCTGCTGCTGGGCACAGGCAGGCAGGAACAGGGGCGATGCTGAAGTCCTCTCTTGTTTCCCAAAGGCCACAGAAATATTTGGACTACCTCTGCTCTCTTATTAAAAACCAGATGGCACAAGTTAATCTACAAAGAATGGTCCGCAGGGAGCGTGGGAGGAGCAGAAGGACAGTGTGAGCCTGTGAGAGGAGAGGGGTTACACAAAGTGACTTCCAGAGCCATCTGAACTTTGCCTCTGTCACAATTTGAGTCGAACCCAAGCTTCAGATCAAGTTTATGTTTAATTAAATGCATAAAAATATCTGTGTGGGCTGCTAAGCGCTTGTACAAATCCAGCCTGGAAAACACAGACAAACAAACTGAAATGACCCTGTACATTCCCCATCCTGCCAGAATCCTCTGGGCCTGATGCTGCCGCCGACATTCACCATCTCCCCCAGAACAAGCAGGGCTGTGGCCACCAGCCTGCAGCTCACAGTGATCCTTGCCAGTTCCAGGCATTTCCTCCCCTTTCCCAGGTGTTCTCCATTTCTTCTGCTCTACAGTCCCTAATTGTCCTGCTCCTGCACCTAAAACTGGCTAGAAAATAGATTTTGTGTTGCACATTGTGTGATCCAGTGCCCTGGGTGGCCACACAAATGTTTTGGCCAACGCTTGGAGGTGTGGAGAACAGGAGGGTGGAAATAAATGAGAGGACGTAGCTATCCTTTGTAACAGCTCCCTGCATTTCTGTCGGATTAAGGAAACTATGGCAGCAAAACCTAATGTTCATATTAAAATCAGGAGTCCACAATCCCACCAAAGCCTTCCTTCCAGAAGCTATTTTAGAAACAAACTTTCCTGTGGACCTGTATTAGACCATTGCTTCCTTTCACCCCAGGCAGTGGCCACCTCGGAGTACTCAGATCAGCATTTAATGACCATGAGTAGGTTGGAACTGATGTGCTTGCAGGGAAGTTGTTCCTGGCCATTCTGTGTTCTTACAGAAGTGTTACTCAACCAAATTAATTGCTCTGTTAATATTAAGGAAATAAAACAGCACTCTAGGTGGATTTTGCAGTAGCATTTCCTGGGTGTTTTCTTCTTCTTAACTCTTCTAGTTGATCCAAGGATGTATTTCACTCTGTGGGATGCTTCATTCATGGTTTTGTGGGGTTTTTTTTCTCAATCAGATTATAAGGATTCCAAGGAAAAGAACAAAATGGAAATCCTGTACATCCTGGTGCCAAGTGTTACAATTCCCCTGGCCATAGCCTTGCTCTTCTTCTTCATCTGCATCTGTCGCAACAACCAGAAGTCATCCTCCCCTCCTGTCCAGAGACAGCCTAAACATGTGAGGGGACAAAACGTGGAGATGTCCATGCTCAACGCCTATAAACCAAAGGTAATCAATCCCTCACTGCTGCTTCCACCTTTGCTGGCTGCAAAGGCAGGGAGTGAAATGCTTTGATCAACTCAGCACTGGGATGTTAAGCTGATGTCCAACTTGCAGTTTCTCCTGGTGCCCTTAGCTGTGATTTTTGTATGGGCTGTTCTCAGGAGCAGCACAGCAAATGTGCTGGACCTGTGCAGGTGATTCCTTTGTGTCCGTGTATCTGGGTAAATAGGAGTTGGAGCTTTTTCGTAATAAAGCAAGCAACCCATTACCAAAGCATCTCTAAATTGCCTCGTTGAAGTTAGAATATAATGCAGGTAAAAATGTGACTCAGCATTCTCTCAAAAGAGTTTTTTCATGGGTCTGCTGTAGTCCTAGGTCACCTTTCACTCGGCTGAAATCACTTTGGAAAGATTTGCTCTGTGTTTTTTTCAGGCTTACCCATTCTGTCAGTTAAAAAGAGAAATTACCAAAACAACCTCAAAAATCTGCCTGCAGTTCTGGCCAGCACAGCTGATGCATAGCAGCTCTTGCTGCTGGTACTGTTTTGCTTCACTGTAGCCTCAGGTTCATGAAGCATTTTGAAAAATCATTGAAGATTGAAGCGTGATTAACCTTCAGTTCCTTGTTCATCAGCAGGGACCCGCTGTGGTTCCCCCATGTCAGGGCTGTGACCGCCTTGTGCCACCTGCAGGCAGAGTAAGGGCTGGGAGGAGGATTTGCCTTGGTTCTCACAGTGCCAGTGCTCTTCAGCAACTTGGAGATTGTTCTTTTGAAGTTCAAAATCAATATCTACGAGTAATTAGAGCAGAACCTGTGCAGACTGTAGTATCTGAAACAGTCAGACATGCCTTTGAGTTAGCTGTTATTTTTGTTAGAAAACGGCGTGGTGAAACGAATCCAAATTCTGATTTTATTGAGTATCAGCAATGTGAATTCTGGCCTTGCTTGCCCTGGGTGTTTTTTCAGCAAGGCGAATCACTCAGCACCAGGAAAGGTGGCACTTGTACTTCAGGAGCTGTGCTCTCCATCTCTGAATAAACTCTGAAGTCATTTTCTTCTCAAGTTCATAAAGCAGCTATGAGACACCGCTACTGCTTGCTCTTAAATGTCATGTTTATAGAATTAGGTTATAAAGAGTTAATTGTGGCAGCTTTTCAATTGCTTCAGTTGCTGTATCCCATGGGATGCAGGGAGCACACTACAAGGGGCAGGAATGGATGGAGCTGTGCCACCCAGGCACCGGCTGCTGCCCCGGGTGTCCCTGGAGCAGCAGTCTCTGTGTGGCAGGGACAGACACAGAAAGTTGTTGCAGAGGAAAATTCCAGCTCCCAGAAAGCATAGGAGGCTCCTTCTAAGTCAGTGATAAAAGTAAACTGGCTGTGCTGGAAAATGCACAGACTGATCTTTAAGGTCCCTTCCAAGCCAAACCATTCTGTAATTCTGTGTAATAGCACAAAACCCATTTAATTAGCTAAGTGTCAAAACTACATCTCACATCCAACCTCCATGGAATATTTTGTTAAATTCGGATTTGCTTCTTGTTGCCTGTTCTGCTACCTACTGGGGTACAATCCCAGCTCCACTGAAGATGGTGGGACTGTCAGCATCATTTTAAGGAGGTCAGAGTTTCCACCCAGACTGCCGACACACTGATGCCTTACACACAGAGCATAGGGAAGCAACTTACCCCAAACTGTTTGCCAGTTTGCCAAAAAAACCCCTTTCTTTTTACGCCCAAAGTCACATGCTGCAAAAAGCTCTCCATCTTATTTATGCTAATTCTCTATTTTCCCACTGGGAATCCCAGCCTCTGCCTGTCTCAAATGTTTTGATTGCCTTTCAAACAAAATTTTAAAAGAAAGGAAGTAAAATCCTATTTTTAAATACTGTACCCAGTATTGATGTCAACTTTGGGTAAAAACAGGCTGAGGCTTCAGGCTCCAACTGAGGTGGATGTGTGTTTGCTGGTACAAATAAAAACGTTAGCGTTTCATCCAAAAGCCTGGTTCAGTTTTAAGGGATTTTAATTGCCTTCAAAAAATATAATAAACTGAGCTCTCCTTGTCACTCACCTAATGGAAGGAGCCGATACAGAGATAGAGGCAGTGGGCTTCACTCTTACTGCTCTCCCTTTGTACTCGGTTTACTTTGGCGTGCTGCCTCATATGTATTTTACACTTCTTTACATTTTGTACACCAGTGTATGACAAATACTTGTCAAACAAAAACTAAGCAGATTTATAACCGCTTAACTTGAAATGGGCCCTTCCTGCCAAAACTTTATGACTTCATTTTCTTTCATAGTTTTCCACTATGTTGGTTCAAACAGAGGAACCCAGCCTCAGGTCAGACAGAGGTCATTTCACTTTCATTACTAGAATATAATTTACAATATGCCAGACCTAAACAAGTTTTAGCCTAAAGGATTTATATAATATAAACCATCTGTTCCTCAACAATATAGCTAATTTCCTGCCATCACCGTACAGTCTACTGGCTGCCTGCTTTAATGGTATTATTATTATTATTATTATTATTATTATTATTATTATTATTATTATTATCTTTACTATCACTATTATTATCTTTACTATCATTATTATCATTATTATTATTATTGCAGTATTTATCCAAGAGTTGTAAATGGTCAATACAATTAGAAATCATTTATTCTAAAAAAGCTGTTTTTTAAATGACTTTTAAAAATGTCAGTTCTTTCCCTATATTGCCACTGTAAAGCTGCCGTTATATTTCAGGAGTGCAAATGCTAATCACAGTAATTTACAAAACATAGATCCCAAACTCATTAGCCTTAAATTACTACCCATGGCTGTGCTGAGGACCCTGGGTGGGTTTGGGTGTAGGTGTTACACGCACCTGTAGAAGGGAATGACTGGAAACAAAACAATTTCTTTATGGCCTGAGAGTGAATGTACACACCCAGAATAACAACAGAGGTTTAAAAAGTTGGCCTTTCTTTGGCCACTATCTCACGGTCCTGCATGTTTCAGGATTGAACATTCAGTCAGGTGTGAACAGAAAAGGTCTCTGCTGTACATTGAAGGGTTAAGAGCAAAGTTGAGGAAGGATTGGCTACAAGGACATTGTTTTTTAAAAAACCCACGTTTTCTGCTAAAACTTTAGGCCCTGGCCAAAAACCACTTCAGCATGGACTTAGTTAAAGTATGTGAATTGCTGCAATTCCTGAAATTAGTCAGATTCAATTTTAAGTCTATAAATGCCCAAGGCCAAGTATATAAATGCCTTTGCTGACACACCGATGGTTCCTGCACATATTTAGATCTAATACTTACTGCTTTTACCTGGTCTTGTTAGAGGGTAAAAAGGAATTCTAAATTTAGTTTTAGAACAGGGTACACTGAGAGGCCTTGAGTTTTGCCAGTGTTGGGATGCTGGTGTCCCTCAGGCTGCATCTGGCCTGGGGTTGATATTGTCACACCAGTGCCTGCATCTTGTAGGGCTGAGCAGGACCAATGCCAAATGGGAGTGTGGCCCTGGAGTTCCCACCTTGGTCTGCTTGGCTTTCACAGCATCCTGCGTGAAAAGATCTTTTCCTTAAAAATATGTTTTCAGGCCTATTTTTCTGACACATTTTTGCTGTCATTTCTCTAACAGAGTAAGGCTAAGGAGCTGCCTCTGTCTGCTGTTCGTTTCATGGAAGAACTGGGTGAATGTGCTTTCGGCAAGATCTACAAGGGACATCTCTACCTTCCAGGCATGGATCACGCTCAGCTCATTGCTATCAAGACACTAAAAGACTTTAACAACCCCCAGCAGTGGGCAGAGTTCCAGCAAGAAGCATCTCTCATGGCCGAGCTCCACCACCCTAACATCGTTTGCCTCCTAGGTGTCGTGACCCAGGAACAACCTGTCTGCATGCTTTTCGAGTACATGAACCAAGGAGACCTCCACGAGTTTCTCATCATGCGATCGCCCCATTCAGATGTTGGATGCAGCAGCGATGAGGATGGGACTGTAAAATCCAGCCTGGACCATGGGGATTTCCTGCACATCGCAGTGCAGATCGCGGCAGGGATGGAATACTTATCCAGTCATTTTTTTGTCCATAAAGATCTCGCCGCTCGGAACATTTTAATTGGAGAACAACTCCACGTGAAGATTTCAGACCTTGGGCTCTCGAGGGAAATCTACTCGGCAGATTACTACAGGGTTCAAAACAAGTCCCTCTTGCCAATCCGCTGGATGCCACCCGAGGCAATCATGTATGGCAAGTTCTCTTCCGACTCAGATATTTGGTCCTTTGGAGTTGTTTTGTGGGAAATATTCAGCTTTGGACTTCAACCGTATTATGGATTTAGTAATCAAGAAGTCATAGAGATGATCAGGAAAAGACAACTGCTGCCATGCTCTGAAGACTGTCCTCCCAGAATGTATAGCCTGATGACAGAGTGCTGGCATGATCTGCCATCCCGGAGGCCACGGTTTAAAGAAATCCATGCCAGGCTGCGCTCGTGGGAGGGTCTTTCGAGTCACACCAGTTCCACCACCCCCTCCGGTGGGAATGCCACCACTCAAACGACTTCCCTCAGCGCCAGCCCAGTTAGTAATCTCAGTAATCCTAGGTACCCTAACTACATGTTCCCAGCACAAGGTATACCACAAGGCCAAATCGCCGGGTTCATCGGACCACCAATACCTCAAAACCAGCGCTACATCCCCATCAATGGGTACCCCATTCCACCAGGATATGCTGCTTTCCCAGCTGCCCACTATCAGCCACAAGGTCCGCCCAGGGTCATCCAGCACTGTCCTCCTCCCAAGAGTCGCTCTCCCAGCAGCGCCAGCGGATCCACCAGCACGGGTCACGTCACTAGTTTGCCATCTTCGGGATCCAACCAAGAAGCAAATATTCCTTTGCTATCTCATATGTCAATTCCCAGTCATCCAGGGGGAATCGGTATCACAGTTTTTGGAAATAAAACTCAAAAACCATACAAAATTGACTCCAAGCAATCTTCCCTATTAGGAGACTCCAGCATCCATGGACCTAATGAATCTATGATTTCAGCTGAATTGTAAATAAGCGAGGCCTTTGTAAATATAACTATTTACAATACAAACTAGAAAGTGGTAGAAAAGATTTATATTCAAATATTTTATTAAAAGATTCTTCTGGTTGTTTAACAGACATTGCAGCAAGTATCTTCTGTGAAGTTTCACTGCTTAACAGGATGGGCAGACTCAACCAGAGGAAGATCGTTGTGGTATGAATACTCCGCTTTGGCCACGGACATGGTGTTTCTTTAAGTGCCACCAACAATTTGAAAAGGGGAAGGGGGTTTTGCTTTTTTTTTTTTTTTAAACAAAAACCTTTTATCATATGCTTTTTCACAGCCTTTTAAACCTCTGACGTGGTTTAAATCACAGAAACTTTTTTATACTGAAAACATATTTTAATATTTGTCTCTTTTTTAGGAGATGCAAATATTCGGAGATCTACTGGGTGTGCAATTTCAGTTCCAATGGCTAGTTAAAATATTTGTAAATTTTGCAGTCGAGGATTATGTTTCAAATATGTGATCTGACAGCTGAATAAATTACTTCAGGTAGGATTTTGGTCTCTCGTTGAGAGTCTAGGTTCAGATTCAGACCAAAAAAAGTCATTTATGTGACAGCACAATAGCTTGAGTTATCAACTCGCAGTCTACAAAAATCATCTGCTATTGGCTGCTAAAGATGGCTGGAGTTCTAAGAAATTGCCTTAAAGGAAATGAAATTAAAGTGTTTTAATTTCAGAACCTGAATCAACTGACTCAAAGATAACATTTCATAATCGAGTAGTTAAAGCAGAAATTTTATATCCTTTTGTTGCTATGCAACTGTTTAATGGAAAGGCTCCAAACCACGATTTTATATATGACAATCAGTTTTCCCAGGAATATTTATTGTTTCAGATCAATGTGTAATTTCAGTGACTACGATGACTCCAGTAACCCTGAAAAAAAGGGAGACTCACATTCCATCAGGCAGCAAATCCGTTGGTAGCAATTTTGGCTATCAATTCTAATAATGTGAATTAGTGTTAACTTTCACCTTAGAAATACGACATTTGTGTAATTACTAAAAAATTCATTCAGGTATAAGCAACCTAGATGATTCATTTGAAACCACTTTAATGGATGACAAAAGTGCTCTGTACATTACAGTTTTTCACAGACTCTTTTTTGTACTGAATAGTATTTTCATTGTACACGGAGCGAACACAATCTTTTGCTCAGTTGACAATGTTGTATAATATGACTTTATTTTTATCTTTTTGCACAAAAGTGTGATAATGTTTTGTACAGCAGAAGTGAAAATACATCTCTGCATTTTATACCTTGGTCTGTTTCTTTTTATTTTTAACCTGATGTAGATGTTCTTGAAATATATTATGGTGATATTCAGCCACTACCTTATACAAATATTTTTTTCTTTGTTTTCACTGCATGCGTTTAATCACTGTATTACTTGATGATTGATTTATTAATTACGGGCATTTCAATTAGGCAAGCATGAAAATGTAATAACAAAGGCTATTTTATAATTGAGATATGTGCATTTTTGTATTTCACATGCCAGAGATGATATTAAACACTGATTATTTTATGCTGCTGTTTATTAAAACATTGTTTTAACATAAACATGCCGGTATCTCCTCCACATTGGTGTAAGATGTTTGAAAAGGTTTGTGTTTGTTAAGCTGAAGCCTGCTCACTCTGCTCAGGCAGGGAGCCTGCCAAAACACTCCCTGTAATGGGACATGAGAGCTTTGCAAATAATATTTTCAGACAGATTACTTAGGGGTAGCATACAGAGGCTTAGATGAATATTTGACTGTGCAAATATTTGCAGAGCACACAAAAGAAGCGAGATGGCACAACTACCCCGTGAGGATGATGCAGTCTTTGCTGTGGTCTCATCGGTGCTGTTCAGCTCCATATCAAGTGCCAGCATTGCCCTTCCAGCCCCTCACGTGAGTGTTACGTCCTGCTGCATCGTGTGAGCTTCGTGCTGTGTTGTACTGCTGCAGCATCCAGAGCCATCAAGTGTCCTCCGTTGCACAGGCATGAAACTCTACTTGCAGTTTAAGAACAATTACATAGTAAGGACTTTTGTGACTTCTGAGATACTTTATGAACCTGAGATGTCAGCTTCCATGTGGACTGAATTTACATCTGGATCAGCAATGAAAATATGTTACATGTTAGCTAAGATTTAGCTTTGCCTGAAGATTCAGACAATAATTAAATCTCAGTAACTTTTATATCTGCATCAGGTTATGAGACTTGAATGCTAAAAAATTACTTTTGAACAGAGGTAGAGGTGTTTTACAGGAATGGCTGAGATGTTTTTCTCTGGGCTGTAGTGATTACCATAACCAGAGGTGAGAGAATCGCTCTTTCTCACTTACACACATACACAGCTTTGCAGAACTCAGGTGACACCACCTTGTTCTACAGACAGTAACTGTATTGTCATTCCTGATCCACCTTTTCTCTCACATCCTCCTGCATACTTTTCTCCAGTGGTGGCCATCAGTGCAAAGAATTCTTCTGCAGCTTTAGCATCAAATGCACTGAGAAGGAAGAAGCCTTTTTTCCCACCTTTTTTTTCCTGTGGGATTTCTTAGCTTCTGCCATTAAGGGCTTAAATTTCATCAGTGCCAGTGTAAAGACAGTCTGCCTCTTCAGAAGTATCTGGTGTCAGAAACAGAAGAAACTATATCCAGCCAAAGAAGTCTGCAGTCCTTAAGTTCTGCTGTTACTGCAACATCTCCAGTAAGTAATGTGCTGTAAATGAAGTCGATGGAGAAGTAAGAATCCTTGTGCCAAAGCTGACACACAGGCATTTGTGCAAAAATGACTGAAAAAGATACTGGGGTATCATCAAGCTTTTTTCAGTGATGACCGATGATAGGACAAGGGGCAATGGATGCAAACTGGAGCACAGGAGGTTCCATGTGAATCTCAGGAAGAACTTCTTTCCTGTGAGAGTGCCAGAGCACTGGACCAGGCTGCCCAGAGAGGCTGTGGAGTCTCCTTGGCTGGAGACATTCAAACCCTGCCTGGATGCGTTCCTGTGTGATGGACTCTAGGTGACCCTGCTCTGGCAGGGGGGGTGGACTGGATGATCTCTCGAGGTCCCTTCCAACCCCTAGGATTCTGGGATTCTGTGATAATCAAAGTATTTGCTCA
Organism: Aegotheles bennettii; assembly: GCA_013398125.1. NCBI lineage: Eukaryota > Metazoa > Chordata > Aves > Caprimulgiformes > Aegothelidae > Aegotheles > Aegotheles bennettii. The sequence continues at coordinate 278,359 of VZRW01012349.1, read as the reverse complement.
TCGCTGTCAAGCCACAACCTTTGCTGACTGAATGTGTGAAGAATGTGGAAGCACCTTCTGGAGGCTCTGTTGTCACATACAGGGGCTGGAAAAGAACCATGGCACCACCTCATGAGGCAGCTGGACAAATGGTCTCTATCAGTCGGGATGATGAGCACTGTGTGTCCCATCAGGTTAAATCTGAATGTATTGGGTGTAATGCCATGACCCTGTTCAGCTCCAGTCAAAGCACCCTCCCACCAGCTCCCACGGGACTGCGGTCTGATGCAGGTAAGCTCTGCTGTGAATTTGCATACTTAGCTTTAATCACCCTGATAGGAAAGCAGTAACTCAACACTTCGTGGAGCAGCAATGGGAGTCATAAAACAGGCCCTCACACACTTTGTGGTTTTATGTTAAAAAAACAGGAGCTGCAGTGCCAGCCCACTCACAGCTCCATTTAGGGCTTTCCCTTTATTTCAAAGTAAGCTGGGTTCTTAAGGTTAAAGTATTTTTAGACTCACAGATGTAAACCAGCACTGAGAAATACACCTGAAAACTCTCGCAGAGACCTCTTCCTGCCCTTCCCTCCCTCTCAGCAGGTGAAGTTTGTGAACTGTGAGGCTGAAGTCACAATCTGGCTCACAACCGATGCATAGGGAACAAATGCTAAGGCAGAGAGGCAGGAATTCATCAGGGAGGGATTAGAGGGAAAAAATCTTCTAAGAGCCAATTAGATAATGTGGAAAATAAGTGCTGCCAGAAATTAAGGAATACTCCTCAGGTGGGAATGCAGATACACAAATGAAAGCTATGTTTGTGGCAAACAAAGGAAGAGGGAGTTCTCCAGATTCCTAATGCTGCATACTAGAATCATCATCCCTCTTCCTTCCAAGAGATAGGACAGCCAGAGCTGCTGGAAAGGCAGTAATGGATTGAAAAGCTCTAGAGGTTTGGAAATAAAACTCTGAATAAACACTCTTTAGTAAGCCCTCAATCTGGAGAATCTCATTCCCTCCAGGTTAGCTTATAGTTCTGTAACAGAGAATAAATATTTGCTGATTTAAAGACCAAAATGCAGAGTCTGAAATGGAGATTTGTATCCTTTGTTCCCGCAGAGGAGTGATTACAGTGAGTTTCTGGATTGAAAGCAGAAGGAAAAGCAGAGAACGACCCGTGCAGAAATTTGGGCTGGAAAACTCAGAAATAGCAGCATATGTTTATCCAGAGCATGAGAAATTGTCAAAAAGGCAATTCAAAAAAGGCAGGCAAAAGAAATGCAGGCAAAAAAACCTGCATTCATCAGGAGAACTTTAAAACGTCCACCTAACTCAAAACACTCCTGACGGTGAGGCAGGCGATACAAAACCACCTCAAGTACAAACACATGCTGTTCCCTCTGGACCCAGTTCTGTGAGTATCTTCAGCATCTACTGGCTCTAGTTACTGTCTTTATCAGAAGGTATTTGGCTCATTGGCAGGATTCACTCTCTTCAGCATGAGCCTTGTCCTTGTCTCCTTGCAAAGTGGAGTCATTTGACCCAGGGATACCTATTTTCTCCTGTTTCACACTATTAGGCCTAGCTTGGTCAAGGAAGGCCAGGCATAGCTCAGGCTAAAATGAGGAGCTAGGTAGCCAGGACTGGCTTTCAGGAGGCACTGGGTAGTGCTGGTGAGGAGAGGGTGATGGACTAAGCCGACCTCCATCATTGCACATGGTGTCACGCTCGGCGTCAGGCACACCAAAGCACTAAGATAGCTCTGAACACTGTCATCCACCCTCCCCAGGCAAGTGTGAGAGGCAATAACTGGTCATAAATTATATGTATTAATGAGAAATTCATGAACGTGATAAAGCTGCAGGTAGAGAGGTCTGTCTACATGTGGCAAAGGTGGCAATCTCATACAAAGGGCAGTTTTGTGAAAAAAATTCTCACTGTTTCTCATGGCTTGGCATAAAACACACTGAAATACTGTACTGGAGTCTTTGCACTGATCTTAGTAGTGTCTGAATCAGGCTCTCTGCCTTCTGGAGAGTCCTCAGGAGGTTTAATGAGCTTGATGAAACCCCGAACCTTCAGCCTGTACCTGTGAGAAAGTTGGTGTCGCAGCACAAGTTCTCAGGTGGTTCCGATGCGTGTGCAGGGTGTGCTGTAAATGCAGCAAAAAGAGACATTAACTCACTAACTCATCCCTTCATTGAACAATTTTGTACAAAAACTTACTTGTGTTCCAAAGTACTACAATTAGCCAAAAAAAAAAGGTCAATTTTTTAATTTGCAGAGAAAAATTACAGCAGCTTCACTGCATGTTACAATATTTTAACCAGTATTTGTTTAGAATGTGAATTCATCATTCTGTGGTCAGGGGATGGAATGAGCAGCCACGCTAAGCCCAATTTCACCACCTCTGGCTCTGCTGCAGAACCTCAGTGGAAAAATGAGGCCACCAGGCTTCTGCCTGGGTTAAACTAACCGAGAGAAAACGTCTTTTGGAGAGGAAGCACAGGCTGCGCTTTGAAAGAGCACCTCCTTCATGTCCACGGGGTTCCTAAATTCCCCTCCCCAGATATCACAATGTCTCCATGGTATGTAACCTTGCACCTTCGTCCCAGCTATTTCTTTTGCTTGAGACAGAGCCAGCACATTTATTCCAGCAACAAGACAGCAGCCAAACGACTCTCGGCTGTCGGGCTTGCAGAGCGTGGCTAAACCAAGGAGGTCTGAGGGTGCTGGGACCAATCATGGAGCATGCAGTCACCCAAACCACATCCTCGTGTTCTGTGAGAGTGCTCTTGCTTTTGGCTGCATCTTCAATGGGGATGTTTTTTTTTGTAGCCCCAAGTCTGCTCTCTCCCTGGGCCTGAAAGCCTCCCAAAGATGTGATGTTCATGGAATCCGAGAAGCAATTTTTATCTTGCTGTGGGCTATCTTTTATGGGAGGAGAGAATATTGCCCCCGAGTCAGTCACTCTCTATCCCATCATATTTCTTCCTGTTTGATCTCTCAAAGATTAAAGTTCAGTATATTTCAGGACAGTTATATTGCTGAGGTAATATAAAATTATTAAAAACAGAGAGAGAGACAATATTGTGACTGCACATCAAAAGCTCTTTAAGACAAAGGAGGGAAAATTGACTTGAAACTGGAATTATTAGAAGCATCTGTGGTGTCCTTTATTTGCCATTTAACAGTGCAACACATTCTGGAATGGTGTTGAACCATTTCGAACCTGGTTCTGCCTTGATTTTCTGATCTGTACCCTCAGCCCCGTGGTATCTGCTCATGCAGAGGGGAACTGCAACTCGTTGGTGCAGGAGTTTTGACCTTAAGACACAGACACTTTCCAGTGCTGCAACCCATAGCCTATATGAAGAGGTTGGGTTATTTTCTTTGCTCATCTGAGGAATTTAAAAGGAAACAGAAATACCTATTGGATCCATAAGAAGCACATGAGTTTTTAAACCACGGATGGTGCTTGGAGTACAGCGTGCTTATGTTTCTTCATGTATGTGGGTACCTGTATCTATACACACACAAATGTTTCTGGTATTTCCATAGTTTAAAAAAAATCGAGTAACATTTGTAAAACAGCAACTGGGATAACATTTATCTCCAGGCACCCCCCGTGTAAACACAAACAAGTTTTTTTGGGTCACTCCCAAGCTGTGAAAGGCAGAAGTGCTGGTGAGTCCCTACAGGAGAAGTGCTGGGTCGCTGGGGTTTGGGTGCTCCCTCCCAGTGTGGCTGTGAGAGGATTGGGCCACTGGTCTGAGGAGAAAATCCCAGCCTTGGGAGAACATCCCACCTGAGAACATTCCACCTTGGGAGAACTGCCCTTCAACGGGAGCTCCCCTGCCTTCACACACATGGTCATGGGTTTGGCCAATAACCAGGTGACAGATGCTCTCTGTTATCCCCCCACCACCCTCCCAGGGGAATCACAGAATCACAGAATCCTAGGGGTTGGAAGGGACCTCGAAAGCTCACCCAGTCCACCCCCCTGCCAGAGCAGGGTCACCTAGAGTCCATCACACAGGAACGCATCCAGGGGGGGTTTGAATGTCTCCAGCCAAGGAGACTCCACAACCTCTCTGGGCAGCCTGGTCCAGTGCTCTGGCACTCTCACAGGAAAGAAGTTCTTCCTGATATTCACATGGAACCTCCTGTGCTCCAGTTTGCATCCATTGCCCCTTGTCCTATCATTGGTCAGCACTGTAAAAAGCTTGGCTCCATCATCCTGCCCCTCACCCTTTACAGATTTGTAACCATGGATGAGGTCCCCCCTCAGTCTCCTTTTCTCCAAGCTAAAGAGACCCAGCTCCCTCAGCCTCTCCTCATAAGGGAGATGTTCCACTCCCTTCATCATCTTAGTGGCTCTGCGCTGGACTCTCTCAAGCAGTTCCCTGTCCTTCTTGAACTGTGGGCCCAGAACTGGACACAATACTCCAGATGTGGCCTCATCAAGGCAGAACAGAGGGGGAGGAGAACCTCTCTTGACCTACTGACCACCCCCTTTCTAATGCCCCCCAGGATGCCATTGGCCTTCTTGGCCACAAGGGCACATTGCTGGCTCATGGTCATCCTCCTGTCCACCAGGAGCCCCAGGTCCCTCTCTCCTGCACTGCTCTCCAGCAGGTCAGCCCCCAGCCTGTGCTGGGAACAGGGAGTGAGGGGGGGACTCTGGGGCTGCAGACGAGGCGGGAGCGGCTCTGAGAGCCCCCGGGGCAGCAGCGCTGGGATTGGCCCGTGGGGGTCACCTGACCC